>VWYI01043070.1:255887-300371 GCA_013399455.1 Anthoscopus minutus
TTCCCCTTCCCCTTCCCCTTCCCCTTCCCTGGCTTGATCACCTCCCATGTCACCTGGGCAGCACAAGACCTGTCACCAGCTGATCTGTGCTGGGACACTTCACTCCTAAAAGCCTTTTCTGACTCCTTCTTGGTGTTTGGCAGAGTTTGGGATGACTTTTCTGGATGCTTCCATAGCAGATCAGCCTCCCAATGCTGATGGAGGAAGATGAAAAGCCCTTTGGGAAGCTGTTGGTGCTCCTGCCTCCCCCCAGCAGAACTGGGAACCCAGCCCTGCTGTATCACATTCTGAGGAGCTCCTTGGTGATGCCTGTCAGGTAGCAGCAGGTAACTGATTTATTTTCCCAGCTTGTTTATCAGCCCTAATAGAAAATGAAGTCTCTCCGGGTTGATGAGCAATGTGAATTCTTGCTGTCTCTCTCCTTGCCTCCCCAACCCAAAGATGCACTTAATAACCATTGATTGCTTGGGAGGAGAAGGAGTATAGCTGTAAATGTCCCTTCCCACCCTTACAAGGTGCCTGATTAAAGAGGGGAGGCAGGAGCGGATCAGTGGGAACTGCAGGCACAGGACTGATCCACTGGGCCCTACTGGGTCTCATGGATGCCCTTCTCAGACACCCTAAATATTTTTTGCTGTCGAGTTTGCAGACAGCTCAAGGCATGGCTGTGTTTTCAGCCCCCTCTGACCTTCACTGAGCTGCACAGAGAGAACTTGAGGCAGCAGGGAAAGCAGGAGACATCACAGAATTCTGGGATCATTGAGGTTGGAAAAGCCCTCCAATATCACCGAGTCCAGCTTTTGTCTCATCTCCACCTTGTCACCCAGCCCAGAGCTCTGGGTGTCACATCCAGGTGTTCCTTGGACACCTCCAGGGATGGGGACTCCAGCACCTCCCTGCACAGCACATTCCAGTGGACCAGCACACCCAGGGACTTTCCCATATTTCCAGCCACCCTGCCTGAAGCCTGGAGTCTCTTGTGACAGGGATTTGGCTCTCTGGGGTTTCAGATTGAGTGAGGAGAGTTATGGAGCATGAGATGCTTCCATGTTCATGGCCAGTCCCTTCCATATACCTTTGAGCCAAAGCCCATCTGCTTCCAGTGATGTCTCCAAAGGAGAAGGATGTTTTAAGAACAATCATCTTCCAAGCAACACCTTCCACAGCTGTCAGAAATTGCTCTAGGGTCTTCCAGGACCAACACATTTGGGTATCACCAGCTGGTGACTGCCCAACTGCTCCAGTGCTTGCTTCAGTTTCTCCTTGGCTGTAGCTAAGTGGAATTCTTCCCTGTGAGGGTGGGGAGGCCCTGGCCCTGGTGGATTGCCCAGAGAAGCTGTGGCTGCCCCTGGATCCCTGGAATTGTCCAAGACCAAGTTGGGTGGGGCTTGGAGCAGCCTGGGATAGTGGAAGGTGTCTCTGCCCATGGCAGGGGGTGGCACTGGATGAGCTTTGAGGTCACTTCTAACCCAAACCGTTCTGGGATTCTCTGATTTGGTCTCAGTGCCGATCTATCAAACCTAATTTGTAATGATTTGCTGTAATGATTTGGTTTCCGTTTGGCTTAAATTAAAAGGTTCCTCCTGAGAATGAGCAAAGTTATTCATTCCAGACCAAAGGTCTTGGCTCCAAAGCAGCTGTGGGCAGGTAGACATGGCAAAGTAGTGCAGGATTATCTCCCACATTTTAAAAACTGTTTTTTTGATGTCAGTGTGCAGTAATATGGCTGTTGAGGACACCAAAACATAACATTTTGGTGTTATTCAGATGTTTTTCCATGAGTTACAAGGACAGTCCTGGCCCCACAGCTCCCTAATCTCTAGGCAAGAGCTGTTCGCAGTTTTATCTTTACAGTGCCTTTCTCCCAGCTCAGCCTAAGGATGCATCCTTAGGGATTCCTTTGGACTTCAATCAATGCTTTGGTGGTGGTGTTGCACTTTGTAACAAACCCACGTTTGTGGGAAACCCAGATTTGACTTTAAAGGTGGCACTTGGAGCCTTTAAGCTGCTCTGATACCTTTGAAAATTGTCTCTGTCAACAGAGGGTGACAGATCCTTGCAAAGGAATGTGTGAGGTGAGAACACAGAAAGTAAAAGAGACATTTCTGTTGCCTAGCACTGGTCACATTATTTGCCCTATTTGAGCATGTTTGGGGCCATAGAGTCCAGCTCACCCAGATTTATTAAAAAAAATAGGAGGAAAAATGCCTGGAGAAAAGGGCCGCTATCACAACCGGAGAGAATCTGTAGGGAAGAGAGTAGCAAAGTGTATTTGCATAACAATTCCAATCAGTATCAATCACCTCCCAGAGCTGGCTGTCAGCGCCTCGTAAACACGTCCCGAGTGACAGATGAGCTGGTCTGGGCAGGAAAGCTCTGCAATCCTGGAATGTCAGCACTGGCTCCAGGACAGCGCATCCTTCAGAGGGCGGCGAGCAGAGAACCACCCAATCCCCCGGGATCACTGCCCAGGGCACCGGGGCTGGCCAAAGAACTGGATGCGGATTGCTGATTTCCTTTTATCCTTTTGATCCGGAGTTCTTTTCCTTTTGCTCTTTCTGGTTTTGAGCGCTTGAGGGAGATTTTCTCCATCAGCTCTAAAGCCAACACCAAACCAGGTCCAGTTTACTTTGCAGGTTGCAAATCCAAAATGAAAACTGCAGCTGATCCAGCTCAAGCCCTACTCCAGTAAGTGATATCACAGGAGCAGGTACTATCACACATGATCCTGCCATGGAGAGTGCTCTCCTCCCTTCTCACAAATAGTGCCAGTGATTATCACAGTGAACACCACACTGGGAGTCTGGATACAGGCTTGGAGAGGTTTCCCAGGTTGGGCCTTGTGAGGCCCAGCCTGGATGGAAGAAGAGACTCAGCTCTTGCAAACATCTCTGAGAAATAAGATTTTAGTTCCAGGTGGAAGGTCAGTGGTGCTGGTGTCCAGGAGGTCTTTTAAATGGACTAAACTTGTGGAGAGAGCATTGTGTTGCACCCACCCGGGTCAGAGCAGGGCTCAGTGTTCTATATCCAGGCTCCTAACTCGGTGTTCCACCATCTCCTGGGAGGGACATCTGATGGAGAAAGGACAGCAGCTCTGAGCAGAGACTGCCAGTGCTCTTCTGCAGACAGTGCTGGAAAGTCAGCCAAGCTTTAGGCTGGAGCTACCCATGGCTGAGCAGATAGTACTAAGACTTGTCACCAGCTTGGAACACCCAGCTGAGAGCACTAGAGTTGTCTCAGGACTGTGAATCTCCACCAAGATACATCTTTCCCCTTTCCTCTTTCCTCCAGAAGAGCTGAGAGACTCCTTATGTGGGCTTGCAGGAATTCTTGGAGCAGCAGCTCTCTGTCATTGCAGCCCCACACAGGGCAGGGGGTTTGATAGATCGGCACCGAGACCAAATCAGAGAATCCCAGAATGGTTTGGGCTGGAAGGGACCTTAAAGCTCATCTCATTCCATCCCCTGCCATAGGCAGGGACACCTTCCACCACCTCAGGTTATGCTCCAAGCCCTGTCCAACCTGGCTTTGGATACTTCCAGGGATCCAGAGGCAGCCACAGCTGCTCTGGGCACCCTGTGCCAGGGCCTCATCCCCCTCACAAGAAGGATTTCTTCCTAATCTCTAATCCTGACATTCCCTCTCAGTTTAAAACCATCACCTCTTGTCATGTCATTCCATGTCCTTGTCACAAGCCCCTCTCCAGTTCTCCTGGAGCCCCTTTAGTCACTGAGATACAGGGGGGCAATACAACACATGAAGCCAAACAATAGCCAGGGTTTGGGATCCCACTCAGTGGCAGGAACAGAGCCAGAGATGTCGTGAGTGGTTAAGGACCTTTGTCCATGAATAAAAATACACCTGAGGTGCCCTTTCACAGCACCAAAATCATGGATTTGGCTGCAAGGCTGCGTCTATCTCACCAAACTTGGGAAGGGACTAGATACATGTGGAAGTGCAGGTTTCCCATCACTGATTAACACAGATGCCTGACTTCCAGAGAGATGTGCAAATTCATAGACTTCTGCCCTCAGAGACTTAACAAATTCCTGCTGATTTGGATACAGTTTATGACTTCTTTCACATGCTTTACAGGCAGCCCAGTAAAAATTGGTAATTCATATACAAATCACTTCTTTATATTATTCTGAGTATATTATCCTTAAGCAAAGAAATGTGCCCTGGGCCGGTCCCCCAGCATGGGCAGCAGGAAAGGGACTGGGATTCTGCCTCTCTGCCCCACTCAGGTGAGACCCCACCTGCAGAGCTGCCCCAGCCCTGGGGCCCAGCACAGGAAGGGCCTGGAGCTGCTGGAGAGAGTCCAGAGGAGGCACCAGGGTGATCAGAGGGATGGAGCAGCTCAGCTGTGAGGAAGGGCTGGGAGAGTTGGGATTGTTCAGCCTGGAGAGGAGAAGCTTTGGGGACTGTGGCCTTGCAGGGCCTGAAAGGGTTACCAGGCAGCTCAAGAAAGAGAGACTTTGGATAAAAGCCTGACGTGACAGGCCAAGGGGGAATGGCTTCCCACTGCCTAGAGGGCAGGGTTAGATGGGATATTTGGAAAAAGTTCTTCTCTGTGAGGGTGCTAAGGCCCTGGCACAGGGTGCCCAGAGCAGCTGTGGCTGTCCTTGGATCCCTGGAAGTGTCCAAGACCAAGTTGGATGGGGCTTGGAGCAACTTGGGAGGGTGGCAGGTGTGTGGCAACCCTGGGGTTGTGGGGCAGTCTCAGACACGGATTCCCTTTGTCAGCAAGGGCTCCTACACTCAGCCCAAGGCTTTGGGGGCTTTTCCCAGAGATTCCCTTTGTGGCTGTGTGCCTCTGTTCCCCTGACTGGATCCAGGTCACATTCTGCCAGTGGAGGGTACAGAGGGCAGAGCTGAAACCTCAGCTTCTCCCAGCTCATCCCTAACAACATTCCTTCCTGGGAGAGGATGGGGAGCCTTGCATTTGGCAGGAATGACTGAGATGAACCCGAGGATCCCTGGCTGTGTGCACATCTGCCCCTCTTCTGCCTGGCTCTGCAGCTGAGCTGGTGCTGAGGGCAGAGGGAAGGAACAGGATCCACATGGGGAAATTCAGCACAGAATAAACCAAACATTCCCCGCATTCTTCAGGAAGCCCACGGGAGTTTCACCTTACCTTAAAATGGGTTTGACTTTTTTTTTTTCC
This sequence comes from Anthoscopus minutus, assembly GCA_013399455.1. Taxonomy (NCBI): domain Eukaryota; kingdom Metazoa; phylum Chordata; class Aves; order Passeriformes; family Paridae; genus Anthoscopus; species Anthoscopus minutus. The sequence goes on from VWYI01043070.1 coordinate 261,055, forward strand.
TAGGAAATCCCCAAGGAATATAACGTTGGAGAAAAGTTTTCTCCAAGCATCCCATTATTTTTTTTTCCCTCTGGTTTGCAGTGAGCTGATACCTTGTGCTTTTGTGGCAGGAAAAATGGGAGCTGCAACGCAGTGTTTGGGGCAATCCTGCTGCCTGTGGAGTCCTTGAAATGGATCTGTTTATTCATCCCTTTGGAATCCAGGAGGAGGCCCTTTCTCCAGGGTGAAATATTTTCAGTTTTGTTGACCTAGACAGTAAAAGGAAAAAAAAAAGTCTTAAAGCACAGTTGATACATTTCTTTGTATACTCCTTTTCCTTGGGTATTCCTTTTCCTTGTGAATTAAAGACCAGCCCATAGACTTACCTTCTAAGCTGACATTTGAATTGAGTGATATGTGCACCAAGAAATTCTCATCACTCTGATCAGATGCTTGAATTCTACATTTTGATTCTTTTAATACAAAGGTTTTAGAAACAGTCAGGGAACTTGTTCCAGGGAATACAAAAGTGTTAATATTGATAGAATATTCTGAGCTAGAAGGGACCCACAAGGATCATCCAGTCCAGCTCTTGGCCCTGACACCCCAACATTCCCACCCTGTGCATCCCTGGCAGCATTGTCCAGATGCTCCTGGAGCTCTGGCAGCCTTGGGGCACTGCCCGTTCCCTGAGGAACCTGGGCAGTGCCCAGCATCCTCTGGAAGAAGAACCTTTCCCTGATATTCAACCAAAACCTCCCCTGGCACAGCTCCAGCCACTCCCTGGGTCCTGGTCCTGGTCCCAGAGAGCAGAGATGGGAGCAGCCCTTTGGGCTGAAGTTGTGGGTTGGGATGAGTTCTGCCCTCAGTCTCCTGTTCTCCAGTTGAACAGACCAAGTGCCCTCAGTTGCCCCTTGTTGTGGCCCCTCCAGACCCTTCCCCATCCTTGCATCCCTCTTTTGGATGCTTTAGTTCCTTTCCATATTGGTGTTCCCCCAAAGTGCCCCAGGGCTGTTACAAGAGGTTGTTTCATTGTGGTCCAGAATAAGATTTCCTCCCCTTTCAGCCAGCACTCAGATGAAAATTCTATTAAAAATCTATAACCATTGACCAAAATAACCATTATGCTTAAATCAGTAATCTCAGAATATCTCACTCGGCAGATCTTTATTATATCACACGCTTAACCGGACTTAATGTATTATATAGCACCCATTAGTGGAATAGATTAACTTCAGATGTTCCCTTTTCCACATTAATAATGCAATCAGGAATTTATGCCAGACACTTTCTGCTCTAAAGTGCGCAAGGAAGATCTGAAGAAATATGAAAAAAAAACCTTGTGTGCATCTATTGAATAAGAAATGCTTGATTTTGTAGCATTTTGTGGGAATCAAAGGGCTGGAAAACAAACTATTTGAGTTGTGGAACAACTGCCATGAAGGCAGAGCAGAGCGGCTGGTCAAGGTTAAGACTCTTTTATAGTAATGAAAGATCTGTTCCTGTGAGCTTGCCATGGGCAATGTGTTTGTTCATTATGTTCGAAGCCCGGGAAGGCCGGGATCGTTTCATTTGCTGCGTTTTAACTGCTGGTGCTTTTGCAAACGAGCTGATAGGTAATTATAATACACTCACCACTTAGGCATCTTTATTAGCCTTTGGCAGCATGGCCTTTGTGTGACTGGGGATGCTTTGAGTGCGATGGCCTCAGCAAATCCTTTAGAGCTCAGACAGGAACTATTTGGCAGCCACTCGCTGCTGCTGCTTCCCTGCTGTCGCTTTTAGGTGGGTTTGCTTTGCCGTAAAAGGAGAGAAAGGAAGGCAGTGAGAACAACTCACAGTAATCTGGATGCAAATATCCGGCACTGCTCACACAGGTGAGAAACAAACCCTAAAAATCACCGGCTGAGGTGTGGAGCGATTTCCAGCACAAAGTAACCTCAATTAGTTTGTGTGTTGTTCCAGGAGAAAAGGCTGGCTTTGTCATGAAAATAGTTTCTTGGGAATTATTCAACTGTATCTTACTCCAGGTACTGGCAAGGCAGGAATTTTTCCCTCGAAATCAATAATCAGACTTGGGAATTAGGGAAAAATATGCTTAGCTGATACCTCAGAAATACAACAGTTTATTTGGGAGCAGGTGAAATGCAGCAATATCAACCAAGGACCAGGCAGGAAGTCTGCTGCCTTCAGCTTGATGCATCCTTGGTTATGCGTACATTCCAGTTTTCCCCCCTCTGTGTATCAGCTGGAAAGGGGTGGATCTTGCCCATTTCCAAAGGGAATCATAGAATTATAGAATACCCAGACCTGGAGGGACCCACGAGGATCATGGAGGGTCACAGAATCCAACACTTTGCCAGGACACCCCGCTAATCCCACACAATTCCACAGCTCTCTGGAGCACTTTTGGAATGGACCTGCCCTGCAGGGATTTTGCCCAGGATTTTGGCTTTGTTTTGATTCTCCACTCACCTTCTTGAAGTAAATAAATGGTAATCAAGGAGTAATGGGAGTGCTGGAGCTGGCAGCTCTGAAGTCATTAGAGGTGGGCAGCTGGCACCGATGCATCAACTCTGCCGTGCTCCAGGAATTTGCATATCCATGTTAACAGGCTCCTGAAGCAGCAGTTGCTGGAGAAGCTCCTGGCTCTGCCTGTCAGGCCCATCCTGGTGGACTGTGGACTCTCACGGTGGCCCCACTGCCTCTCCACAGAGCCTGTGGGACATTGAACAAACCTGATGAATCCATTGGAGATGGGTAAAGAAAATGCAGGAGTGGGACCCTTTCCTTGCCAAGGCCAAACTCTTCTCCCTGACGCTGAAGACCCAAAGAGTGCCTGCACATCTGTGGATTTCTCTTCATCCCTTGCAGTCACAGGAATAGAATAACTGCAAACAGGGCATGTTTCACACACAGTGTGGGTCCCTCCCACGTGGTTCACAGCTCCAGCCTCTGCACCCTCAGCCCTTGGGGCTGGACCTCCACTTCCCTCTCACCATCACCCTGAGATGGAAGCAGTAAGGAAAGGAGGATTGCTCTGGCAGACAGAAATCCCTGCCCCATCCTCCAAAACCTGTCCTCAGACAGGAGTGCAGGAACTTGAGGGGACACTGTGCTCCTGATGGAGCAGGCTAGGCCTGGAGCTGTGGGAGCTGCTGTCAGTCAGTGTGTGATGAGCTGCAGAGAGCTGCCTGTCAGAGCTGTGCCTGCAGAGAGAGCGCTGACCTCCTTCCCTGCCTTCCTCGCCCTGCTGGGCAGCACTGGGATGCAGGTGAGGGTGGGGGCTGGTGTCAGTGGTGCTAGGAATCCCTGTGGCAGCGCTGGGAGAATCCAGGCATCCAGAGCTGGCATGGCCATATCCCGTGTCCCCCTGTCAAAGCCCATGTGGTGACACTGGGGATGGGCTCAAAGGTTCTGCTTTGCTTCTCGTGCCCACCCAGCACGTGGCAAACAGCTGGAGAACAGCCCTGGCATGGGAGTCAGCACCAGATGCCTGGCAGTGCTCATCCAGCAGGTAGGGAAGATGAGAACTTGTCCCAGAGGCTAGAAGTGGCCACCCATCCCCTCCCTCCTCGTGGCTCCAAGCATGTGCAGCCCCAGGCAAGGAGGGCGTGTGGGGGCTCAGGGGTCTGTGCTCACTTTCCTAAGCAGAAATAAAAAGGGAGGAAAGAAACGTGCAGACAAATCCTTCCTGTTGCATTCCCAGCTCAGTGCAGCCCACAAACATCTGCCTGTTAATGGGATGGCTGGAGTCAATGACTGCTCCCAACACCTCCTGGCAGCTCTGTGCCCACCACGGCTCAGTTTTTGTTTCCAGGCCTCACCAGATACAACCTCTCCAGCAGCACAGGAGAAGCTTAAAAAAATAATTGTGCCAAGTGGGAAATAAAGCTGTTGCCTTCATAATTCTGCCAGGGTCTCGGGGGAGCAGGGAGAAGGCAGGAGCCCCAGCTGGGAGATCTGGAGCTGCAGCAGGGCAGGGACCCTGGGCCCCTGTTGGCCACAGAGCATCAGGAGAACGGCAGCCACTGAACAACAGCAGCTCCCTGACCTCAATTTTCTCCGTGGAGAAAAGAGCAGGTCAAGTGGAAAGTGCTTAAGGAGGAAATTTGTTTCCTTCCAGTCAGGGGAGTCAGGGAGATAGGCAGCTATTGCATGTGCTGGAATAAACCAAATTAATTTTGTGCTGTGCGCTGGCTCGAGGAGCTGAGGGCAAGGCGGGGAAGATAATGGACCTTGATGTTTTACTTGAACTCAACAAAACACCTGGCAAGGAGCAGGTACTCACTACAACGGCAGCTCCAAACGCTCCCAACCCAGGCAACTGCTTCCTTTTGTTTTCTTTCTTTCCAGTGTAATCCCGAGCATTAACTGGGCTGGTTCATATTTCCAGTGGAATAAAAGGTGCATTGTGAAAGAGAGAGGGAAACAAGAGGCTTTAACAACTTCCTTTGCTTCCCCCAACAGCCCTGTGGCATCCATCTCTCACAAGGCAAAGCCCCAGGTGAGACCCCCGTGATGAAGGGAGGGCTGAGGGGTGGTGGCACTGGGTGTCAGGAGGATTGGGACCTCCAAAAGAGGGATTAGAGCCGTGTCTTTTTGACAGATTTCTTCCAAACCACTTTGTCTTCCTGCTGCTGCAACAGGGGCAGGATGGTCTCTGAATCCTGAGCACTGATATCCTGTTAAAAATGTCACTGTCAACATCAGCTTCCTCTGCTGCCTCATTTTCTGCCTCGGTCAACCCTGCCAGCTCTGCATCAGGCCCCAGTTCCCTGACCCACCCTCAGCGTGGATTTCTTTTATTTTTTGGGGGTCTAGAGACAACTGCCAAGCTTCTCCTTGCTTCTCTTTCCCCAGTTTTAGGACAGGAGCAGACACAAACTCTTCCAAGTCTTCCCATAAGCACAACTTTCAAGTCAGGCTGGAACAAAAGTGACAGCACTCTCCTAATACTAGCTGCTAAAAATACATTCTATGCTTGATAATTGAATGTGAGATGAAAAGTGAGTTTTAAGCAGAAGTAAGAGCTGCCTATTTCTGGCAAATTCCCAGCTCCCCCAGTCCCCAGTGGAATGTCAGTGCATATCAATATCGTCTGCCTGGAAAATTTACATTTTGGGGAACTGGCAGGTGCTGCTGAGTAGAGTTTTGGATTTAACTGGTAGCAATTTTGGGCTGCCAGGTACAAAACACCTTCCCTGTGGAGCTGGGGGAGCCCCAACCCCAGAGCCCCTCCCTGCCCTGCTTGTATCTGCTGCAGCCAATGCAGAACACCCTGTGCCACTTCCCACAGATGCCTGAGAAACTCGCTGCCTGGGATCCCAAACACAGCACAGTGCAGGGACAGCTTTCCATGCCACCAAAGCAGGAGGAGAATCACAGCACTGGGGTTGGAAGGACCATAAAGCTCACCCCATTCCAACCCCTTGCTGTGGACAGGGACACTTTCCACTAGACGAGTGGCCCAGAGATGTTTTTCCCTCCATGGCATGGATTTGCCCCTTATCCCCAGGCAGGGAGCTCCTGGGGCAGGATGTTCCTTTGGGATGTGTTCCACTGGAAGGGGCTGCCCAGGGAGATTTGGAGTCCCCCATCCCTGGAGGTGTCCAAGGAACACATGGATGTGGCACTCAGTGCTCTGGGCTGGTGACAAAGTGAGGATCAAGCAAAAATTTGATTTGATGACCTTGGTGGTCTTTCTAAATTATTCTATTCCATGGGTAACTACCAAATCCCTGAACAAGGACATCCTTCCATTTTTGATTGCCAAACCTAAGCATTCCAGGACATTCAGATAAATTGGTGGCTGTATAAGAAGGATTTTCAGTACACTTTGAGTAAAATTTCCAGGATTACTTCCAGGATAACTTCCCATCATAATTTATACATCTGCAGATCAATAAAATGTGTTATTCTGGTAAAACTTTTATTTACCCCAACCTGGTTTTGCCCAGTTCACCACCTCATTCCAATGCACGGACACACCTGGAATTTGGAAGGTTGGAATTGGGAAGGGGGAGCTCATTGGCTTTATCTTTTTTCCCACATAAGGGTTTTGCAGCCAACCAATGAAATGCAGTCCCACAAATGCTCTGGATTAGGTAATGCTTTAAATTTGCATTTTATCTGCTAAAAATAGGAGGTTTTATTCACTTTCCCTCACATTGCTAGTTGGAATGTGATGAAATACCAAAGGAGAAGCTGGTCCTGAGACATGTCCTCAGCAAAGTGAGCAGGGTTGAGTGTCCCAGGAGCCCCACAGGAGTGGGTGGCAAGAAGGGTTCCCTGCCATGAACCACCTGGGGACAGTTCCCTTTGCTTTTTGATGCCTGCAAGGTCTGTGGAGGTGTTGGGAGGACAGGAACTCACCTGTGATTCAGGGAAAGACCATTTTTTGTATTATGGAGCTTTTGGGGTTTGGAGGCCAGGAGAGGGATTTCTGTACTGATCCCAACCCTGTGCTGGGCTGATCCCCCAGCATGGACAGCAGGAAAGGGACTGGGATTCTGCCTCTCTGCCCCACTCAGGTGAGACCCCACCTGCAGAGCTGCCCCAGCCCTGGGGCCCAGCACAGGAAGGGCCTGGAGCTGCTGGAGAGAGTCCAGAGGAGGCACCAGGGTGATCAGAGGGATGGAGCAGCTCAGCTGTGAGGAAGGGCTGGGAGAGTTGGGATTGTTCAGCCTGGAGAGGAGAAGGCTCCAGGAGGTCTCCTATAGAGGACTTTGAATATATAAAAGGGGCTTTCAAGAACGATGAAGTTACTTTTACCAAGACTTGTGGTGACAGGCCAAGGGGGAATGGCTTCCCATTGCCAGAGAGCAGGCTTAGATGGGATATTGGGAAGGAATTCCTGCCTATGAGGGTAGGGAGGCCCTGGCACAGGGTGCCTAGAGAAGCTTTGGCTGCCTCTGGATCCCTGGAAATGTCCAAGGTCAGGTTGGACAGGGCTTGGAGCAACCTAGACTGGTGGAATAGAATGGGCTTTAAGGTCCTTTCCAACCCAAACCCTTCTGTGATTCTAAGTCTGTAGTTGATGAGATACCAAAGTCTAATTTAAAGGCACTCACTCTCCTAAGTCACTTTTGCACATGAACATGTCCAAAGCAAGCCATGAGAGATGAGCCTGGTTTGGATGTTGCCCTGCTCTCACCCAGGCTGGAGTCCCTTTCCCTTGTGGTTGTGACTGCAGCAATGATTTTGAAGCTGCCATAGCTTTTCCTTCCACACCATAAATCCTTGGAGCAGTTCATCCAGCCTAACCTTAAAGCTGACTGCTTCTCTTTATGGAGATCTCTCATTTTTCATTGCCTTTGCATCAGACCTCATCAGTCTCTCTCTTCTGCCAGAGTATGAAGTGCCGGGAAAAATCCGATCTCTTTGGAGCTGACATTAAATTATGGCGAATAAATCTGTCACTTCAAGAGAGTGTCAGTGTCCCCTGTTCCAGTGCACTGGACAGAAGTACTGTCCAAGAAAGGAGCTGCTCATCTGACCTCTATTATTATCCTTAATCTTTTTGGAATTAAAGTAAATCTGCCTTTCCCTGGGGATTTCTATTTCTTTCACACAAAGTTTTGTTTGATTTGATTTTACCTTAGTGCACAACATGGAATCCCAGGATGGTCTGGTTTGGAAGGCTCTTTTAAGCTCATCCAGTGCCAACTCTGCCATGGGCAGGGACATCTTCCACTGTCCCAGGCTGCTCCAAGCCCTGTCCAGCCTGGCCTTGGCCACTGCCAGGGATTTGGGAGCAGCCACAGCTTCTCTGGGCACCCTGTGCCAGGGCCTCACCTCCCTCACAGTAAAGATCTGCCTGAATCCAATTCCATGGGTTAAAAAAACCCCTGCACAATCCTAGAGCTTCCCTGATAAAGCCCAGAGGACATTAAATAATGTGCTGGAGGTAAAAGCAGAGCGAAGGCATCTTCCCAGACCCTCACCACACAGCCACACATTCCTGGTGGCAGCAATGGCATCAGGAGGTCACTCATGCCTTTCATCTCTCCATTTTCTGGATCAGTTTCTACGCTGTAAGTTTTTATCCGGTACAATCCTGCAAGGATTCCCAATCTGGTCCTGTTGGAAGTGTGTGGCATTGTGCTTGTAAACACCCACCCGTGGCCTTTACCAAACACCTACTTGGGCACGCTGGAAGCAGGAGCGGGGGTCTGCTTGGGGATGCACAGCCCACTGTCTCTACACAGAGCCAAGTAATGAGAAAGGAAATGGATCTCTCCCTCTGGAAAGAAATGCCTTGAAACTCCTCTCTGTAGCTGCCTGCACGAGATGTTGGTGTGTGTTATTTCCAGAGTTTCTACTCATGGTGGAGCCAACACAGCAGCCTCCAGCTGATCACACGGGGCACAGGGGAGATTTATTCAGGGAGCCTGAAGGTTCAGTAATTACTTAATAAAGAAGAGGAGACTCAATGCTGGCAGCTCAGGCTCTGAGCTGGGAATCCTGAGCAGAAAGATTAATTGAGCTAAATAATTCTTTCCTGTGAGGGAGGTGAGGCCCTGGCACAGGGTGCCCAGAGCAGCTGTGGCTGCCCCATCCCTGGGAGTGTCCAAGGCCAGGCTGGACAAGCCTTGGAGCAACCTGGGACAGTGGGAAGTTGTCCCTGCCCATGGCAGGGGTTGGGCTTTGAGTTCCTTCCCAACCCAGACTATTTTGTGATTCCATGACTCTAAATATGAAGCAGCCTCACGCCTCTCCAAGCTGTTGGAACTGCACCATCACCAATCTACTGAAATCTATGCTCCCTGTATGGTGAGCAATACTGGCCTTGGGGGTTGCAGTGGAGTGACTTCCATTGGTTTGGTGATGCTTGAGAGGCAGATCAGCAATCAGGCAGACAAGTTCCACCCAGAGATGGGAGCATCAGTCCCAGTGTGACTGCAGCAGATTACAGTGGGAAAGAGCAGAGTGTCATGATGGCACCTCATCCTTGGTTAACGATGCATTTCCTGCATCTGGGCCTCAGACAGGAGCACTCTGTAACCAGAGCTCTCATCTCCCCACAGCTGCTGGATTAGGCTGCACAGATCTGGTGTCGCAGCCAGGCTGAAGAAAGGCCCCACATGTGTCACAATACTCGGCTCAGCATCCCAGAGTCACTGTGGTGGGCAGATCTCAGTGCTGGTGCAGGAAATTCTGTGCTGGGGATTTAGGGGTAATAGCAGGGATGCTCAGCACAGGAGCTCCAAAGAAAAGGAGGCTGGGGGGGCCCTTCCTGCTCTCCACATTTCCCTGACAGGACAGTGTAGCTGGAGGTGTCGAGCTCTGTTCCCAGGAAACAGGGACAGGATGACAGGAAACAGCCTCAAGTTGTACCAGGAAGGGTCAGGCTGAATATCAGGGAAAATTTCTTGCCTAAAAGAGCGGTCAGATATCCTGTCCTGCACAGCGGTGGAGGCAAGCATGGCACTAATAACACCAAGGCTGTGGGTTTGGTCCCAGAACAGGCCATTCCCTGGAGGGTTGGACTCAGTCATGCTGGTGGATTCCTTCCCAGTCAGAACATTCTCTGAAATCTGTGATATTCTGTGGATTCTCTGAAGTGTTCAGCAAACTCGTGGGCGTGGCACTGGGGGCCACGGTTCAGTGGTGAACAAAGAAGTTCCAGGCTCACAGATCCTGGACGTCTTTCTCAACATTTGTGTAAAACTGCCTGAACACCCTCTCCCAGCAGCTCTGGGACTTGGCATGGACACACCAAGAAGTCTTTCATTCCGTGGGAGAAGGGCATATCAGCTGTGGTGATCCCCAGCTGAGTCCTGATCCCAGCCCTCAGGACAGGCCTTCCTAAACCAGAGGAATTGCTGGCACCAAGCCTCCTCGGGCTGTGTGACCCCTTTGCAGTGGGTCTGGTCTCCCTGTGGGAGGTGCAGCTTTCCCAGGAGGCACAGCACGCTGTGGCTGTGTTCAGCCCTTTGGCTGCAGTTCCCTGTGGGATCACTGCCTCTCCAGGTGCCATTGCTTAGAAATCTGGGCTTGGCTTTGTCTTACAATCCCCAAACATCTTTTCCTCGGGCTCCTTCCCCCTCCAGCCATTCCCTGAGCCCACAGAATGGGACGTTTTCAGAGGGATTACGAGGAATCTCACCGCATTTCCTTCACAGGAAGGAAATCCATGCGGGTTGTCTGTTTGCTTTTTGCCATGTTTACAGTCAAAATCCAAGAATTCTGCTGTAAAAAATAATTTCCTTCCTTCATCAGTATCCTCCCCAAATAAATGGAATGTGTCTGGGATAATATTGGAATTTGCTGGGATTTGCTGAGCATTATGCTTCTGCTGGCAATTAGCATAATCTGCCTCCTATCTCCTGCACAGGAATGATTACTAAGAAATGTGTCTTCTCAAGATTTTTTTAATCCTCAAAAAGCAAGTGGAGAACTGGCATATTCATGGCTCCTGCTGAGTTCCTCACTGTTTAGGTTAGGATAAGGACTGTTTCCCCATTGGAGTGGTGTGTGCAAGTCCCATGCAGGAATCTGGGCTGCGTGCCAGCTCTCTGCGATGACCTGGAGGGGAGGAAGAGCAGTTTCCAGGAACAGCAGTCATTGGTTTATGCAGGATCCCACCAGCAGCAGAGGTAAAACCCCACTCCCCGCGCTCCCAAAGCTCCCAAGGCTCTGTCTTTCAGTGTGAAAGACTTTCACTGTGTGCCTGAGGCATCACAAAAGCCACACTCCTGGGAACAGCTCCTTGGAGAAGGAAGAAGCCACTGCCAAGCCCACAACCAGGAATCTCCCTTCGGTGCAAATCCTGCCTGTATTCCTTGAGAAAGCCATCACTGCCTGTCTGGAGATTAGGGCTGAACAAAACCAGCTCTTTTTTGGCACTTGATCCCTCTCCCACACCAAGTCTGTCTCATCCACTTAGGCTGCAAATTCATTGGAGCCCGTGTTCCACCTAGGATGACACAGCACCTTCCACCACGGTGCTCTGTGTTGTTTGCTACCTCCTGCTGTGCCCACACAAGAAATAAATAATGGAGCCTGTTAGGTTTGTTATTCCCCCCACCAAATCACCTGTGAGAGCACCCAGGAATTGTCACTCCAGAGGAACTGGAAAGTCAAACACTGAGGAAAGGCTGAGCACGGACACTGCCAGTGCCACTAGGGGAATACCCCAGCTGCTCTGGGAGACCTGTGCCAGGGCCTGAGCACCCCCACAGCCAAGAATTCCTTCCCAATCTCCCACCTAACCCTGTCCTCTGGCAATTTGAAGCTATTCCACTTGTTCTGCTCCTCCAGAGCCTTGTCTGAAATCCCTGTCCAGCTCTTTTGGAGCCCCTTTCAGGCACTCTGAGATCTCCCCAGAGCTTTCTCTTCTCCTGGCTGAAACCTTCTCTGGTGGGACAGAAAAGCTGCTGGACACAAACACCCAGCAGAGCTGGGAGAATCCAGGGGGGTCCTATTTTTCCTTCATGAAGCCAAAGGGCTGTGGGGGAGCCTTGGCCATGGATGCTGCTGCCTGGTCTCTCTTCGAGCTGTCATCCTCTTGATGTCTGTTATCCAAGCTGACTGTTCTTGCGGGAGCAGGGCTGGGAATGCTCTCTTTGTTCCTGGAGCCGGGTGAGTGACGCACTCCAGTCATTCTCGCTGCATGTCAGACGTGTTCCACCAGCAGTGAACAAAGAGCCCGTGCTGCAGCCACACACATCGGGTCCCCTAAGCAGCCACCTCGCTTGTGAGTGGCAGCACAAGTCCCCTTCCCTGCAGACAGGTGGGACATTAATGGGAAGATGAGGTGGCCAGGCAGGCGCCAGCCAAGCCTGTGATTTGCAGCTCCAGCTGGAAACCCCTACAGAGCGTGGGCCAGGCTTTATAAAATAAAAGCTAATAAGAATCATAACAATTTTGCTTTCTCTCCATAGCCTGCAGCAAGCCAGGCACAACATGGGAATTGAGGAATAAAGGCCATCAACTTCCCGTGGCTCCCCTCCTACCACCTTCCTTTTCTTGCTCCAAATTGTTCTGAAAACATTGCTTTTCCCTTGCCTATTTCATTTCTGCAATGAAGTCATCAAACACGATGACAGGGACTTTCCGAGACTCAAATCAATCAGCAAGTTTCTCTTTTGCTTTTTCTACTCAGGCAGGAAATAGGGGAATAAATTTTCCAAGTGTCCAAGGGAAGTGCAGGGGGCAACGTGTGGGTTGGCTCCAGTATGGGGAGGTGTAAGCAAAAAGATGGAACTCCTGGACCTCCAGCCCATCAAAAATAAATAACCCCCTATCATGTGTTTGTTCTGCTGTGAGAAGTTCCAGCAGGTCCTGCAGGTTTTACACTGGAAAATGAAAGAGACATTCCAAGTGTATCCCACCCCCTGCCCTGGTTTGGCTTGGAAGAGAGTTGTGGTTTCTCTAGCGTTCTTCCTCCCCACCCTGGATGGATATTCCACTTTCAGTACTAAAAATCGTGTTCACATCATGCCAGGTTCAAGCTCAAATCAGGGAATCACAGAACCATGGAATCCCTTGAGCTGGAAGGGACACACAGGGATCATCCAGTCCAGCTCCTGCCCTGCACAGACACCCCAACAATCCCAGCCTGTGCATCCCTGGGAGCATTGTCCAAATGCTGCTGGAGCTCTGGCAGCCTTGGGGCCGTGCCCATTCCCTGGGGAGCTGTTCCAGTGCCCAGCACCCTCTGGGAGAAGAACCTTTCCCTGATCTCCAACCTAAACCTCCCTGGCACTGCTCCAGCTGTTCCCTGGGGTCCTGTCCCTGCTCCCAGAGAGCAGAGGTGGGAGCTGCCCCCCCCACCCCTCAGGAGGAAGCTGCAGACAAGAAAAAGCTCTTCCTGCAGTTTCCTCATGTATTTTATGGAGATGACTGAAGGTAATGGAAAGAGCTCATCCCCCTGCAATTTCTTCTGGGTTTAGGCAGAATAAAACTAATCATAGGGGTTGTCTCAGCTCAGGCCAGGGCTGCTCTAGGAATAGAATGGCACTTCAGATTTACCAGGATACGATGGAATAATGGCTGGGTAGTGGAATTTTCAGCACACAGGGGCAGGAGCAGCTGTTCTCATTTTTTTAATGATGATTTTTATGCTGGTGCCTTCACTCTTCGTCTCCTCTGTTCAGCAGAGACAGGCCCTGCATGGGAAGCATGGACCCTGTGACTGCATCTCATTTCTCCAAAGGCATTGGAATGTGGGCAGAGAACAGTCATTTGCTTGTACATTATGCAAGGAAAGTGCTGGCCCAGTAGCAAAAAAAAAAAAAAAAAAAAAACCCCTATCAGGAGCCACCAGGTTTTACTGGAAAACCATTAGATTTCAAGAAGAAGATTTAGGGTTTGGAATGAAACCTTGACAGTTTTCCCAAAAATTACTCCTTCATTTTACAGCATTCTCTCAGTTGAAATGTGTGTGTTCTCTTCCAGAAAAAGCAAGGGAGTGAAAGGAAAAATGATGAGACTGACCGAGCTCCATCAGTGCATTCCTAGTGGCAACTTATTTTAGGGAAGCATTATCTCAGCTTTAATTTAATGAGTATCAATCAGGTTGGTAACAGCTTTTTTTGTGAGGCTTTAAGTCCTTTAAAGATGAGGGTGTTTATTAAGGAGCCTTCACCAAGGTTTTATGTCTTGCCTGTAAAGACACACAGCTGTGGCCAAAACATTATCTCAAGTGGAACCAAATGTTGGCTCCATTTATTGGTATTTATAATGGATTCCCACATAGGTAGAGACCTTAATTTGGTCTTTTTTGGACTGGAGATGCAAGGAGGGCGGTCATGGAATGCCTGGCTTGTCCCTCTGGCCTCTCTGAGCAGTGCAGAATCTTTCAGGACAGGACCTGGTGTGTGGCAGGGGGTTTGCTGATGGCTGGGACCCTCTGGAAGGTGCCATAGACAATCTGTGACAGGGATTACAGGGGGAGATGGTATTTGTGAAGAGGGAGGTTTGGAGGGTTGGGATGCACCAGGAGCACAATTCCAGGGATAACACAGTGTTAGGGATTTGCCTTTTTCCCTGGGAGTGCAGCCAGCACTGAGCCTTTGGTTAAAGTTTGGTGCCAAAACTTAGGGATTGCTTGGAGAGCGAGAGCCTCGCTGCTCTTTGTAAGTCCCCTGGGCAGGCTGAGGCTGCTGTCAAGGTCATCAGCTCACCCTGGGTCTCAGCCATGTGTCAGTCCCCTTTGGGTGCAGTTTTTCCATGGATGAGCTGCAAGGCTGCTCTGGGACAGGAACAGCTTGGGACATTCACTCCCCCAGCGCTGCAGAGCAGCTCAGGCATGGGGACAAATCCCAGTGGGACAAGGACACAGCGCCTGCTCCACTCAGCCCCTAGTGACAGCCACCAGCTCCAGACAGCATCAGGACATGCTGATCCCTTTTTTGTGCAGCAGTATCAGCCTCGAGTCCAAGTTTGGTGTTAATATGGAAATATGGATAAGAGCTTATACTGTGACAATGATTTACTGCCTTGGTAACTGTACCTGATAACACAAATTTATCTTGGTCTCTCCATTTCAATTATATTTTTTCTAATGTGTGTTTTGAAATACAGATTCCCTCGGTCACAGGAATTTATGGCAAGGGCTATGTGGCTGGGAGAATTCAAATCAATACAGGAACTGTTCTTTACCTCATGCTCCAGCATCTCCTTATGTGTGTTACACCTGCTGTATAATGCATGTTTTCACAAACTCTGTCCAAAATATGGGAAAAGAGGAGGCAGACACAAGCAGCATCACCAGGATTTGGTGGGCATCATTCCCAAAGGATGGAATTTCACCACAGAGGTTGGATATCTCAGGGTTTGCTTTCTGGGTGGAGATATTTGCTCATGTCCTAATGGGGCTGAATTTTCAGGAGATGCTGAGGTGCCAGGGCCCTGCTTCCTGCTCTGCCACGGGGATTGGAAGCTGGCAGCCTCAGAGAGCAAGACTTATCCCTCCTCCCTTTGAGAGAGCTAAGGAAAAGACTCAGCAAGGGAGCGTGCATCCATGGAAAATACACATTGTGCAAGGGTTCTCCCTGTGTTTCCAGCACTGCTCCTGGGAGGAAGCACTACTAGGTTGTTCCCTTACAGAGGAGGAAGCAGCAGGAGTCTGAGTAGCAGCACTTTGCCTTCCCAGAAGGGTTTTTCTCCAGAATAGAGGACAGAACCCCATGGCCTCTTGGTGCCTTCCTCCTGCTGTCACCAGGCAGGTCCTAAGGACTGTGATAAGCAGCACTTTAATCAATGTTCTGGGCAGGAACCCACCCCAGGCAGCTGCAGTAGCCACAGATCTGTTCCTGCCACCAGCAGGGACCAAGGAACTTCATCAGTTCAACTATCCTCTGCTTCCCTGGAGCTCGTGCTGGTCATTGGGATGCTGGACACAAGCGAGCAGATCAGACCCTGGAGTTAGAGCAAATGCCAGCACTGCATTTGCCATTTCCACTGGTCCATAAATACAAAAATGTTGGAATTTCGCTAGGACAAGTCATTAGTCCAGCTGCTCGCACTTAGCAGCTGATAGCTGCTATCACTCTTAGTCACCTTCCAAATTCCTCCAAGAGAAATGGGGCCATTATTGCTCTGAGGCTGCTGCTGCTCTCACAGTCCTGCTGCTGCTCTTTTCCCAGGCTGGGAAGAGGAGCAGCTCTTCCCAACACTCCAGGAATGGCAGGTATGTGGGAGCAGATGTCAGGAACTGGCAGGGCTGGTTGTCTGGAACCAGATATCCCCCCACAGCTTCCACTGAGGGGTGAACAGATGTCTTCCAGCAGATGGAAGGTAAATCTTCCCTTCTCCAAACCCAAATGCATCTCCATCACTCATGTGTGGATCCCACATCTGGTACCGTGGGCCGACAGTGTTAAATAAAGACATTGCTGGGCTTCTTTTATTCCTGGCATTCCTTTCTCATGGGAGCTGGCCTGTCTCCTGGATGTGGCAACTGGAAATCCTGCAGAGGTGCTTAGGGACTCAGCAGCAAGGACTGGGAGACTCCTGGCCAGCTTTCATAAGTGGTGAGGCACAGGTCTCCTAAGGTGTGGAGCATCTTTTGGAGTCTTGAGCCTTCCAGGAATGGCAGTGCAGAAAATGGGAAGCAGATTCCCACAGCCTTTCTCACACTGTCCTGTCTGGATGTAGAGCTGGTTTCTCTCCCAGAAGAGAATGTAGCTGACACTACCCCAGCTTTGAGAACAAACGCTGCACAACACCTCAAAATCCAGTGTTGTTCTGGCAGGTTGTTCCTGGAGCCAGGATGTGAGGAGGTGGACACCAGAGAGTTGGGATCTCCTGCAGACCCCGAGCTTCACACCCTCAGATCTTCTAAAGTGTTCAAAAATGAGATAATGTGGCACTTGCTGATATGGTCCTGTGGGCATTGGGATGTTCAGTTGCAGATTGGATTTGATGATCTTGGAAATCTTTCCCAACTTCAGTGATTCCCTGATTCTGTGATTCCCTGCCTTCCAAGGGCTGTCAGAGCAAGCAGCATTTAGAGAAATATGGATTTATGAAAGGCCACAGATTTTCTTCTTTGAAAGTTTCTCAACAAACAGAGCTGAGGGAGGATCACCTCTCTCTACACAGGTCTAGCATGTCCCTGGAATGTCAGATGTTCTCCCAGATACTGGAGATTAAGAAGGCAATGCTCCCCAGGCAATGCAATATTCCAATTTCTGTTCAGGAGAGCTCTGATGGACATCAAAAAGAACAGGAGGTATCATTTCCCTGTCTGTGAAACCCAGAGTAAATGGGCTGGAACCCAGGAGCAGAGGGAAAGTGGAGAGCCACAAAAAGCTGTTCCAGTTGTTTTTCCTCCCAGTACAGGAAAAATGAGGTGATTATTGAAAAATACTGTGTTCCTGCTTAAAAATCCTACCTTTCTTTTATCTGGACCTGTCACATCTCTGATAGTTACCTGTAGTGGTGGGAGTGATCTCTGTGCAGATTAAGATCTGTTGAGTGCCTGGGAATGTTTGGATGAATGGAAATATACAAAGTGAAGACATCATCCTCATCATCCTCATCCTCATGATCATTACTGCTATTCCTGCTCCATCATTCTGTAAAAGCAACCCCCTCTCCAGGAGTGAGTGAGGAGCTCCAGGTGTAAATTCCCAGTGTTTTCAGGAGCTGCTGAGTTGTGTCAGTGCTCAGTGTGCCCTGGGTTCCACCCAGCTGAGCAGTGGCAATAAAGGAGCCACAACCAGCGGCTCTTTCCATGCAGGATTCATTCCAAGCGTGTCTGTGCAAATATTTATTATTTGCACAAAGGTACAGAGAGGAACTTTTGTTCTTTGAGGATCAAGAGTCTCTGTGCACAAACCCAGTCCGGGGTGCTCTCTGGTCTCTACTCCCTGGAGGGACTGAAGGATCTGCTGGGAAAGGAGATCCTGGGCTGTACTTCCCATCCAGAGATATTTGCTCTGTTTTATTCCATGGATTTTGTGAAATGCTTGTTATCCAGTTTAGAAACGGTCAGATTTTTTTCTTCTGAGCACTCCTAAGCCATGGAGTCACAATGGGGAAACTTTTCCTTCTCCCTCCTCTAATTATGGTGACTTTGTCATGCCAAGCTCACCTGCCTTGAGCCTGGAGACTGAGCCGTGATTGCTCTCTTTCCTAGCAGCTTCCTCCAAAATTCATCCGTGCTTGGGCATCCTCAGGGAGGCAGAAGACATAGCTCAGTCTGAGGGAGATACTAAATCTGCTTCTCCCCTTCCCCAGTGAAGACAGACAGGAACTGTGGGTGCTCTTCCTCTTCACTCAGTTTGGGTACGGAATTCCTCTAAGGGAGGTGAAGGGATATATGCAGGAAGTGACCACGGAGTTGACAGCCTCAAAATCCTTTTGGACATTCCTGGGATGCTCTTGGTCCCGAAACTCCACTCGAATTCCCCTGAGGGTGTTTGTATCCTGTGGAGACATGCAGAAAGAAGAAAGAGTCCCCAGTGGGTCCAGGTGAGCTTCACTGGAATATGAGACCCAGAGCTGCACGTGGGAATGGCCCTTTCCAAAGCTTCAGAGGCTGATGGGATAATCTGGAGTAAAACCCCATGCTGTGATTCAGCTTTGAGGTCACAAGGAGAGTGTTTGTAGTGCTCCCCCGTCACACATGGGCGTGGTACCAGAGAAACACAGGATCTCAGCTTGCCTGCAATGGGAATTGTGGGGACACCACAGGGAGAAAGAGCAATTTGAATATAAATCCCACCCAACAGCCAATAAATCCAGAATGTGTTCTCTCTTTTTCCCTCTCAGTCAGGAAAAAAGTGCTGAAACTGATCTAACAAAACAGAAGTGGAAAAAAGGATGGAAAAGGTTTAGGGTGAGATTTTGGGCAGATTTGAGGAAAAAATGCTGTAAATTCTGAAAAAATCCCTTTAGCTGACTTTAAGCAGGTCAGAGTTCCCAGCTGTAATGAGATTGGAAGTTTAGTGTCCTCCCAGCTCTGAGCCCTGGTTTTGGGGGCTCTTCTAGGAGATCACAGCAGGTGGGAGACACAACTTGCTCAGGAACAAGTACAGGGCTGACAATTCCATTCTTAATTGTTGTGCTGTACCTCGCCTTTCCTTCTATCCCAAAATGATACTGGGAGGAAAAGAAGAGAGGGGCTTGTGTCTAAATCCCATCCTCCAGGAATGGGAGCAAGGCTCCACTTCAGTGCAGTGATGGTCGAATACAATTCCTGCTTAATAGACCAAGTTCAATTATTCTCTGTCAAGAGCCATCCTGTATATCCACCTGGTGTGACAATCCCTGTGGGAATGGGCTATGGACAGACATCAAAGCCCCCCTTAACTCCATAAACATCACAGAACTCCTTGAAATCGCTCATTCAGGCTTTTCTGCTGGGTGCCAGTGCTCTCTGGATCCGTCCCTGCTCTGATTAATCCCCGTGTCCCTCTGGGTATGAGCACAGGGTGGGTTAGGATTAGGAGAGGTGGCTGTGAGAAATGGAAGCTCCCAGAGATATTTTGTAGCACTGAGAGGCTCAGGAAGGCTCTGCACCACTCCCTGACAAGAGGGGGCAGCTAGGTGGGGGTCAGGCTCAGCTCCCAGGGAACAGAACAAGGGGAAACAGCCTCAAGCTATGGCAGCAAAGTCTCAGGCTGGACATCAGGAAAGGGTGGGCAGGCATGGGAAGGGGTTGCCCAGGGAGGTGGTGGAGTCCCCATCCATGCTGGAGGTGTCCCAGGAGCAACTGGATGTGTCTGGGTGACAAGCTGGGCTTTGGTCATGGGTTGGACTCAATGATCCTGGAAGTTTTTTCCAGCCTTAATCATTCCATTATTCCATGATCAGCAGAAAAGCTTCATTTACTCCCTTTCATACCTCCTTTTTACCCTTCCTGGGGTAAAAGTCTGTCTCTTCTGTTCCCTGTTGAAAGCACTTTGTCTTTTCCCAGCAAACAGAAGTAGCTGGAGTTTCTGTTTTCATGGCAGCAGGAGCTGTGCTGCTAAACAAACATGGAGAAAGCCAAAACTTCCTGCCACTTCACATGTTTGTGTTTTGAAAACCAAGCTATTTATTTAGACAAACTGGAAAATATAACCACAAATAACCCCTAAATTGTGCTGCTCACTCGCAGCGAGTTAACTGAAGCCAGAAGAGGGAGAATTTGTTTATCTGCAGATTTTTCTTCCCTCTCCAGGAAAATTCTTTCCCCTTTTGAGCCCCTTGGGTTTGTCCCATTGTAGCGCCCAGTACTGCTCCAAGAGCTGGGAGGAGTTGCAAAAGGGGGAGCACAGGAATTTAGTTACTTGCATGGACTAAAGATCTATGGAAATACCATCCCCTGGAGCGGGTGCTCCAGCTTTGTGCACCCAGAGAAGGCACCAAATGAAATTTCAGCCCCAAGACTCCATGTTTGACCTTGGAAAGCGAAGGCATTAATCTCCAGCTCTGTGTGCTCTGTCCTGCTCCTAATTCTCTTTGTTTGCTGAAGGGCAACATGATCGCATTGGCAAAGTCAGTGGGAATGGCTCAGGACAGGCTCCTTCCCTGCAGCTCTGTAGGAGGAACTTTATCTCCAGATTGTGCTCCCATCTCTGTGGAATGGGAGGGGGAAGGAAAGGGCTCCTACCTGACAGGAGAGACAACGACCTGCTCCAGGGGAATATTAAAGAGCTCAGGGAATGCAAAAACTCCATTTCCAACCCCTGCTCCTGGGTTTGGAAGGCAGCCTGGAAAGGTGTGTACACCCCTGGGTTGGTACCCGCACAGTTGCCATGGCAACGAGCAGAGGGGCTGGAGCTGCTGCCATCATCCTCCTCTGCATTTCCTTCTCCCTCCCAAAAGTCACCTCCCCTGGAATTAGAAATTACATCCCTCCATCCCCTGGGAGTACCTTTCCTTCCTAAGCTGCACCTCTGCCTTTGGCTCCCAGAGGGAAATGTGTGAGTGGGAGATGGGGAGGTGATGGAAAGTGGAAAACCAGGCTGTGCTCGGTGCCCAAACTGGACCAAGAGCTTTTCTTTCATCCTGTGTGTTGCTGAATTAATATTGGACTAATTTAGGCTGGTTTGGATGCTCTGGAGCACAGAGATGCACAGAGCTGCAGTCCATGCATGAGGGCAGCCCATGGCACAGCTCAGGGATCCTGAGGATCAGTCTAGGCTTTCTTGGAGGTTGGACTGGGTGAGGAACAGGATTTGGGGGTTGCAAAACACCTCACAGCTTTGGCATTTCCTCTGTGTTGGACTAACAGGGCTTGCAAAAGCTTTCACATAAAACAGGAGGTGGAAAAGCACCTTGGGGAAAGCCCCTGCCTGGGGAAGCTGTGTGGAGGCTCCAGCTGATTGTTTAACTTGGAGCCAGGCTTGAGTGTGAAGGATCCCACATCAGTGCTGTGCCTTCCATCCCATGGGCCAGGAGCTTTCCTCATCCTCCTCCCCTTGTCCTGCCACGTTTAATTGTGTGGAAAAGGCAGATGAGGTTGAGAGACATGACAGCATCTTCCCATGCCTCAGGCTGGGATTCAGCAGGGGCTGGGGTCTGACTTTCACATTATCCCTCCAGCATTCCTCATTCTTGTCACATGGGCTTTGGGACATCTGTATATTGAAATGAGGAGTTTCTGTAGCCAATTTTCAGAGCAAAATTTAAAAATTCCCTCTTTCTGGACCCTGAGATATTTACATCCCATCCCCCTGAGCAGCCCCAGGAAACCTCTCCAGGAAGGGTCTCTGTGATAGTTTCCACAGCTCTCCTGCACACCAGCACAAAACCTCCTCCTGCTGTATCCAGGGATTTCGGGGCCAAAGGAAGGGTCTCAGGTGTGCCTTAGGGCTCTTATTCCCCACACTAGGGACTGGGATGGATTTCCTTCAGCTTGGTGCTCAGCCACATGGTTAATTCAAAGCATAGGCTGTGCTCGTAACAGGACTTGTGCTGGAAGTGACCTCCACGTGCTGGAAGCTAACTGGGACTTTACGAGGCTGCAGATCCAGGAATGTCTCTGCTCTTGGATGTCTTCATATTTGCCAAGAACACTTGCTTGTGTAGATTATTACAGGGACACTTATTACAGGAACACCCCAGTGCACATGAACCCAACTCTTTTCCTTCCAGCAAATGTTCTCCCAGAGTTATCACAGAATCATGGAATGAGGTGGAAGGGACCTTAAAAATCATCTTGTTCCTCCCCCTGCCATATTTCGCTATCCCAGGTTCCTCCAAGCCCCATCCAGCCTGGCCTTGGACACTTCCAGGGATCCAGGGGCAGCCACAGCTGCTCTGGGCCAGAGCCTCCCCACCCTCACAGGGAAGGATTTCTTCCCAATATCCATTTAAATGTACTGTCTTTCTGTTCCCTCCTGGAGCCATTCCCCTTTGACTCGTCACTACAACTCCTTGTAAACCACTCCTCTCCAGAGGCTCCTTTCTGGTACTGAATCCCCACAGTGTTGTTCCCACTTCTTCAATCTTTTCTCCTGGGTACCATGTGGCCCATAAAAGATCATTGTTCTTCCTCCATCACCAACATTTTCCTTCCCTGAATATATCATCCCAGTAGGAAGCAGCCCATCCCCTGCCTCATGGCAGAGCACTCATCTGCTCCATGCTCTCCATGCTCTCTATCCAAAGGCTTCACAGACTGTCACTACCAGCAGTGTTCCTCTTTTCCCTCTGCCCAGAGAGAGCAAGAAGTGAAGGGGAAGGTCAGAAGTTTTCCTTTTTGTTTGGGCAGTGTGTAACAGACATTAAAGGAGCTCTAGGAGAGAAAACCAACTGCTGGTGGTTGATATCCTCGGAATTTCTGGAGCTTGCTTGGTCAAACAGCTCAAAGAAAGGAGTAAAAAGATCTTTCTTGTCTTCCTCCATCTTTTTCCCAGTTTAAATCAATCCCTTGCCCTTCCCACACATCATGGCACAACAACCCTGCCTTTCACCTTTCTCAGGAGCTGCAATCACTCTCCTTTGATTTTCCCTGCAGCCTCTGGGCTATTCCATGCTTTTGCCTGACTTTCAGCAGGGTTAGCAAAGGGAAAGTGCCTGTACCTCCAGGGCCAGCCAGAGGAACTGGAACTGCAGAAACATGGAGCTGGAAAAGCTGTTTGCACCTCCCCCTCCCCTAGGGATGATAGAGGCCATTTATAGGGCTGGATTGGCTCTATCTGCAATCCAAACAAATTGACATGGAAATAATGCCACAAACCACAGGGAAAGGGCCAGAAATAATCACAGTGCACAGCAAGGTTATGCTGGGTGCAGAGGAACTTGTGGGAATACAGGGCATGGAGTGGAGGAGAACCCAAGGCATTATCTGGGCTTTTGAAGCTTTATGGATAATGATTCCTTGATTTTCCATAGCCTGCCTCCTTCCATGGCACTTCCCTCCCTTGCACTCAGCTCCAGGACTTGCTCTCAGCCCCCAGAGCAAAACAAAGCCAACCCTTCCCCTCAGAGTCTTCATCAGGGTACTGATGGATATAAGGATATAGGATATTTAAAATAAGGATATTTTTGTGCTATTCCACTTGGCTAGAGTTTAATATGCTATTTTGCTATGAAGTTTGATGCCCTTTGGATGTCCATCCATGTTTCTGCTGGGCTGTATCCAATGTCATCACCTTTTCAGGCTGCTTGGACTGCAAGGCACAGTGAGTTTAGAGATGAAAGAGCCTTTCCTGGGGAAGAAGAGCCTGCCCTTGGGCCTTGGACAGGAAAGGTGCCCACATCAGAGAGGTGCCCAGGGAAAGGAGCAGTGTGGGGATCGTCCAGACCCTCAGGGGCTTAGGAACTGGGTGTGACTCCTGTGACAGCAATGCTTTGGAAGGGTTCTGTAAAGAGTCTTTAGAGAAGACAGAAGGCAGGGAAATAGCTGCAAAGAGATCAGGGAAATGCCTATTTGGATACTGTATGGTTCAGTCCAGAATCAGGATGGGGTTTTTTTGCTTATTGTCTCCTCAGCAAAGCAGGGCTGAGACAGCCCTGAAAGAGAACTTGAGCTATTTTGGACTTTACAGGGTGTGATGGGAGAGACTTGGCTCTGTTTCCAAGATCCAGCTTCCCTCCCAGCCCCAGCAAGACGAGTACCTCCCAGTGATGAGCTTCCACAAGTCACACACTCATCACTAGCCTCTTTTCTCAAACCAAATATTAACTTTTTGAGGGGCAGGAATCCTTTGTTGGTCCTCCCAGTGTTGAGCTTCAGAGTCCCATATTCAGCATTGTCTTGATGCAAATCAGAACTTTTGGGAGGCAGGAATCCCCTCCTGATCCTTCCAGCTGCTTTTAAGCAAAGCCCAGCCTCTTGAGTGGCACAAACACCTTTCTCCCATGCATTTGGCTGGGATTCCTGTCACTCCCAGACACCCAGTTATGAACAACAGCCCAGAGAAAAGAGGGAAATCATCCACAATCCATTGGAAGGTAAATACCGCTCCCTCCATTGCCCCTGACAGCCCGTGCCACAGCTGAGTTCCCCCCAGGAGCTCCCTGCCATTAATCACCTTCAGAAGGGATTGTTCCACCTCACAGTGTTTGCTGTGGCAGAAGGTTAGGCTGGAAAAGTGTTGCCAGTCCTACACACTCCTCACTCGGGAGAATGCAACGCTGGAGCAGAGCCAGCACTCTTCTCTGCTTTGCTTCCAGCGGCTGGGAAAAGTGAAACAGGGTTGTTTTGCTGTGGTTTTCTTTTCTTCTTCACCTCCTCTCCTTCCCCACTTTTTTCCCCTTCTTTTAAGGCCCTGAGAAAGGATGAGGAGGAATCCCTTATCCTCGGCAGCACCACTTGTGGGGCCCCCCAGCGCCATCAGAGCTCGGGGATTATAAACTCTGCACACAGCTAATAGGGAAAGGAGAAGAAAGGATTAGCATTTTTTTCCTTGGAAAGGGATATGGATTATCTGGGCCAATAACCATGGCTGTGACATGCCTGTTTTCTCACCACTGATTCACAGGGAGCGCTGGAGTCTCCAGGTACAGTTTGTGAGAACCTGCTGTAGGCAGTGGGAAGTCTTGCCCTCCCTTCCTTGGGCTCCAGAGCAGCCCCTCACTGATTTGTTGTCCCCTCTCAATTTATTATTGACCCTGAAAAGCTTCTTTGTGAATTTGCCTTTTCTGGAAGCTGAACTTTTCCCTCCTGCCTCATTCTCTCTCTGTACCAGCCTCTTCCTAGGAACATGCACAGTGTTCCCACTGCCCCATTCCTGTGTTTGCTTTTCTGGTCAGGGCTCTGCTTTGCCTTCCTCCCCACAACTACCAGGAAAAGCTCGAGGGGAGGTCCTGAAGGTCGTGTAGACAGCACTAGCACCTCCCTTTAGTTAGAAACAGGTCGTTTGCATTGGTTTTGGAAGGGACCTTAAAGCTCATCCAGTTCCATCCATGGGCAGAGACACCTTCCTCTATCCCAGGTTGCTCCAAGCCCTGTCCAGCATGGCCTCGGACACTTCCAGGGAGCGAGGGGCAGCCACAGCTTCTCTGGGCACCCTGTGCCAGGGCTTTACCAACTCGTTGTAGATATTCTTTTTTTATATCTTCTTTGATGTGAAGCTGGGAATGGACACATGGAAAGGGGATGGAGCTGCATTTCTGGGGCCATGCTCTGGTCTCCCAGAGGGGATTTGTAAAGAAAGGTTTCACACTGCTGGACTCTCTTACTTGGGTTTCTAGTGAGCTTTGGGCACCTAGCACTGGGACCTGCCCAAAATTCCTCTGAAACCATGGGCTGTGGGGGCCAAACTCCTTTGGAAGTGCCAGCCCTGCTAAGCAGGGGGGAACAAGGATCCTGGAGAGGGAGGACCGTGTTAACAGCAGAGGTTTTTCTGAGGAAGTAGTTAATCACCAGGAATACAATTAGCACTTAAACACCTCTGGACACCTTGTTCTGGCCTTCCCTTGTCCTACACCAGTGTCTTGCTGGCTCATTACCTGCGACACCTCATTTTCAGTGCTGCTAAATCCAGCTGCCTCCGGAGGCTCCTGGTGCTCCAGAGGGGATCCTGCCCTCTCCAGCAAGGAGCATCCCTGTTTTGCACTGCTATCCCGAGGTGTGTGACATCTCCCGACGGGAAGAAGCCGGTGCTAATGGACCCAGCCACTCCCTTTTTTGCCCCATTTCACCTCATTCCACCCTCCCAAGCTCGCCTAAGCTCTTTGAAAAGTTCCTCTCCTCAAAGTGCTTTTAATTGCTGCCCCTCACCCAGCAGGCTCACAAAAGCAGACGGGAGACTCCAAGGTCTCCTTTGCCAGAAAGTCAAGGTTTTTTTCAAATGTGGAAGACCTCAATTAATAAAATATTCCCCGTTTTTCTGAGGTCAGCTTTAGCAGCCGGGCCTCATGATCAAATGAGAGCCTTTTCCTCGGGATGTCTGCTCGCTGGAATCTCATTAACACCCACTTGTGCAGCATTTAGTAGCAGCTAAATGGGACAGAAAGTGGCTGTTTCCCTTTTCCTCCCCCATGGATCTGGCAAGAGGCAGGAGGACCTCACACAGCTGTGTTTTACCTTCTTTGCCCCTCTAATCACATCCTTTCTTTCACTCAGTGCCAACCCAGCCTTCAAATCCTTGCAAATCTCTGCTTGGGTGGAATTCAGGACAAAACGGTGTCTGGAAAGTAGATGAGGAGTCTGTGCTTGGGGCAGTGTGGATTTTCACAGCTCTGCAGTTGGAATCGCTCTTGCCCCGTGTGAATGAGGCCGGGGAGTGACCCTGGATTTCCATCGTGTGTAGCTGGAAGCAGAGTGCAGCTCTTCCTTTCTAAATTCATCAGTCACCGCCAGAACATCCATTTTAATGGAGTTCAGGCTATGGAGCCTTGAAGGGAATTGTTCTGCAATAACGAGCTCGTGTGTAAGAGTTATGCCCCGAGGGAAAGCTTCTCCTCCTAGTGGGATCTGAGTCCTCACCGAGGGGCACTTCTGGATTACTCACTATTATTATTTATTACTTTTCTGGCACCATAAATGTGCAGGGCACTCTGGAAAGGGCACAGGACCACATCCCCGCCTTGATGAGGTTACAACATCCCTGCCCTCACTCCAGCCAAACTTGTGGCATGCTACAGATGAATAGCTGGAATGTGGGGAAGGAAGAAGGAGCAGCCTCAGTCTCCAGGGGGATGAAACACCAGATGCAAACAGGGAATTACCAGGGAGACACAGCTAAGAGAATAAACCTGAGGAATCCACATCCACACATTATCTCCAAGACTATGATAGAAGACATGGAAGGAAAGAATGGTACATGTCCCTCTCTCCTCCATTCATGGTGCTCAACGCTGCACTCCAAGGGGCTCATCTCTGTATTTCCCATATGGAATCTGCCCCAAGTGTCCCACTGGCCCCAGGCAATGCCAGTACCATCATGTGCTGTTAAAAGTTGGTAAATCCAAGATAGAAGTGCAGCCCAGCCTGGAGTGTCTGCAGCATCCTCTCTGCTCTGGTCTGGGCCCTGGAGGAATTTCATCCAGAAGATTTTTTTTCATGGAAATATGAGCACTTTCTACCTCTGCTCCCCATTTGTGTCCTTCCCTGGGGTCTGTCTGTGCCTCTCCCATGGAATGTGTTCATGTCCTTCCAGCAATGTATTCCTGTGAAAAGAGGATATTCCTGAAGTAAGAAGCGAACACCAGATTCCTGGATTGACCACCTGATAAAAGTGGTGAATTCCCAGTACTGCAGTATCCCAGAGCAGAATTTGGGAGCTTTTATTTATCACTGCACCAGATTAACACCAGCACGCGCTTCAAGGTTGGAACCCAGAGCTTGAATCCAGATGTTTCTCCCAGCAACAGCCCTTCTCAGGCACCACACCCCATCCACCTTCCTGCCAGGCTTCCTAAATTCCCAAATCTCCAGGCAGGCTCTGCTCAGCCCCATTTTTCCATCAGAGCAGTGGCTCCCTGGGGATGTGCTGGAAGTGAAGCTGTCACAGGAGGCTTTGCCATGCCCTGGATGCCCTTCTCCATCCCGGTGCAGCCCTTCCCAGTTCTGCTGCATTCCCATAGGCACACTCCTCCAGCATTTTCCACAGCATCTGGGCTGAGAGGAGCAACACTGCTCTGACACAAAACACTTTTGCCAGGGATTTCACAATTGGCTGCCCTCCCTCACCTCCGAACCGGGACTCCTTGCCAAGAATGTGTTTCCCAGCACTGCACTTCCAGCCCTGTCACCTGCAAACACAATTACTCCTTGCTTTGGATCGGCTTCGTTAGCGACAGGGCTGGAGAAGGACTGAAATGGAGCGTGCTGCCCACTCCGGGGGGGATGTGTTGTTAGCAGGCACAGGGAGGGAGCTTCTGCCAAAGCTGCTCTGGCAAACCCTGCGCAGCTGCTGCAGGTGAAGCTCTCGCTCAGTGATCCAGGGCAGCGAGGCATGGAGAGGAGCTCTGTGGATGGGGAGGGACCCGGTTATATTGGAATATTGAGCATACAGAAGATGCAGCTGGAAGAGATCCACAGGTTGGCTCTGTCTAGAAATCAACACCTTCCCTTCTGCTGATCAAGGGTGACTGCTCAGGGGCTTGAAAAGGGAGGGTTTGATTCTTTTTTCATGATCTTGGATATTGGGATTTTTTTTTCAAAAGGAAAATCAGGATGGAAGAAGCTGCATGGTCATTTGTTGTATCTTTGATCTTAGGAGAAATCATGAAATCATATAGTCATGGAATGCTTTGGGTTGGAAGGAACCTTAGGAATCTCCCAGTGCCACCCCCTTCCATGGGCAGGGACATCTTCTACTTACTATCCCAGGTTTCTCCCAGCCCCATCCGGCCTGGCCTTGGACACTTCCAGGGGTAGGAGGTTTTCTTGTCCATCATCACTTTGGGAATTTTGATTTCTTTTCTGAGTGTATTTGCTAGACTGAGAAGACCTCAAGTTGTCACTTGCCATGATTTTCCCTCCTCCCTACATGCTTAGGATGGTGGCTTTATCATCCTGGCCATTTGGGTTGGGAGGGAAATTCAACATCAACTATTTGCAAACCTCCTGCAAGGGACATCTTCCACTAAACCAGGTTGCTCCAAGCCATATCCAACATCCTCTTCTGTTTCATCATTTCCATGCTAGGAATTCTGAAGCCATAGCTGAAGGTGCAGCAACAGTAGAACTTCCCTGCTAAAACCACCTCTAATGGGGAGAGCCTGGTACCTCTACACCATCAGCTGGAAGTTCCAGAGGACCATGGTGGATATGGCAGGATAGTCCCTTCTAGTGCCCAGAGCTGTGGGTTTGGCAGACTGGTTTTACATTTTGGGGGCTGGTAATTCCTGTGCATCCATGGCAAGGATTGGAGCTATTCTGGAGGAGGTATGTGGTGGAAGCTCAGCTCAAGGCCTGCTGCTTGGCTCCCAGTGGTTTTCAGGGTGTCTCATAGGCTCCCATGGCCTCAAGGGTTGTAGAGATCTGCCGCAGTGCATGGAAACTCCCATCACTTATGGAAAAACCAGAAATGGAGGTGCCTTCATAAACACCACTGTACTGAAGCAGCAATAAAAAAATACATGTATTTTAATGCAATCTGAATTGGATTTTGTGAGAACAGTAAATTTCATCATGGAGAACTAAATTTCAGTTGATTTTCAAGTACAGAGCACAAAAAGCCTCATGTTCCTCCAATACAGAGAATGTTTTCCTGGCATCCATTGGAAATGCTGTGTCACTGCTTTTGTTAATGTGATCAGCAACAAGCTGAGCCCAAAGCAGGCAGCAGGAATGATGGTTTTTTCAGGACTCATTCCAGCTTGGCAGGCTGTGGACAAGCAGAGGGACGTTCCATGCCTGGAACACTGGAAGCTCCTGGAACCACTGGCAGTTTGCTTTCGGCAAAGAGCATCATGCTGCTGGGTAGAGGCCGAGCAGGAGCACAAGAAGGGGCTGAACAGGAAGTGATGAGAACAGGAATCATTTCTTTGGGCAGTTTGAAAACACATTTGATGAGCTGTTCTCTAAGGTATTTGTTTGGAGGTGGCTGGCAAAATGCACTTTGTGGAATCCCAGAATGGATTTGGCTTGGAAGGGACCTTAAAGCCCATCCAGTCGCACCCCTTGCCATGGGCAGGGACACCTTCCACTATCCCAGGTTGCTCCAAGCCCCATCTAGCCTGGCCTAGAACACTTCCAGGGCAGCTTCTCTGGACAACCTGTGCCAGGGCCTCACCTCTTCCACAGGGAAGAATTCCTTCCCAATATGCCATTGAAACCTCTTCTCCTTCAGCTTAAGGACATTCCCCTTGTCTTGTCACTCCATGTTCCTTCTTACCAGTGCTTCTTAGATCCTTCCCACCTTTGTGGATGGAAGTGTGGAAGGACGATGAGCTGCATGGAAAGGAAAGAAGAGGAAGGAAGAGGTGTTATGTGTCACACTGTCCTTTCTGTCCTTTATTGTCCTCCTTTCGCCCCCCCCGACCTTTTACTCCTGCTCAAAACTTCCTCTGGGACTGAGGGAAACACAGACCACCCTGCTGGATGTTGACCTTCTACCTGGAGCTGGGCACAGGACAACCAGCTGTGAGTTCCTGATTCATGTTCTCCAGAGCTTTGGGCAAGCCAGGCTGCTTCCAGGTGAGGATTTACCTCATGGATTTTGAGTGCTGGTGAATGCAGGATGCTGCATTTCATTAACCAGTTGGCTCCAGGTGTTTCTGTCTGAACACCTCCTGGTAGTGCCTTGAGCAATCTGACTGGTGTCTGCTTTGTGTGGTCTGTTTTCCTAACCCATTCCTCAGGAGAAGAGAAGACAGGAGAGCTGAAGTGGGAGAAGATTGTAAGTTTGTTTTCCATTTAGTTATTCATAGTACCTACACAGATGTGTATTCATGTTACCAAAATCACGCTGAGAAAACATGCCTTGCATTTGGGACTGGCCTTCCTAGAGAGGCTTTTCCCCTGGATTTTATTTTGTAGCACAGACAGGCTTTCATCCACCCACAGAATCCACCAAAGTGCCACAGAACAAGGCTGCCCACACTGCCCTCACTGTGGGGCAAGAAGGAGAAGATCTTGTCCTAATTCATTGTAGGGAGTAAATATCAGAAGGGACGGTGTCCAGAGGCTGGATCCAAGCTCTTCGTGGTGGTGCTCAGCAGTGGGACAGGAGGAGGAGGCAGGAATTGATGCCCAGGAAGTTCCACCCGAGCATGAGGAAGAACTTCTTTCCTGTGCAGTGACCAAGCACTGAACAGATCCCAGAGAGGGTGTGGAGTCTCCTCACTGGGGATATTCCAGAACCATCTGGATGCAATCCATGTGCTCTGGGATGCCCCTGTTGGAGCAGGGTGACCCGCTGTGGTCCTTTCCAACCTCAACCATTCAGTGATCCATGATTCTGCAAGTTGATCTAAAGAGGTTGATCATGGCTCCTCATGTTCCCAAGGGATTGATTATGCTTGAGCATCTCCAAAGTCACTGTAGCACTTTCCCTCTGCCAGCAAAGCACAGCCTGGGGCTCGCCCTCGTGCAGATGCTGCTCCTGGCCAAGGCCTGGCCCATGTTGACAGCAGCCGTGCGGGAAGGCCAGAAGCTCTTGGAGACAGCTGGCACTTGGATCCAGCTTCTCTGCCTAGTTTGCCTTGGAGCTGTGCTGGTGGAGGAGCAGGTCTGCAGAGAGCCAGACTTTGTGGGAATGGCTTGTGGGAGGCACAGGTTCCTGCCATGGTTTGGGTGTATCCCATCAGGAAGGACTCCAAGCTTTCCTCACATCCGCTGGCTCGGTGCCACCCTGCAGGACAGCACAGCCGTTCAGCAGCAGCACGGATGCTGCATCCTGCTTCCATGAGCTTTATTTTTAGGCTCTGCCTCCTTCTCTCCCATCTGCTCCTCTGTGGGCTGGCTACCATCAGCCAGGAGCAAGTGGCCAGAGATGGAGGAGAGACATCGCTGCTGATCCCACCAAGAGGCCTGGGAGAGGCCAGCTTTGTGGAGTAATTGTTCCCAGGTTTATGGCTGAGCCTTTGGTGTTAGGGGAAGCGGGCCCTTTCTGAAACACTGCCATCCTTCACACATTCCCATCTTCCTGCTATGTCTCAAGAGGTGTTTGCTGGAAGAAACTAGCTGGGATAGCTGTCCACAAAGAAGAGGTTGCTGCTCCAGAAGCAAACCACAGGGTCAGCAGGCTCCCTTCATAAGTCTCATCCCAAACAGCAGAACTCATCCCATTGAACCTTCTGGTCTCGTGGAAGGTGTCCCTGCTCATGACAGGGAGCTGACACTGGGTGATCTTTAAGGTTACTTCCAATCCAAACCATTCCATGAATTTTGTGATGCCAGGGACTGGTCTGTGAGGCTCCTCAGAGTCACTTTCTACTGCAGCAGAGCAGACACAGTGAGCAGGCTGGTTCTCATTGCAGCCAGAATGACTCTTTCAACCCTTTTTCTCTTCTTCTGTGATATTCCTGAATCCAACACATGCTCCTTGTGCACAGCCAACCCTTTCCATTCACATACATAGTGGCTTCTTCCTCCACAGCCTCCACTCCCCATTGCTCTGAGCTTGCTCTGTGGAGAATGGACATTTCAGAAGTTACACTGGAAAGTCAGCAGCTCCTGGGATGTATGTCTATCCCAGGTCTAGAAAAGCGGGCTGTAGAAGATTCCTCCATAGGTCCTTTGAGGAGCCACTAGGGAAGCTAAACCATCAGCATTTCACCTCACTTGAATCCTCCTTTATAGTTCCCAGTGGATTGGTTAGGCTGCCAAGGAAATGGAGCTGCCAAAGCACTTGCTTTGAGCAGAAACAGGGCAAAATGAGGTGGGAGAAGGTGGAGAAAACAGTGGTTTTTTGCAGAGGTTTCCAAAATAACCTGATAAACAGAAGTTGTGGAGAAACAGGCAGCAGTCCCAGCAGTTACCTGCTGACATTTCATTCATTTTAATTTCTGAACAGCAGCAAAACTGTTTCAATCCAAGTAATTTCCTGGAGACCAGATTGAATGAGCTCTAGGAGGTCAAAGGCTCAAGGATAAGTGTATGGTCCATTGGGGAGTGGAATTTCACAAGAGTCTTTGTGTCATAAGGGAATGTCCTGAGCATTCTGACCAAGTGGATATGGGCATACAGCCAAGCTGATCCCCTCTGCTCCAAGTCCTCCTGTCCTTGCAGTTATTCCTGTGCAAGTCACGGAGTTGGTGTGGTCCAATATGAGCTGCAGATATTTAATGACACTTGCAGGCTATGGTGGCCCATAGCAGAGGAATGCCTTTTGTTAGGCACATAGCAGCTTTGTGGAGTCTCAGGGAAGCCCCACAGTTTTGTAGGGTATCAGGGACGTGTTCCCAGGATTTCATACAGAACAGAAGCTTTCATTTCTGCTCTCAGCTGTAGACACTTCTCTACAGAAATGGAACATAAGCAGGGGCTGTGGGCTCAGGCGTTAATTCAGGCCTTGGGGAGCAGATGAAACACTGAGTAAACAACAAGTAGCACAACAGGATGGATGCAGGGAGCCAAATGTCTCCTCCTGGCCTCTCTCCCTGCTGGTATTTTGTTGGGAGCTCTATTTCTTAGAGCTCACTGTGTAAATGAGCAGTTTAAATATCCCCTGACTCACATGGCAAATGCTACTCAGGGAGTGTCAGCACAAAACACAGCCTGTGCCACATCCCCAAGGAAATCACTGCAGGAGCTGCCTGACCTTTACAGAACTGTTCCAGGCACTTGGAGCAACCTGGGATAGTGGAAGGTGTTCCTGCCCATGGAATGAGATTGTCTGTAAACCCCTTCCAACCCCAGCCAGTCTGGGATTCTATGAAGCTAGATCTACCTCCCCTTCCTTTTCCTCTAAAGTTAGACTTCCAGGCAAACCTGTTTTTCTGGGCTCCTGTATTTGGAGATAGACAGCTCCAGAAGGTGGTTCATTTCTTCCACAAGGGAATCTTGAGCCAGTCTCTCTCCAGCGACTCCAGAGGTGACAGCTCAGTCTTTAAGGACTGTGGCTACAAGTACTGTACAGTGTGGGCTGTTTCCCATTCCTCCTTCCTGGTCCCTTCTTGGTCACTATTTCACTTAAATACCTCCTAATGGCTGAGCAGGGCACTAGGCCTGTGGTGAGGATGATAACCCAAACCCTCCCAGCTCCATGTGGAACCCTTTGGGATAGGGGTTGTCCTCTATCATTGGTACTGCCAAAATGGAATTAAACTAATACAATATGGGAAAAGGAAGAAAGGAAGGAAGAAAGTCCCCCATGACACAGCAGGGGTCTTGCAGGGTTGTTTTGGCTGAGCCAGCAACAAGATGAAGCTGGAGAAGAGGTCTCTGCTTCCTGATTGGAGGGACCTTGAGTACATGGCTGATGCATTCCTTTGGTTGTGCTGAACCAACATGAGTAGGTTTCATTATGGAATGGAAAATACAAAACAAGCC
This sequence comes from Anthoscopus minutus, assembly GCA_013399455.1. NCBI lineage: Eukaryota > Metazoa > Chordata > Aves > Passeriformes > Paridae > Anthoscopus > Anthoscopus minutus. The sequence goes on from VWYI01043070.1 coordinate 294,815, forward strand.
CATGATGTTTATGTGATGCCTAGTTTTCCCACCTTCATGTTTCACAGCCCAAGGAGCTCCTCCTCTTCCTTCTCCCCACAGCTGAGTTCCTGCTCCCCCAGGAACAAAGGACATGTTACTCCCTCTGCTTTGGGTTTTGCTGGTAAAACTGTGGCATTTCCTTGCTGCTGCTTGGCCTGGACCAGAGAAATGAGGAGAGCAACAAGTTGGGCAAATGATAGATTGATCTTGGGACTTGGATTCCCAACAGAGAGCTCAGTTCTGAGTTCTGGGAAATCAGAAGGATCCTTCCACAGAGTACAGCTTAGAAACACACAGCTCAGCATCCATGCTCAGCCACTCCCAGTGATCCTCCTGGCCCCCTGTGTCCCCCACAGCCCAGGGGTGACACAGGGCTCTGCCATCCCTCCTTGTGAACACCTATGGAGGGAGCATGCTTTCCACCCACCTACACCAGCTGCATCCAACACGGAGCCCTCTCCCAGAGCCATGCCAGCTCCTGGGCTCTAGAGGAGGAGGAGGAGGAGGTTGCAGGTGTTTCAATGCCATTATTAGCCCTGAATCAGTCATTTTCCACCTCCACCACAGCTTTTATTCACTGTGTGCCTCCCTGCTTGCTCTGAAAAGCCTTGTTTCTCCTTGTCTCCTGCTGCTCCTGCCTCTGCTCCCTTCTCATCCATCACCAGAGTCCAACTGGGATATGGCTCTGGCACAGACACCCTTTGGAGGTTCTTGCAGGGGGTGGAGGGGCTGGGTCCTGGGCTGGATGTGATTCCCAGGATGTGACAAAGGGGCTCTTTGGCTCAGTGTAGTGGCTGCACCGCCCACAGATCCTACATGCAGGTGTGACACAGCACACTGACTGATCTGGCTGGTGGCCACCTGCAGATGAGTCCCACAGCTCCAACACCCACCTGGAAGCTGTGAGGAGTGAGCCAAGCCTGCAGATCACAGCAGTCATCAGTGTCCTGCCAGCACCAGGGCAGCATGACTCGGGAAGGAGGAGGAAAGCAGAGTGCGGAGATGAACAAAAGAACCACCAAGTGCTGTTGGAGCAATGCCTTGGGCCACATCTTCACAGGGAAAAGCCTCTGGAGACACACCTGGCTTGGGCAGCGCGTAAGCAGGTGCTGAGTTACACTCACACAGTGATCCAGGAGACAGTTCCCTGTCCCAGGCTTCCTCAGGCTCTGTGATGCGCAGCTCCTCACACACTGCTGCCTCATCCATCTGCTCCACTCCAAATGCTCATCCCTAACATGATGCTCTTTCCCCTGCTGTTCAGGGCTCCATGGCTGGTAATTTCCCTGGCATGTAAAAGCTTTGGAAAATTATTGTAGAGCACAGGTTCACACCTTGTCACGAAGAGGCGAAGTTTAATAAACCATGGAGCCAAACTGTTGAATCCCTGCATTAATGCAGGTGAGCAGCTGGAAACAGCTCCACAGAAGGAATTCTCAGCAGGATGCCAGAGGCAGAGCACCCAGAACTTCTCCAGCAGCTGTTTTGCTCAGCTGCTCCAGCTCTGGACTCTGGGAACAGCAGCTGTTCTGAACCAGAGCAGAGGAGCAGTGCCCCAGGCCAGAAGGGATAAAAGTGCCTGTACAATCTTACAGATGTCTAGAAAACATTTTCACCCCCGTGGCTGACACCTCCTGCACCTGCACAGCTTCTAAAGATAAGCTCAAGGTGTCTCTGGAGTACCCAGAAGTTTTCTACTTCCCTGTTGGTCTTCTTAACCCAGGCTCATTCCCACAGGTCCTTTCTTCTGGGTGGCATCTCAGGGCTTGTGCCACCTACTTCAAGAAGCAGCTGTGGGAACAGGGATGGGAGCAGGGATTGTGTGAGGCAGCTTCTTGGCTTTCACCAGGGGATGGAGGGATGGACCAGAACATCCAAATCCCCACTCCACACATGTCATAGGAATATTTGCTGAAAGAGAAAAAAGATGCTTTTTACCACTGAAGCTTTCCTGTGCCTTTTGGAGCAACTGGATCACTTTGTCCTTACCCAAAAATCAGAGTGCTCCACTCAGGCCTGTTGGTAAGCATCTTCAGGTGTTGGCAGAACCAAAGCTGACCAAGCTGTGGCAGCACGGGAAGCTCTCCCTGAGTTCAGCCAGGGGTTTGCAGAAGGGGGAGGTGGCGTGGGCCCATCTCGGTGCCACTGGGATGATCCTCTGGGAAAGGAGGGCGTATCCACGGCATTCAGCCCCCACACCCGTGGGCTGCACAGCCTCTCATTCCCACTATAGGATCCACCCACTGCTGTTAATGATTCACATCACTCGTTTGGATCACTTAACCCCTCCTTACAGTCTGTGCCTAAAGCTGGCCCAGGCTGCTCTTTAATCACATTTCCAGGGCCTCCTTTTCATTAGTGCTCTGGCTGGAAAGGGAAATGTTTCAGGAGCAGGAACTAGGGCCCCTGGTGGGATTCTTGGTATTGCCCTGTGCCAGGCCAGGAGCTGCAGTTGATCCTTGAGTGGCCCTTCTAGCTCAGGATATTATCCTATGATTCTGTGATTTCATAAACTCTATAGGGAGAGTTGTGCACTCCACTGAGCATTGTGGCTGCAGAATGGCAATAACTTTATGGACACTGGTTTCATATCCTAAAATTCCTGTGCTGCCCTGGCAAAGGATATTGGTACTGTAATCTGTCCAGCTCCTCTTCTTTCTCTGGCTCTGTTTGGGGTCTCCCAAGCTGTGTGCTCCAAGTGTGATCATTGCACACCTATCCATGAAACTCAGAGGAGCAGGGGGGACCTTCTGGCTCTCCAAAACTCCTTGACAGGAGGGGGCAGCCAGTGGAGGATCAGACTCTGCTCCCAGGGAGCAAGGGACAGAATGAGAAGAAATGGCCTCAAGTTGTGTCACCGGAGGTTTTGGTTGGATATCAGGGAGAATTCCTTCCAGGGAAGGATGGTCAGGAATTGGAACAGGCTGCTCAGGGAGGTGGTGGAGTCCCCGTGACCAGAGGGATTTAAAGCTGTGTGGAAGTGGCACCTAGAGGCACAGGTCAGTGGAGGCTTTGGCAGTGCTGGGGAACAGTGGGACTTGATGGCTTTTCCAACTTAAGCAATTCCATGATTGGCTGTATTTAGGAAGGGTTTGGCTGCCTGTGGTTCTGGAGTATTTTCCACACTCAGTCTGGATACTCTGGCACCACAAAGCAAAAAAGAGGAGCCCAGGCTGGTTTTCTGGGGTTTTTTAAATCACGTTTTTTAATCTCACTTTGTACAAGCTTGGCATCAGAATTGTGGAGTCTCGCTGCCTGTCTTCAGCAAGCAGAGAAAGACCTAAAAATTTGGCTGCACAGGGATGTAAATCTTCCAGTAGAAATCACTCAGGATTAGAGTTGCTCTGGGTTTCAGTGGTGTCTTCATGGTCCCCACAGCTCAAGGAGTGCAAAATAAGCCTGGGGCTGAGCTGAACCAGGCCCTGTAAATAATATGTCCTGTGAGGGGATGAAGAAGAGCCAAGATTAGTTGCAACAGCCTAACTGGGCAGGGTCAGGCTCAGTTTAGGACTGATTATCACACCTAGTGTGGGGCTGGTTGTGGGAGTTTCCTCACTCCTCTCTTCCCAGCACTCCTGTGCTTCCTGCTGAAGCCAACACCTGCCTTGTTGGATGTTTTGTCACATTTCCCAAGCATGGGCTGCAAATCCCAATTGCTCCAGAGGATTTGGAACACCAGGGAGGGTGTCTGGGCTTGATAGTGGCTATGGTCCAGGGAGAAGCAGTGGGACAGGACATGGGTACACTGGTGAAGAGCCTTGGCTGGGTGTGGGACATCCATCCCATGGCCCTGCTGGAAAACCAGGCCCATGGAATCCTTCAGAATTCCAGGAATTCATAGGAAACATGGAGGAGAAACTTTTCCAGTTCTGGGATGCATTATTTGGCTTTGTGGATCATTTCTTTTCCAGCAGGTTTCTGTATTTTTTGTAGGCATGAGTTTTCCCCCTAAGTGCCATGAAAAAAGCTACCCTCCACCACTGGCTTGCAATTGAAATAAAAAACATGAGAAGGGGCAGAAAAATATTGACAGTTTGCAATTCTGAGTAGACATTGAGAAGCTGGAAGAGGTAGAATAAATTAACAGGGTGGTTTTAAACAGGGAGCCCCAAAGAAGGAGACAATTAAACCAGTCCTTCCTATACACACAACATCTGGACCAGGTGCAGGTGGAAGATATCCATCTTCCTAAAGAGCAGGGAAAAAAGGAAAGCAAACTCAGTGGCATGTTTGTTCCAAACCCTCTTCTGTTTGACGTGTACAAGATGCTAGAGTAAAAAAAACAAGGAAGGCAAACCCCCAAATTCCCCAAATTCCTCAAATTCCCCAAATTTCTGCCAAAACTGAGCACACTCATCCCTTTTGAAAGTCTTCACACTTTTTTCCCAGGGATTTTCATCCCTGGAAGTGTTCAAGGACTGGGTGGATGAGGCTTGGAGCAACCTGGGATAGTGGAAGGTGTCCCTGCCCATGGCAGGGGGTGGAATGAGATGGGTTTTGATGTCCTTCCAACCCAAACCATTCTGGGATCATAAAGCAGAGGTCCCAAGGAAGATCCTGCATTCCTGTCCCCCACAGGCCATGCATCCACCTTCACGTCCCTTTTAGAGTCCTCAGACAGATGCAAGATCCAAACTGCCCACGCTGCTTCGTGCCAAGGTAGAGCTCAACATTTTAATCCCATCTTCATGAGCCTGAGGAGCCAGAGGAGACACGTGGCCATAAATATATGTGGCTATTTGTAGCTTTTTAGTAAAGGGAATGGATCCAGCTCTGTCCCTCTTCCACAGGCAGCAATTTCCACTTTGCTGCCGTGACCTTAGGAATGTCATGCCTTGTGAGGAGCCAGGATGCCATGGAGACCACGGGGATGGCATCGATAAACGTGCAGCAAGGGAATAGGCAAACAGAGGATGGGAGCCTTGGGAATGGGAAAATTAAAATAAAGCAAAATGGGATTTTTGTAGAAAACTGAGGAAACCAATTAGGAGGTACCTGCATTTGTCAGAGCACTACGGTTTGCCATGGGAGAGGCAGATGGGATATGGTGAGAGGTGTCCAAGGCCAGGCTGGATGGGCCTGGGAGCAACCTGGGATAGTGGAAGGTGTCCCAGCCCATGGCAGGGGATGGAATTGGATGGGCTTAAAGCCCCTTCCAATCCAAACCACTCCATGATTCCATGAGCTCCCTGCCAGGTGGCATTGTGCCTGGCTTCAGCACTGCTCTAAGGAGCCTTTCTGGCAGGTGACACAAAGACAACCTCAAGCCCTTTCAAAGAGGACAGGAGCCAACCTGGCATGTTGTCCAGGATCACAGGCTATCTGCCCATGAAGAAGGGGGGCGGCTTTGCAGTGCCTGGCACGGGACTGGAAGGTCTGGCAGTGGGAATTCCAGTGCAGCAGTGGGGTATGAAATCCTGGAGCAGTCATATCACTGCATCCAGAGGATTTAAAGGTGGTGTGGCCTTGCTCACACCTGTCCTTCACCAGGCAGTGGGCACAGACTCCTGGGCACAGTGGGAGGGAGGGAGGGAGG
>VWYI01043070.1:300395-599862 GCA_013399455.1 Anthoscopus minutus
GAAGGAATCTGTGCACTGAGAAGGGGCTACAGACAAATGAATTTTATACCGCGTTTTTTTTCCTGTCCTCATGAAAAGCAAATGTCCCCTCTTTTCCTCCCTTTCCATCTCCCAGAACCAATATGCAGTTCTGACAAATCAGCCCTGAATGCAAATCCAATAAACTTAGCATAATTGTCTTTGTTATGAGGAGCTGGAACAGGCTGCTCTGCATGAAAATCCAAATCATAAACCACTCAAACATAATGCAATTGGGGTAGTGTAAACCTGGCCATGTCCCTACCAAGGTGTGGGTGCAGAATGGGGGACCTGGGCAAGGGGAGCTCCCTGTGCAGCTCCCAGGGCCTATTTGAAGCCTGTTGGTGGTTTTTAAAAGAAAACAAGTAGTGGAGGGAGGGGAAGATTATTTTCATGTATCAATATTCAGCAGATGAAAAGGGAAAACTGAAACGTTTCCTGACAACTACAAGCTCTCACTGTTTTTTGTGTTAATTGTGTCTGATTTAAAAGCTCACACAAAGCAAATAAACCAAAGCAGAAAGCTCAAAATATTTTGTTTAGAAAACATTGACACAAAAAAGGTTGTTTATTTTTTTTTCCTCTTTTCAAGGAACTGTTCCAGAAAAGTCAATTCCGTTGATGTGAATCTAAACGAGGTGATGTGAGTGAGCGTTAACAAAGGTTTAGCTAATGAGAGCATTCCCTGCTTGCTCCTAAGCCCTGGCTCCAGGAGTCCTGAGAATGCAGAATTGAAGTTTTGGTTAAAAAACACCCAAACACAAGAGCTGTGGTTTTCCTGATGATGGAAATCCAGGAAGTGGAATAATCCTGCTCTGAGAGCTGAGCTCTCCCCCCGGAGGTGGCTGCGTGCCCTTGGGGTGCTGGGGGTCTCCTCCATTCTCCCACCCCAGCTCCAGTCCCCTTCCCTCCCTCTGCAAGGAATCCTGATTGCATCCACCTTGGGAGCACATTCATCAACTGCTCTGTAAATAATTGCTTTGAGCGGCTTTCCCCTTCACCTTGGGGCCAGGAGGGGGATGCGGCCCGGGAATAATTCCTGACCTCCCTCCTCACCTTTGCCCAACGGGCAGCAGGAGCAGCCCAAGCCTCAACTTGGCTCCCCAGGGAGCTGCATCCAAGCTGGGACAAAGAGCTTCCCAAAGATTGCCAGCTCCAGCAACTTCGGGAGAGGGAGAGTAGGACGGGGGCTTTGGAGGAGCCCGGGAAGAGCGGTTTGTTTCCTTGGGAGGAATTGATGTTCAAAGCTCTTGCTGTTCCGTTTGAAATGCATCCCGCTGTTCCCAGCATCCTTTCTCTCCCGCACCCGCCTTTGTTGTTCCAACATCAAAGGAACGCTGCCCTGCTCTGCCGAGCCCCTACTCTGCAGGGAATTTCCAACCCCACACTCCACCCAGGGAGGCTGGGATGCACTTCGGCTCCTCGGGGCGTGCGGTGGGACAGCCGTGGGGTGAAGTTGGGAGCTGGGTCTGTAAGAGGGGACATCGAGATGTCGTCGGGGTAGTGGGACACGACAGTGGATGGACAAAGGGGGCTGGGGGTTGTGTTGTTCTCCCCATCACACCCTTGTGGGATGTTTCTGGTGGTTCATCGATGTCCCGTGGCCTGTTCTCGCATCTCCCAGCTCTCACGTGCCGTAGCTTTGGGTGGAATTCCGTGGCCCCTGGAACCCTCTGGAGCAGCCTCTGCTCAGGACAAGGACACGCAGCAGCACCGCCCTGATTCTTGCAGCAAACCCATCTCTCTGTGCCTCAGCAGAAGCTCTCGAGGCGGGGGTGGGGGGGTTGGCAGGCAAATCACGTCTGGCAGTGACAGTATCGGCTCCTTGGCTTGACGTGGCTTCATCTCCCTCCCCCCACGTCTCCGGCTTCAACCTGTACTCTTGAAGAGGCTTTAAAGCTCATCTGTGCTATTGTGCTCAGGAAACCCTGAAAAGGTTAAACCAATCCAAATTGCTGAGTCTTTGAAATAAAAGCAGAGCCTCTCCTAGCAGGAGCCTTGCTGAACAAAAGGGCTTCAGCAGGCAGCTTGATTTCAGCAGCTATTCCCAGGGGATTCAGAGGGGTGACCCCGCATCCAAATTCCTGCAGGAAGCAAGCTGAAACCCCTGTGAGATGAAGTGAGGATCCATGGAGTGTCTCTCTCTCCCTGCATTCAGAATCCCACCTTCTGCTGGGATGAGGTGAGCAGAGAGCCCCAGGGCTGGACCTCCTTCTTTTGGCTTTCATCTGTTAAATTGACAGCAGCCATGGGAAGGCCTCTTCCTGGGACATTTCTGGGACATTTTCCCCCTGGAGATGTCATTCCATCAGCAGGAACAGCAAAACAGGAGCAGAAACCTCCACCTTGGGCATCTGGCTTGGTGCTTTTGCCTCCACGGTGCCAACGGGTCCCATGCTCGCAGTACTCTGGGTTGGGAAATGTGCTCCCTGACAGCTTCTTCTCTCTGCTATCTGCATTATGAAGAGAAATTACAGATTATTTGGCCTGCTTGGAGTGTTTACATCATAAGCATCACAGTATTTGGGGTTTTGAGTCTTTCCTGAGTGGCCCAGCCCTCCCCCTCCCAAGTCAGCCAGTTCCATTTGCGAGCATTTCCAGCCAATGCTTTGGTCCAGAGGGTGAGCACAGACACTCTTCACCTCTGTGTGGATAATTGTGCATCATCTGGGGCACAAAGGGTAGAAAATGAGGTAGAACATGGCATTCCTGGGGTTGGGAAGACCTACAGGAGACCTTGGCCTCTTGCTGCTCGTCACTGAGAGCTGGGGGAATGTGCAGGACAATAATCCCCTGTATGAATCAATCCCTGAGCTGTGTGGGACAAGGACAGCATGGGGACATTGATCACAGCCACAGGACCTGGCAATGCTTCTGTCATCAAAAAATAAATAAAAAAGATGGCTTTTAATCCTCTTAATTGGTTGCATTACGGATCCTCTCTGGCGCTGGCTGGGGAATGAGAAAATCTATAAATGGGTCTGGTTTGTCAGCCCAGCTTGTGCCTGAGCCCGAGTTGTCATTCAGAGCAGGGACAGGAGAAAACACCTCAACACTCACCAAAAAAACATCCCTGGCCCTCCCCACCAGCTCTGCACTGGGAAACTGCCCCCACTGGACCAGTAGCAATTTGTTGCACCCAGCAACCATTTATAGTGAAATACATTGAGGGTTTAATGAGGGAGGATGGACTCTTTTTTTGCACTGCTTTGAGAAGAGCCTAATTTTCTTCCCTAAACCTTTGCCAATGACAGACACTCTCATAAAGCATTTTTATTGGATTTTCGAACAATTTAATTAGCGTTTCTGGCCGTGATGGCTGCAGAATGTGTGTCTCTGGGGACAGTAAAACAGAAGTGGCAGCAGTGTTCTCTGCACGGGGTGGAGGGGGAGACAGGTAAAAAGGAGACATCAGAAGGACTGGGGAAGAAACAGGGCTTGGCCATATCTCTTCTGAGAGCTGGGAGGAAGCCAGGTTGTGTCCATGTGTGTGCCTGACTCCTTCCTGCCTCCTCGAGGGGCTTGGCAGTGTAGGCACAGCCCTGAAAGCTCCAGTCCTGCTTGGGCTTGCTCCTGGTGCCAAGTGGGGACTTTGTCTTTGGAGCAAACCAGGACCTTCCCTGTCAGAGATGCTTGGCCTTGGGGGCAGCAGGAGTGTGTCCATTAGACCAAGGAGTCCACCACAAGTCCAGATTTGTTCCCTCCTCTCCCCTTGCCTTGGCAAAGTGCCCTTCAACCACTTTGGGCCAGACTTTGATGGGAATGAAGCTGGTTCATGGAGGCATCAAGCAGGACCCACCCCACCACCCCCTCCACATGTGAGGGGCACAGCTCCAGCTTCCCAAGCCTCATCTGGGTGCTCTGAGGACAAGCTTGAGCCAGTGTGTGCCCACATGGCCAAGAGAACCTCCAAGGGTATCCTGCCTTGTACCAGCCACAGTGGGACCAGCAGGACCCAACAGATTATCCCTCTGTGCTGGGACTTGTGAGGCACCTCCAGTCCTGAGGACAGTTCTGGGCCCTCACAGCAAAGAGAGACATTGAGAGGCTGGAGCATGTCCAGAGAAAGGGGCTGGAGCTGGGAAAGGGGCTGGAGTACCAGAAGCAGCTGAGGGAGCTGGAAAAGGAGGTTCGGGGGGGACCCTGTGGTTCTGCACAACTCTCTGACAGGAGGGATCGCTGGGGTAAAATCAGGCTCTGCTCCCAGGCAACAAGGACAGGATGAGAGGGGACAATGATGCAAATTGTGCCAGGGGAGATTTAGGTTGGATATCAGGGAAAATTCCTTCATGAGAAGGATTGTCAAGCATTGGAACAGGCTGTCTGGGGCAGTGGTGATGGAGTCCCCATCCCTGGAGGGATTTAAAGCCATGTGGAAGTGGCTCTTGGGGACACAGGTGTCCTTGGCAGTGCTGGGGAACGGTTGGATTGATGATCCTGGAGGTCTTCTCCCTCCTAAAGGACTGTGGGATTTTGCACTGTGGGCCCCACCTTCGGAGTCCAGCCCCTCTCAAGGGGATCATACATGATCCCACTTCTGTCCCACCCAGAGCAGCGCGGCCTTGTCTGGGCTAGGTGGGCCAGGGGAGGCAGGAACTTGCTGCCCTGGGCCTCACAGCCCACGATTTATTTAGCTGGAGTTATTCATGGGAGCAGGGATACCCCAGGAATTGGGATAGCCATACCACACAGAGGCAGTGTGCTCCTGAGCCTGGATTCCAGTGAATACCTAAGGGCTGTCTGGTTTCTATCCTTGCCTTCCCTTGTTCTTTTCTATGGAAAAAGCACATACTGGATGATTCCTGCAGAGTCCTCAGAGCCACACAGGCTCCTGTGTCCCAGCAGCCGCATCAGGCTGGCATCCTGCAGGCTGTGCCGAATTTGTGGGCTCAGTGCCCCACCATGCCAAGCCAGAGCTGTGCCAGAGCTGGCTGATCCCCAACCCCAAAAGGCAGGAGATGAGAAGCAGGACAGGAAAGAAGAGGAGAAAACATGAGGGTGAAGTTGTATATGATGGAAGGGCTGGTGGAGAGCAGCCAAGCTGAGTGCTTCCAGCCAGCTTCCTGACATGAGATGTGTAGGAATTCTGAAGTTTCACGGTGCCCTGCACCCTGAACCTTCCAATCCTCCCAGGGGTGGGCCTGGCAAATCACCTTTCCCTGGAACAAAGCCTGTGTTTCAGCCAGGCTTTGCTGTGAAAACAGGCTTTCAACAAGGAAAAGCAGAAGATATTACAGCAGGTCAGGAGCAAGAGAGGAAATGCTTTTCCTATGGCAGAGTTATATTTAATTTTTTCCAGTTTATTAATACAGCTGCTATTCCAGGCACATGGACAGGCCCAGGACCATTCACACAGACCTGCTCCAATCCTGCATGTGCAATTTTTCCATCCTGGCTTTCAGGGAGATCTGGAGAACCCCTAAAAACCTTTCTTCCAAGCTCAAGTGAATGTAACCAGGCCCCCAGCTGGACCGGCAGCTGAGGTTTGTGATGCTTTTCATGCTCCATCACACCTAAATCCCCATGGCAGCACTCGGGGCAGATTTTCCTTGGATTCAGCCCTGTTTTTCTTTGGGAATGAGCTTTCTGGGAGGAAGCTTACACCCCTGTGCCCAGCTATGTGACACCAGCACAGACTGCAAACCCATCAGTGGGAAACTAGGAAGATTGGACCCAGCTGGAGAACCCTGGGCTACCCCTGGGCTAAACTGGGCTTTAAGCCTTGTCAGCCGATTTGGGCAGCAGATTCCACCTTCTACCTTTCCCCCAGCTCTCTGACATGGCTAATGGATTCAGACCTGTTCCCCCCATGCTGCTCTTTCTATCAGGAGATTTTTTTAGGGAGCACAGAAAGGTAATTTCCCCCTGCACAGTGGGTTCATACTAGTGGAAGAGGGGAGAAGCATCAAATGCTCTTATTTTTCTCGTAAAAAGTGGTGAAAATTATTCCATGGCAGCAAATCTGTCCCTGTGGGTATCCTCTTTGATGTGCAAAGGATAGGAGTGTTTTAGCTGATCTCAATATTTTTAATTCTCTTGCTGATTTCAAAGCCCTCTTTAGCATGAGCTACCAAAGGCTCCGAGATTACCCTGCAAAAGCAGTTTTGTTATTGTCTCTCTTAACCCCAGCTCGCCTGCAATTTCCTGCCATCATTTTTATTATGTCTTCTTTCAGCTGGGAATGAACAAGCAGCTTTATTAGGAGAAAAGGGGAGAAATACAGGAGGAAAAGCCCCTCTGGATGAGGCCAGAGGCAGAGCCTGGCTGGGTACGGGATGCTGTGCGAACACAACACCAGGATCTGCTGGTGCTCTCCCATCTGGAAGGAGCTGCAGGGTCTCTCCACCAGCACATCTTTTATTGAATCATAGAACTTGATTGAAAGGGACCTTAAAGATCACCCTTTTCCAGCCCCTGCCATGGGCAGAGACACCTTCCACTATCCCAGGTTGCTCCAAGCCCTGTCCAACATGGCCTTGGACACTTCCAGGGATCCAGGGGCAGCCACAGCTGCTCTGGGTGATTTCCCAATGCATCAGATCTGATCAAAAATGCTTTTTTAGCCCCTCCCATTAGGATGGAATATATTTGTTCATGAGAAACAGAAGAAATGAAAAGAAAGTGTCCAAGTTTGGACAGGGCTTGAAGCAACTTGGAATAGTGGAAGGTGTCCCTTCCTCCATGGCAGGGGAGGGAGTGGAATGAGATGAGCTTGAAGTTCCATTTCGACCCAAATCATTCCATAATCTTATGAGTCTATGGAATTTCCTGTTAAATGAGCCCCCTAGTACTTTATTCCTAAATTTTCCAGAAATATAATGAAATCTTTTCACTAAGAGAAGGCCCTTAAAGTCTCCTCTTACTCACCTCCAATTGCTGAACTCTGTTGTGCTGCTTCTGCATTTCCCACACAAAGCTCCAACATTATAAGAATATTTTTGATACCAGGACCGGGTAAATGCCTTTCTGCAGTTTCAGATCACTAAAGATTTGATTTTTAAGTGAAAATAGTTAGCAAGGTTTACAATTAAGCAACCAAATTTCAGCAGACATTTGCTCCTGACATTCAATATATTGTTCACATGCCGATTTTATGGAGTAAAGTAAAGAATCTTTATTCTGCTCACTGAAGGTTTCCCTGGCTTTTCTCTGCAAGGCTAAGCCTTTATTTGCACCAGGCTTGACTCCTGCTGATGCAGCCTGCTTACCCTGTGGATGGCTGTTCAGATAATTGTTCTGTTGCCATTAACACAAGTTCAGAGTTGTTTAATTGTAGGAATATGCGGAATTGTTGCTGACCAGGGTCATTCGGGAGTCGAGCTGAATGTTGATTTCAGGGGCTGTAAAGGCAGCACAGAGCCTTGCTTTTTCTCTTCACATTTGATTTTTTCATATCATTTGAAAAAGCTTAAAATAGTCCCTGTCTAGGTAGGCTGAGCTTTGCAGAGGAAGATCGACTGGCAGATATCAGCCCATGCAAAGCCTCCACTGTAACCAAGCAGAGGTTTGCAGGTAATAATAAAAGGGAAAACTTCTGAGTCTCAAGATAAAGGATGTTCTCCAGGCTGTGGGTGTTCAAACAGAACACAACAAAATTTCTATTCAGCGCTCTTTAATTCTCAGTTAAAAGAGATGCCGGATAATTGTAGCTTAATCCAGCTTGAAATGACAATTTTCATTTCAACCCTGAGTTTTATCGGAGAAATGTTTTCTGTTGCTGAGCTGCTCTTGTTCAACATTTGGTTTGCTAAAAATCAGCCAGCAACAATAACAAAAAAAACCAAACCTCTCAACCGCTGTCAAATGCCTCTGAAATCTGACAAACAGGCTGGGGGTTGAGTCAAGAAGAAATCAGCAGCTTCCACCAGGTTTTTGTTTGCTCGAGGGTTTTGGCGGGAGGTGGCAGGTTTAATACAACAATTCCGAGCTGCTGTTTGCAGGGATTGCTTTTCCAGCATGTTAGTCAACACCATCCCCTGAGATCTGGAGCAAAGACAAAATAAATCTACTTTCATTTAAATTTTCAGCAGGATAACACTGCCTTTCCCTGCCTGCTTCCCCTCTGAACTCATGGGTTCGACCTGAAGGAAACCGCCCCTCAATACAGCACAGTCACTACCAGATTGGCTTCCAACACCAGGAAAGTATCCATGGCATTTTCCTGGTCTGGTTCATAATGAGAGGGCTTGGTGGAGATGATTTTCTTTCTCCTTTCATTTATCTTCTCCTGCTTTTGAGTTTCTCACTCTGGAGAGGCCCTTTTTGCTATGCAGGAGTATCCCAAAGAAAACCAGGAAGGTGCTGTCATCTCCTGGATTCATCTTAAGGGTGTGTAGAGTTACTGGGAGGTAAAATGAAAACTCTTTTGGGACAGAGTCCAGAAAAATCTGTATTTCATTTCCCAGGAGTGATCTGCCAACCTAAACTAGGGCTAGCATCAGACTGGAAACCTCTAAACCATTGCGGAAATAAACCGGATGGATATTAGGAAAAATTCCTTCATGGAAAGGGCGGTCAGGCAATGGAAAGGGCTGCCTAGGGCAGTGGTGGAGTCCCTGTCCCTGGAGAGAGGGATTTAAGAGCTGTGTGGATGTGGCACTTATGGATGTGAGTTTGTGGTGGCCATGGCAGTGCTGGGAGGATGGTTGGATTTCATGGCTGTGGAGGTCTTTTCCAAGCTTAATGATTGGCTCGAGCCTGGCTCAGGTGGCGTTTGTTTAGCTGGTGAACAGTTTGCTCCATGTAGCTCCCAAAAGTTTTTCCCTGTTGGGAAAAGGCAGTTGGGGTTAGCATCTCTTTAAAGGTTTGGAGGAAGTGCAGAAGGAAGTGCAGGAGGGAGGAAGGGAGGAAGCGAGGAAGGGAGGAAGGGAGGAAGGAAGGGCCTGTCCCTGAGCTGGCTGTATTTTCATGGCCCAGCTGTGTCAGTGCTCTGCCATGGACTGGCCTTGTCCACTTTTGAGCGCCTCAGGACCACACTTCTTCCCATACTTCCATACACCCCGAAGCTCTCAATGGAAACGGTTTCATTTCTCCTGAAAATGCAAATTACCATCTTCAGAGCATAAAGAGCCTGCTTTGCAGGCTGCCACTTCCCTGGAATTGCCTCTCCTCCCTCCGTGCTGCACAAGGACATCGACAGCTCTTTAATTGTTCAGCTCCCACACCACCACATCTCTGTGCAGATGAAGGGCTGCAGAAGGAGCCATCCACCCCAAATAACCCTTCCTGCAGAGGAAGCCTGGTGCAGCACAGCCCCAAACCCCTGATCCCAACAGACTGAGCTCTCTTCTGTGCTCTTTGCCAACCTTGTGGAATTCTGTGGCTCTCAGGGCTGTGGAAGGACCAGGAGCACTCCATGATGTGGAGCAGCTGCAGTGGGGCCAGCGTGGCCCCAGGCTCCGATCAATGCTCATTCCCCATGCTCCCCGCAGTCACTGGTCCGTGTCTGTGCAATGATTTGGAGTCTGTAATTGGCTGAGTGCTTGGTTTACCCCTTCACTATTGCTAAATGGCACAACAGCAACTGCTTTCCAGAAAAAACCACTCCACACACACGGAAAGCTCTGCTGGAGTTGTTGCTGTGCACTGCTCATGTGACCATTCCCTGTCTACACAGAAACTTGGAGCTGCACCTTTGGGCATCCCACTGTCTATTCTGACTCCAGTGGGACTCTCCATGGTAAAAGGGGAGTGGCACTAGAGAAAAGAAACTCCACCTCACTTTCCACGTTCCTGGAAGGTCCTTGGGGTTTGCTGGTGCTTCACCAGCAGAAGCACTGGGGTGATGGGAGGCAGCTTGGCAGCTTCATGCAATGCTGAGTTATCTTCCCATATTTGTGCCCAGCAGCTGAGCTGGGACAAGCCAAAGGACAAGAGGAAACAGCCTTGAGTTGTGCCTAAAGGGGAGATTTAGGCTGGACATTGGGAAAATTTCTTCACTGTTGTTAAGCCCTGGCACAGCTGCCCAAGGCAGAGGCTGAGTCCCCATCCCCAGAAGGATTTAAAAGCTGTGTGCATGTGGCACCTGGGGACACGGTTTAATGGTGGCCTTGACAGTGCTGGGAGATAAATTTGACTTAACAATTTTAAGGGGCTTTTCCAGCCTAAAGAATTCTGTGATTCTGTGACTGCCACTGTGCCTGGAGATGGGGCTGCCATGGGGCTGCCAGTCAAGTTGGAGGCTGCTGCCGCAGCTCGTGCTGGTCTTGGAATTCCAAGTACTGGTAAAAATTTGCAGGGCCTGGCTGGGGGAGGGGAGAATCTGTCAGCTCCTGCCATAGGAGAGGGTAAACAAGCCAGAACCCCAGTGGATTAGGGAGTGCTGATTGGGTTTATCTGCACGAGGAAGGCAGGAACTTATTTCACAGTGCTAAGTGATACAGGTAATATTTCCAAAACAAAATCTCCCATTTGAAATCCAATTAGGGTTGCTAAGAAACAACATAGTTAACCAGCCAATATTTGCTAAATCCAGACTTTTGCAAGCAAGGAAACAGCTTCGCCAAATTGCACTAACAATACATAAATACATTCATATTAAACCAAACAACTGCAATCCTGTTAACACCAGCTGCGAGGATTTTCCTTGTTATCTGGGGGATTTCAGAAGCTGCTCTAGTGCTTCCCACTTCCCTGGCTGGGGCGTCTGTCCAGAAACTGCAGTGTTGGTGGGACGGGGAAGGAATCTGTGTGTTTACTTTATTGATGAACATACATCTTATGTGCCTGAGTGGAGGGTCTGAAAAGTAATTTGGGTGAAAAATAGTTGCTGGAGAATGCTCTTTAATTGTCAACTGCTCCAGTATAACTGATTTCCCACCAAAAGTTCTTGCAAGTTTTACTAAAGCAGGTTGTTTTTCACGCTTGTTCTTGGCAGACAGAATCATTGATCTCCAAATTCCCTGTTTGGCTCTGCTCAGAGCTGCTCCCTGAGCCTCCTCTCCAAGGAGCTTCAAGGACTGTCCTCCCTTCCCATCCCCCTGCAGCACCAGGCATTCCAGGCTTGCCTGGGACATTTGCACATTGCAGCAGGGGCTTCCCCAGTGGGACCAGTGCTCTTGCTCCACAGCACCATGGGTGAAGCTGCAGCATCAAACCCCAAGCCAGCCTCCTGAGTCTTAATGTCCCCATGGCTGGAGGCACAAGCCTGGGCTGAGCATCTGGGGTTTCATTTGGGCTCTGTTTACATTTTAATCACTTTGAGGTCTTCCCTGTCTGGCAGGACTCCTGACTGGCCCAAGGATTTATGTAGGGCTCCCCAAAGGCTCTTCTCAGTTTCTGTCCTGATGAAAAGCCAGATTTCTCCAGAGCTGATCCAGAGCAATGGCCCATCTACAATTCAGAGCCTTTCTTTTCTCCTCTGGTGAGTTTAGGGCTTCAACTCTGGTCTCTTCTCAGTGTTGGTGGAAAATTCTGCACCAGGGTCTGCACCACTGCTCCACACCCTTTTAGGTGACTTGGCCAGGTGTCCAGTGCAACCATCTCACATCCCATTCCCATGAAAGGGAAATGCTGAGTATGATGGGCAGCTCAGCTCTCCCAGCACTGCTGCAGGGAGAGCAGGATTTTCCTGGGATAAGCTTTCCATGCATGGCTTGTGCGGATACTTCAATGCCTAAGCCACGCTTACAGCAGTCAAAGATCCTTGTCCAAGCTCTCCTTGCTCCTTGCTTCTCTCTTTCCTGACTGCTGCTTTGCCCTGACTCCATAGATTCACAATCCTTGTGCCTTCCTGAGTCTCCTCTGACTCCCCACAGGAGTGGGAATCCAAGGCAATGGCCTTTGGCTGATGTGGAGGGCATGATAATATGCCTGCTCCTTCAGTTCCGTGAATGTTCATCCCAGCAAATTGCTCTGTCTCTGCTCAAGGATCCTTGTAAATATATGGACTAGAAGTGGCAGGAGCTGCAGACTACCAGGTTTTTTTTTCTCCCAAGGAAAGATTAGATTTCAAAACTTCCTCTTTTGTATTGAAGGAGAGCAGAAAATCTTTGTTACATCAACCTGTCTGGAAGTCGGGCTCCAACTCTGTTACCAATTTCTTCCTGATTTGTGCAGTGCTGTATGTTTGTTCTCTCCAGCAGCTTCCCAGCTGGAGGCAGGGCTTCTTAATTCCCTTTTGGAAGGGAATTTCCAGCTCCAGCGCTAACCCACTGGAAAATGACCCCTTGAACAAGCAGAGCCCCAGACCGTACTGCATCTCCAAGGGAAGGGTCCTGGTTTGGTTTGTCCCACTGCAGTGATTACTTTGTGGTGCTGAGCAGACCGGGGACTGCCTGCCCAAGCTTTATTCACAGGACAAGGGCTAGGGAAGGATGGAAGCAGGTGCTTAAATGCATGGGGAGATATTTTTCAGCATGAAAAATACCTCAGTTTTCAGCTCTCCAGAGATTCCAGCATCACTTTGATGGGAAGTGTGGGGAAGAGAACGCCAACTTTATGACAGGAGCTGAGCATCATAAAGTCATGGAATGGTCTGGGTTGGAAGAGACAGTCTTGTTCTACCCACCTGTCACAGGCAGGGACACCTTCCAAGTTGTTCCAAGCCCTGTCTAACCTGTCCTTGGCCACTTCCAGGGAGGTGGCAGCCACAGCTTCTCTGGGTAGAAGAGAAGGCATTGTTCCTGATCCAAGTAGCTCCTCTGAAGTTTTCCAGTCACTTTGGGAAGCTGGGCAGACAAGACACTGGAATAGCTCTGAGCCAGGAACTCCAGAACCACCAGGGTTACTCCAGCTTTGAGCTCATTCCTATAGCCAGAGGCTGCTTTCCAGAATATGAAACCTCTGCCCTTGGACTACTTATCGATTCTATAAGGTTCTACTTCTAGGTACGACTGTCATGGTTCTATAAACTTCCAGAAGCTGAACTGACTCCAGGAAACTTCTCTGGTGGCAAACTCAGTGTCCATATCCCACTGGCTCCATCCTTCAATGAATTAAACTTTTCCCATGTCAGGGAATGGGTGGAACATCCCCAAGCATGCCCAGCCCCAGCAGCACGAGTGTGGTCGGCTGTGGTGGAGGATCCGTGTCCCAGCACATTCCTGGGATTTGCACAGGCAAAAGGCAGTGCCTGGTTGTCACTGCTGTGACACTCCTGGGACCCCAGGGATGGAGCACCAGGCTCTGGCCTGAGTCAGCAGCACTCCAGAGCTCCGAGCCAGCCAGCAGAGCCTGGATGTGATGAAAGTAATGAACAGCATGGCTCCAAATTAAAATCAGGCTAATGCAAAGGGCAGGGACCTCACCTGTCACTCTGCTGCGTCTCCGCAGAGCTGCTCGGACTCTGCTGAGCTCACAACTCTGGGTTCCGTGACCCTGGGGGGCCAAGGCTGCTGTGCCATTCTAATGATGCTCCCAAGGGGAACAGGGTGAAGGGCTCGAGGAAGGAGGGCTCAAGGGCAGCCACCTTTATTTAATACACCATGACAGTGCATAACTAACATTCTTTATCTCCCTGCATTTTGCTGAGAGGTGGCAGTTCTAGTGCAGCTGATGAAGTCTGTCCCAATCTTCCCCATGGCAATGCTTAACTTTTGTCTCCTTCCTGACTCTTCCCCATTGCTACTTCTGTTTGGAGGTGAGTGTTTTGTCCTTAAACAAGAGACTGAGCTGTGAGACCTTGCTAATACTGGTTCTTTCCTCCTCCTCCTTGACAAGGATAAGGAAATCTCTCTTACCTCTGAGGTATCCTGCCCCTCCATATATCCACCTCCCCAAAAGTTAGAAGATTTTCATTATGGAAGAGGGAATACAAATAGAAACTTCCTTTTGCTTCCCTTGAAGGTCTTCTCCAAGCAGAGCAGGGAAGTGGGGCAGAAGGCCAGTCTTATGTCCAGGTCACCTTTCACAGCTGCAGCTTTGATTTGAAAATGCACTTGGAAATCTGGGGAAGGAGTGTTTGTCAGGAGAGTGCTTTGGAGGAGGAGAGCTTTGTGTCTTGGAAGCCATAAAACCACTTCTGGGAGCTTTGTCTCACTCCTTAAGAGGTTTTGTGCCTAATAGAAGATTCAGTGAAGGCTCTTGCAGGTTGACAAAAGAAGCTTGGACCTACTGTTTGTGCAAGGTCCACCAGGGTGGGAAGAAATTCATTAAGGACCTCCAGTGTGAAAACTGCTGGGTTGTGACCCCAGGTATTTTCCTCTGCAGGATTGCCTGCCACGGTGCTGTGCTCTCTCCAAAGAGACGACAGAAAGTGCTAATTGTCCTTGCTATTTGCTCAGATGCCAGTAACCCCTCTCAGGTTCTTCAGGCAGGCACTGGTGGGAAGCTCACTGGCTCCTGTGGGCTCACTGGGCACATTTCCCCTTCCAGAGTAGAGTAATGATGCAGCAAAGATGAGCTCTGAAATCAGAGTCACTGAAATGCTTCACCCTGAGCCTCCCTCTTGGCAGAGAGAAGTAGGAAGACCTTAACTCCACTTCCTGCATTTCCTACGTGCATTTCCCGTTGCATGTGGCATGGGAACACAATGCTGAGGGTGGAATCACTGCAGGGCTGGAGTGGGATTTGCTGAGGGAGCTGTGGGGTGGAGGGGCAGAGCTCCTGCCCCAGCTCAAAATGGGAATCTAGTCAATCCCAACAGGTGGGCAGAGCAGGAGGGCAGGTGCTGTGGTGCCAAAATGATCGGCTCCTAAGGAATGCAGAGCTCAGGAATGCTGTCCTGACACTCCTTCCAGCCCTTCTCTCAGCCTAGCAGCCCTTGCAGGGCTCAGCTGTCTCTGTCCCTTGCTGTCCCTTGTCACTGGAGAGCACAGAAGGGGACACAGCACTAGTTTCTTGTCAAGACACAAAAAAAGAGTAATCTTTATTTTGACCTTGCTAAATATATACATTCTGAACAATGACCAGGGATTGGAGAATTAGGTGACTTCTTCTCCAGTTTCACTGGTCAAGGGGAAAGTTTATTAAGTGACATCCTCAGAGAGGAATGTGGAAAACAACTTTTGTTTAGGTTACAATTTATGGGAACATGCACTACAAATATGAAAACATGAGAGAACTTGAAGAAGAACATCAGGGACTCCAAAGAACATAAGAGAAAATCAGAAGGCTTGTAATTTTCAGGGCGACAGTCCCTCTGGGCTTTGCCCTCCCTTTCCCACATCTTTCTGAGACAGAAGGGAAATTGGAACTCAGAGACCTGGCAAGTGGCACCTCAGAGGCCTCGGCATCAATTGATCCATCAGGAACCTGAGCACAGAACATCTGCTGACTGGGGGAAACAGCCTTGTGATAAATTGGATCAGAAAAACCATGGGATATTGGCACTTGGGGATGCAGGAGAGCAGGGACTGTGCTAAGGGAGAAGGGGCATAATAAACTGCTCTTTCTTGTAGGCCTGGGAATGCTGCAGTACGTGCTGTCCAGGTTGGGCAGGGAGATGGGAAGTGTCTCTGGGCCCTGGCCCGAGGTTTGAGTGGTGGCATCTGGCTGGGCTCTGCAGGATACCTGCACCTTGTGCCTTTCCAGGGATTCTGCAGGTAAATGGGGCTGGTTCCTACGGAGGACAAGGTGAAGAGTGACATGATTGATAAAGGATTGGGAAATCCCAGGAGATTGCTCCCGCTTGCTTGGAGGAAGAGGGGAGGGAGAAGTCTTCTGAAGCCACTTTATTCCATATAATCATAGAATAGGCTGAGCTGGAAGGGACCCACATGATCATCCAGTCCAACTCCTCCTGGCCCTGCCTAGAACACCCCAACCATCCCACCCTGTGCATCTCTTGTCCAAATGCACCTGTGGCTCTGGCAGCCTTGGGGAAACCTGTTCAGTGCCCCAGCACCCTCTGGGGGAAGAACTTTCCCCTGATATGCAACCTAAACCTCCCCTGACACAGCTGCAGCTGTTCCCTGGTTCTAACTGTGCTCTTTGCCTCAGAGGACTGGCAGCGCTGCAGGACCCAGTGAAGGACCTTCCTAGAGGTCAGGGCCAGGCTCAGGATTCTCCTCCAAGAGGGGAGAGCTGAGGGGGAGGATCAAGTCACCCAACAGCACCTAAGCTGCTTCCCAAGTCCTTAAATCACAGCTTAAGGCAGTGAAAGAATCACTGGCAGCACAAGGAGGAATCACTGGCAAACAGGGAGGCTGGCAGGGAATCCAGGAGCTGGGGGAATGGCAAGGGGAGCACCTGGAGTTAGGTGAGCTCAATTTGCTGCTGCGTGGAAAAGAGGAATGGGGATGTGGATGGG
Source organism: Anthoscopus minutus (assembly GCA_013399455.1). Lineage (NCBI taxonomy): Eukaryota > Metazoa > Chordata > Aves > Passeriformes > Paridae > Anthoscopus > Anthoscopus minutus. The sequence goes on from VWYI01043070.1 coordinate 316,603, forward strand.
TGGGGAAGTCAGAAAGGATTAATGCATGTCCTGCTGTGTCAATGAGCCACACACACGTTGCTGCCTCCGCACAGCGATCCAGAGGAGCTGAGGATGGGATGTTCATCAGGAGACACAATGGAGCTTAAATACCTCCTGCTCACACAGTAGCTGTAGGAACGCTCAGCATCTGCCACTCTCTGCCAGGGAGGGATTTCCATGCCAGGTCCTGCTCCTCTGGAGACCGAGTCGTTCCCTTCCAGTGTGGAACAGAGCAGGGAAAGAGCTGCTGTTGGGACTCATGTGCCACTGGGATGTGCTTTCAGAGGATGGAGACAAATGGCATCACTAACAGCTTGTGTGACAGAGCAGCCAGACAACCCAGGAACAGCTGGCACTGTGGAACGTCTTTGGAAAGTCTGGATCTGTGGATCTGTGTGGAAATAAACTACCAAGCTGTCAACAGTTCTCCCACCCTTCCCAAAGCACGGTAGAGGAGAAAATGGGTTCAACTCCTGCTCCTCCCAGAAGCACGGAAATTGATTCTGAAGCCGGGCTGGGGATGGTGGGGTCCTGCAGCACTGTCACGGCTGGTTTGAAAGAAAGTCTGGGACTGGATGAGACCGTGTTGGAACCATGAAAAGCCTGTGGAGATCTGAAGGGAACAGCGCAGCATTTAAATGTGTAACTCTATCCAGGAGAGCTGATTAAAATGTCACAAACTCCCAGGAAAAATCAGGCCTTTCTGCTGGCCCCTAATGGTGGGAACTGATTTGGGAAGGTGAGGCTTGCAAAGAGGCACCTCCTGGAGAAACTCAGTGAGTAACTCGCTAATGAACCAGCTGGAACAAGACTCCAAGGAACAGTAACTGTGTCCCTGGGAAGGAGAGGGCTGGGAGGAGCAGTCAGGCTGGCTCCTGGCTGTCCCCACACACATGGGACGTGTGCTCAGACCTCTCCCCGTCTCCTGGGACCACCCAAACCCCACTTGCTGAGCTCAAACAAGCCTTTCCTGCAGCACTTCTCTAACTGTGACCAGGCTTTGTGGGTTTTCTGGGCCTTGAATGCTGGAACTTGCCACCAGCTTGAACTAACTCGGGACTGCATCCATGGAGCAAAATTCCTCCCCTGGCTGCTCAGCATGTGAGTTGAGGGTCAGGAAACTTGGTTGCAGCTTGAGGTTTGTGGTATAAAACTCTCTCTGGCAAAGGTTCAAAGCAAAGGTCATTAAGATGCAAGACACCTTCCCCTGGAGAATGAGTTTGCTAATTAAAAATGCATTAATAAATCCAGCGTTTCAGGCACAGACGTGGTGAAGAAGCAGGCAGGAGTTATTAAGCAGAGTGAGGAGGCAGAACCAGACGAGTCCAAGTCCTGAGCCCTGGCACAGGCTCTGCCTGAAGGAAGTCACTGAGGTAGATTGTGCTGGCACATTTGGAAGGGAGGAGATCACACTTGGGAAGAGCTCTGCTTGTCTCCAGCCCTGTGAATGGCCATGGCTATGGATGAGAGTTGGGAAACAGCCTGATGTGCCCTGCAGCTGGAACCTGTGACCTGTCACTCTTGCTGGTGCCGGAATGACCAAACTCTGGGTTGACTCCAAAGGCTGTTCAGGTGGAGCTGCTCAGAGGTTCTCCTCAGCATGGCATCGTGTTCTGTGTAGTGCCAAACCGTGTTCCTCCTCCCCCCATGTGGATTTTGGCATCCCAGCCCCGCCTTGTTGCTGGAAGCACTGGCTGAGTACCCAGACACATCGGGCAGGCGGGGAAGCTGCACAAGCCCACAGGAGGTTAAACGGTGCCGCTGTCTCCTGAGTTAATGATGTCCCAGATGATGCCAGCAGAACACTATTTACTGAGGACACCAAGCAGACAATCACTCTCCAGGAGTGGGTGATCAATCTTGTTACACCCAGCAATCCTCCACTATTCCTCACAGCAGGAGCAGCCTGGGGCTGGGCCTGCTCCAGGGGCACAGGGATAGATTTTGCTGTTGTTAAAGCAGAAGGACACGTTGGCAAACCAAACACTGGGTTTCGCTGGATCCTTTCAGGAACAAACCCTGGGGAGACTGACCATGGGGTGCTGATGTCATCAGTGGGGGGGCTTCAGCCAGACCAGCTGGATGGTCACCTCCTGGAGGCATGGACAGACTTGTGAGGAAAGACTCAGTCCCACAAGGACACAATTCCTCAGCTCACAGCCACCTTTTTTGCCTGCATTAGTAGCTTTTCTGGAAAGTCTGCAGGCTCTGGCTGGCCAGAAGACTCCTCCAGTTTCTTGCCTTCTCCCAGGTGCTCTTTGCATCCGTGAATTATCTGCCAATCTCTCCTCAGGGTAAGAGTTGTTCTAAAAAAGGCATTTTTCAGGTCCCATTGCTACCAGAGAGATTTGCCAGCAATTAATGCTTTCCATTAAAATCACCACATGCCAGGAGCAGAGAGGGACTTGCTTATGGCAATGGGCTGCCCTGCACCCTCTGCTCTGCAAGGAGCACTGCTGGAGACCTACATGGAATCATTAGGGTTGGAAAAGCCCTCCAGGGTCATGGAGTCCATCCGTTAACCCAAGCCCACCACTAACTCATACCCCCAAGCATCACATCTCTGCAGATGTGAGGGGTTTATTCCCATGCTGGAATGTCATGGAGGGATGTGTTCAGGCTCCTTGAACTAAGTGACAGGAGCATTGATAGAGCAGAGGCCAAGGATAAGAAGAAATGCAGGCTCCATGATCCAATGTTGTGCCAAAAAGTCACAACTGATGTTCTGGAGCTGCTCCATTCTCTTTGAAAATGTTGAAACTCTTCCTTCAGCCTGTCCCCACCTTCATCTTTTGCAGGAAGATGTGACCTTGTCCTTCTTGGGAAGAGTCTTCTTGGCTGATCAGGGAAGATATGTTCCTGTCTTGTCAACCTCCTCAAGCACTTCAGAGTGGGAATAGCCATCAATAAATGGATTTTTCTTGGCTCTCACCCTGCCTGGTTTAATTCTTGGATAATTTACTGTGCCATTTCCTGACGTGCTGCTAAAATGTACAGCAGGGAGCTGGCAAAAGAGGAGCCAGAGCTCGTCTGAGGAGATGGAGGTCAGGTCCTGGTGGAGGGAGGGGATGTCCCAGAGTGTCACTAAGTGCAAGCGACATGGTGTCCAGGGAGGGTTGCTGTTAATTGAATTGAAGAAGACAAATGGCTGTTAGCTCCTTCTCCAAAGGACAATAACTGCACTGATAATGAAGCTGCACTCCCTAATCCTGATCCCAGGGATCCATGATGTTATGTAATTGATGGAATATCATTAAAAAAGAGGAAAATACCCAAATACAGGCAGTGGGGGAAGGGGGGAAGTTTACAGAATTTGCTGAGATCTGATGCTTACAGCCAAACTTCAAAGCCAGCTTTTCTGAAGCATGGAGACCTTTGAGTCACATTTTTCATCCTCCTTCCCTGTTTTTTTAAGGCAAAATTACATTCTAGGCAATGATTGCACTGACATTACGCTCAAGTGATCAAAAACTGTTTTGCTGCACCAATGTCAGCTGTTAAAGGGACAAGTGCCTGTGATGAATGTTTGGTATCTGCCCATCTTCCCAGCGATGTATCCCAGGAGGAAGACAGGACACAATTGGATCAGTTCAGTGTTCTGGCATTTCCATGGCCTCTGAAGCTGCATTTCTCAAAGAGCTCCAGGCCAGCTTTGCATGGGGGGATCACACCTGATGCTGCTTTGATAAGCAGCCTTTGGCTATTGGGTGGAGGAGCTTTCCTAATAGAAAATACCAATTTGTCATCACTGAACCTTTTTGCAGCCTCAGTTGGGAAAAAGGCTCTCTGTTATCCAAGCTGGAACTAAAGCCCCAAGCAAACCGTGGTGGCATCCCACGTGCTACCCTTTGGCCACCAGTCCCAAATCCCCCCAGAGCAAGGAGGGGGAACCAGGGTCATCTGGGAGCTGTAGAATGTTGATAAATTGATACAGAATAATGATAAATTGAGAAACTGAGAAACTGATAAATTGCTGGATGTTGATGTTGTGAATTCTATTCACAGAATAATGTCATAGAATCCCTGGATGTTTTGAGGTGGAAGGGGACTTTAACATCACCTCATTCCAACCCCTGCCATGGGCAGGGACACCTTCCACTAGGCCAGGTTGCTCCTAGCCTAGAATGCTTTCACTGTTCCACATTCCCTCTGCTCATTCACCACACAGTGTGGATCCTTGGGAGCATCTTCTGGAGCTCAGAGATGCTGCAGGGAGCACAAGCTGGTCCAAGGAAAATCCTTCCTCCCCCTGCTGAGGATGCAGGCAGTGTGTAGAAGGCACAGGTAAATCTGCTTCCCTGGAAGCAGAACCATGGCTGCTATTCCAGAAACCTTGTGCATGGTTTTCTGTAACAACCCCAGCCTCATAAATGTGTGCTCTCCTCTAACACCACCTAAGTGATTTCCCTCTAGGCAGTAAGGTTAAGTCATAGGAAACAATTTCTATTTTTAATAACATTTTTGCTAAATATCCTGTCCCTGACTTTCCCCAGAGGCTCCAAATCCATCTGCAATAAGGGGGCTTTCAAAGGGCTTTAATAATAAATATAATACCACCATTCCTTTATGCTTGTAACTATTCATGCTTGACTGAATTCCCTGATCTTTTTATGGGGCTGTTGAAATATATTGTGTAAGTCAAGGGCAGGCCTGGTTTTAAGCTTCTTGCGCTCCTCTGCTTTAATTCCTTTTATCTCCAGGTAACAGTCTGGATAATGCTGTCCTGGTGTTCCACATTACCCATGCACAATAGGAACCACATCCGTATTCAACCCAGGTTGGGAAGAACGCTGTTTTCCAAGAAAAATGCAAAATTCTCTGAAGCATCTTCTTAGCCCAGCCCCATTTATGTCTTGCTAATGTTCCCTCCACATTCCTTTTATTTACTCCCAGACACCACACCTCTTAGAGAACCTTTACCTTTCCTCTCCAGTGTTGCTTTGGAGACCCCTCAGGAAGCGAAGTTCCCCTCTCCAAAGATTGCAGGGATGAGGTGCCCTCCACTCACTGCCCCAGCAGTTCCATTTGACGGTGTCTGAGCTGTGCTCAGCGGGTTCCTGTGAACTCCTCTCCCATTTGTTCTTCCAGGACCTCTGTAGCACCTTTCCTTGGGCATTTTTTCCCTTCTGAACTGTTGGTTTCTTTCTCTCTGACCCGTTTCACCTCAGAGCTTTCTCCTGCTGCCCAGGCAGGCTTGTGCTGTGCCCTGGCTGTGTCTTTGCTCAGCTTTTCTTCACATCTGAGTGTTCCAGAGCCAGGGAAGCCCTTGGAGCAGAGGGAGTTTGCCCCTGAGCATGACAATCAGAATGATGGGAACTTCTGAACTAATTTGCTGTAAACAATGATCCATAATAGGTCACTCGTCACTTCAGCAACTCAGCAGTTAAATCCATCAGAGCCATGGATGCAATTGGACTGCTGGCAATTAGCACAGGAGGAGCCAGAGGGCTTTTCCAATGATTCCCATGTAGGGGTTTTTGGTCTTTGGGCTGAGCTGTTTGAGCCCAGGATTGCCTGTGCCTCCCCCAAGGGTTATGCAGAACCCAAGGATTGAGGCCTGAAGGCCCCTAGATACAGACAAGGCTCAGGGTACCCTGCTGTGGGAGAAGGTTCCTGCAGAAAGGGTGAGCCAGGGCTGACTCCCACTTATCCCTGGACTCTGCCTGCTATCTTAAAGCAAAGCAGAGTGGGAATCTGCCTTGTCCTCCCAGCAGGAAAGAACAGGTTTTGCTCATGCCTTTGCTTTCATGACATGGAAAAAGTGGACTTTCTTCCAGTAAAAGAAGAAACTTCTTAGGAAAAAAAAAAAAGTCCTTAGATTCACAAAAGCTGGGACTAAGCAGCAAAAGCAGCTCTTGAATGAGACTGTTTCTGATCCTAGGTCAGGAAGCATGAAGGAGCTCTTGGATTTCAAACTGCAGAGCAGAAACTTTGCCAAGATCAGCCTTTGCCTGCAGAGTTTGGATTGGGGCCAGCCCTAGAGTCCTGCTGCCTCCTGGCTCTGGAGGCCTCCAGGGACAGATTGGGAGGATTTCAGGAGTGGCTGGTGATAACAGAGGGTTTGAGACAGCTCAAATCAGTCACCTTGAAAATCAGGGACTTTCATGTCATTTGTAGTTGGACCATTAAGTATCAAAGCCCATAAAACCATTCACCCTCTTCTGCTGTGGCTTCCTCATCCAGCCTCCCCCTCTCAATCAGGATAAACTGCTCCATTCCACAAGGATTGCCTCAGGTACCCTGGATTTCAGCCACATGTATTATTTTTATCTCTCACACTATTTTACTTGGCTTTTGAACATCCAGGATCACTCCTGTATCTGTAATTTTAACAGTGAGGACATGAAATAGGTGATTTTTCTTTCACTTTTGGGTCTCCATTCACTGCTGGGAATTAAACCAGGCTTTGCTGAAGGACAACAATGGGAATTCTTTAACTTCTCTGTTGAAATGTAGTGATCCCTTCACCTGTAGGAGAACACTTCTGAAGCATCATCACAAAAATTCCTTAGCATCCCTTCTCTATCCCAGTTAATTATTTGGTGCTGCTGTTTCTGTGCACCCCAGAAGGGTTGTTTTGCTGCGGACATCATTTTAGGAGAAAAGCAGATGCTATTAAGTTTAACAAACAATATTTTAAGAGATCAACCCACCCAAACCTGGCTTCCCATGAAAGAAATCCTATGTGGTGTCAGCATGTGAGGAGCTGCTAGGACCTAAGCAGAGAAGCACAAAATTTCCTTTATTATTGAAAATCTTACCTTCAGGGTAGCAAAAGTGTTTGCCATCAGTGCTAGACTGGTTTAAGGTCCTGTCTTTTCCCAACTGTCCTACCAAAATAAGCTTTACTGAAAAATAAATGAAAATTGAGAAATTCCAGGAATGGAAAGTGCTGGGGTTTTTAATGGGGAAAACACTTTGGAGGTGCCTTGAATTTTTGATGGGAAATAAAGGCTCAGGTTTTTGAGGGGTAAAGTTGGAATGTCACATAGCCATGGATTGGTGCAGGGCAAGCTTGAGCTTCCATCAGGACAGGAATTCTGCTCCTGGGCACTTCCAGCACTGTTCTAGGTGCAAGGTAGGATAAGGAGCAGCCAGGACTCACATCCAAGCCCTCAGGTATGGGAAAAGCCACTTTTCCCTCTCAGGGGCTCCTCTTCATCCTGGCTCTCCAAACACATTCCAAAAGGAGCTGTAGGGGATATGGGATGTTTCTTCCAAGGCTGGCAGGGAATCCCACTGCCTGGATGAAGCTGGGGAAGAGAAATGGAGAGAGCAGAAATCAGAGACACTGATATTACCTTGTGATGAGAGAGAGATAAAGACATAAGCTTGGAGCAATCCCAATTGCCCACGTGGGGAAAAAATGAATTTTTGCCAGGTCTTGCTCCATCCCATAAGGGAAGCAGGTCTATTTCCAAAGGAAAAAGGCAGATGAGGAATGAGCTCCCACTGTGTGGAAACTGGGCTGAGCAGAGGAGCTATCGGGGAGCGCTGCCGTATGAAGCTGTCTGGCGTGTGGTCATTACTGGTGACTTCTCTCCCCTGGTGTCACCAGGACTGGCAGAGCAGGAAGGCCCCAGGGTTTCCTGGCAGCCCTTCAAAGCAGCAGCTCGGAGCTGTGCCCTCAGGCAGCTCTGGCAGGGGACAGGGACAGCAGATAAAGGAGCACGAGGGCCCTGTTAGAGCTGCTCTAATGCTGACCTGCACATCCTGCCTGGAATGAGGGCAGTGCCGGGAGCTGGGAGTGCAGTCAGGTGATCCTGGATCTTTCTGCTGCTCCCTGGACTGGCTGGAGCAGTTCCTGCCATGGCCCTGCCTCCTGGGCATCCTTAACTTCCACTTCCCCCATCAGAAGCAGCAGCTGCTGCTTTAGTCCTGCTGGCAGCACCATGGTCCTGAACTGACTCCTGATAGGAGACTGGGAACCATGAAATCACAGAATGGTTTGGATTGGAATGGACCTTAAAGATCATCTTTCCTTGGGCAGGGACACCTTCCACTATCCCAGGTTGCTCCAAGCCCTGTCCAACCTGGCCTTGGACACTGCCAGAGATCCAGGGGCAGCCACAGCTTCTCTGGGCACCCTGTGCCAGGGCCTCCCCACCCTCACAGGGAAGAATTCCTTCCCAGTATCCCATCTAAGCCTGCCCTCTGGCAGTGGAAAGCCATTCCCTGTGTCCTGTCACTCCATCCCTTGTCCTAAGTCCCTCTCTGCTGGAGCCCCTTTAGGCACTGGAAGGAACATTAAGGTCTCCCTGGAGTTTTTTTATCTCCAGGCTTAGCAGCCGCAGCTCTCCCAGCTTGGCTCCAGAGCAGAGGAGTGCCCTCAGAGCATTTTTGTGACTTGCTTGAGCAGGTCCAAGTCCTTCCTTTCCATTATGTCCTTCCACACTCAATCACTGCTGCTAATTTTTAAAATAACAAAAAATTATCTACACTTGTTAAACCACACCAGAGACAAAGTGCAAAGCAGTGAGGGGTGGGGATGTCTGGGGTTGCATCTTCCCTGCTGGAACCAGAGTGGTTTTTCCTGGTGGCTCTGGGTTTCCAGGAGGTTGTGGTTGAAGTATTTGCTCCAGGCTGTCATGTGGTGCCCAGCAAGGCTGGATATGGGATGGGGTTGGCCCATCCTGCTGGGAGCATTATCCCAGCCTTTCATCCACATCACGTTTGTACAAGCAAAAGAAGGGACGTTTTAAAAGCAAAAGAATAGGATGAGCGTAAGGAAGACGTGGGAAATGCACAATTCCAACTGCAGCCTTGATCCCAGACTGGACTGGGAGGCTGGCAGTAAAACAAGGTCTGAGATCCCCCAGTTATACTTAAAAAAACAGCTCAGGCAGCCCCTGCTTGGCACTGATCCATATCAGAGTGAGCTGCAAAACTTGAAATGCAGCAGAAGGGAAAGAAATCTACAGGTGGGGGAAAATTCTTTTCTCTAAAAAAGAAATACAACTCAAAAAACAAAAAGCGAAAAAAAAAGCAGCTGTTCTTTCTTCAGTCTATCTCTAGCCGAAGGTCTTGCCGAGGGGATGGAAAACCATTTCAAAAGGTGGAAGAAAAAGTGTTCCTTTCATCAAGGAAGGTAACAGAGCAGGTTGCAAACTCAGAGCATGTGTTTTGTTTGATATTAAAGCACTTTTGGGGCAAAAGGGACTTTCCTGAGAGAATATGGAGCACTTCATTGAAGGAATGTTAGGGAGGAGGCTCTCCCAGAGCTGCAGGATGTGGGCACAGGGACCTTCAGGGATGGGGCAGCCACAGCTCCTCTGGGCAGCTTGGGCCAAGGCCTCACCGCCCTCCCAGGGAGGAATTTCTTCCCAATACCTCATCTAAACTGAGCCCCTTTTCAGCTCTTTTTAATTTAGTGTGTGGACTTAGAAAGCATCACCAAAATGGCACCAAAAAATCCCAAAGCAAAGAAATTGCAACACTCAATAATTATCTTTTTTTTTTTTTCCTTTATTTTTTTCCCTAGCTTCTCTCCTTGATATTCTGACCTGACTGGAGATATATGAACTCTTGGGAGCAGCACTGAGATTTTTTTTCCCTCTCTTTTTTCCCCTGAGATGCTGCTTGTCTCTTTGCCCAGTGATGTTAATGGATTGTTCTCCACCCTTTGGATGCAGCGTGGAAGCTGAAGGAGCTCTTTGCAGGGGTAATTTATTTCAAGGATAGGCCTGAACCCCAGAATGAGAAAATCTGATCTCCAAAGTGATGGCCTGAGTAAAACTGCAGCTGTAATGTCGAGCTTGCTCTTCTCCCCACCATCTCCACCCTGACAGATGTGCCGGGTCAATGGAATATTATCCCTTGAAAGATTCAGGCATTTCATGTGGCACCACTTTGAAATCTTTGTGGGGAAGAAATCAGGACACTCATTAGATTGAGCTCATCCTGGCTGAAGTTATCAGGTAGCTCCTCTGGTATTCCAGGAAATCTTACCATGGGTCCCTGGAAGAGGAGCCCATTGCCTCTGCCATGGAGAATCTCCACTCCCAACCGAGGCAGAGAATTCCAGAATAAAAAGGAGACATTAAAGTCAAGTGTCACCTGATGCTGTGGTCCCCATGGAATTGTAATACTCTTGGAAAGCAGAAAATTAAGACAGATACTTGTGGCAGCTAAAACAGGGAATGGCCCAGCTGGAGCAAGGATGAAACTGGAAAGAAAATGTCCTGGTGGTGCTATCCCAAAGTGCATTAATCACAGACTGTGGCTTTGGACAGAATCAAAGATATCAAAGACATTTTGATAATAATAGAATCATTCTCTGTGAAAGAGAAGTCTCTCTTTTCAGAGAGACAGTTTCACTACTTTTGGGTAAGAGAAAATTTCAAAATCTCAGCAGAGAAAATCTCAAAAATGATTGTATGGCACTTTTGATGACCCTCAGATTAGTTCCCAAGGAATCACAGAGCCATTCACATTGGAAAAGCCCTCCAAGACCATCAAGTCCAACTGCTGACCAAGCACTGAACCATATCCCCAAGTGCCACATCCACAGGGATGCTAAATCCCTCAAGGGGTGGGGTTTTCACTATGCAGTGCCTGCCCACCCTTTCCAGGAAGTCATTTCCCCCAATATCTAATCTAAACCTCCCCAGGCATGACTTGAGGTCATTTCCTCCTGTCCTAGATCTCATCCCTTCCCCAGTGCATCACCCCCAGCACTGCTCCCAGCCCTATCCTGCTGGCAATGCCAGGTTTTCCTTACTTCTGCCTCAGTTTCCCCATGAGCAAACTCCAAGCCATTGATCCCAGTTTAACCTGATGGAAGCCTCAGAGGTGGCAGCCACAGTACTTTTTTGGCAGCTCTGACCTTACCAAGTGGCTTGTCCTGTGCAAATCTGTATGGAATGGAAAGGCCACTCCAATTGTGTTATTTTTAGGCACGAGGGTTATTATTGCAGCGGAAATGGAAAACGACCTGAAAAGAGGAATTGAAAACACAACACAGCGTTTTCAGTGAAAATAAGGAATTACTCAAGTCTTGACAGCATCCTTCCTTCCTCCTCCAAGGAAGGATTTGATCCCAGGGTATTATTAGCAGGCACATCAAGGGATGACTCTGAGGAGGCCCTGTTGAGCAGAGCCTGCTTGGGATGCTGCTGGGTCATGTTGATTTCTGGTGGGCCAAGATTTTAGATCAATTTGGGATTCTTCCCCTTTTCCTTCTCAAGAAGGATGTTGGAAATGGTTTCACAGCCAGGCCTATTGGATCTCAGCACAAACACTGCAGTAAGAGCCTTGTGCATGGAAACAAAGTCCTTTGTCCTTCTCTTCAAGTGGTGATAGAGTAATGGAAAGGTTTAGGATAGAAGGGACCTTAAAGTCCATCCAGTTTCACTCCTGCCATGAACAGGGACACCTTCTACTATCCCAGGTTGTTCCAAGTCCTGTCCAACCTGGTTATAGACAATTCCAGGGATGAGGCAGCCACAGCTCCCCTGGGCATTTGCTGTGCCAGGGCCTTCCCACATCCGCATGGAACAATTTCTTCCCAATACTCAATGTAAAGACAAAAATATCTCACTGGAGACAAGTTTCATGTGATTTGGGAGGGTTTTCTTGTAGATCCACAGGTTGCTGGTCTCCCCTGTTGGCTCAAACCCAAGGAGACAGGTGCCACATCTACCCTGAGGTGCTTCTGCTTTTTGGGGAGATGTTCTGAATGGGGGTTTTGTTGAGCTTTCTGGAGGCATTTCAATTTTAAATTGAACTGACACCTTGTGTTTAGATTTTCTTGGATAAACAAGATGTTTTTTGGAAGGAGCCAGCTCTTGCCTATTCATGTTCTGGGAGCAAGGATGATGGAATTTGTTAGAAGGGACCCACAGGATCATCCAGTCCAACTCCTGGCCCTGTACAGACACCCCAACAATCCCACCCTGTGCATCCTTGAGAGTGTTGTCCAAATGCTCCTGGAGCTCTGGCAGCCTTGGGGCTGTGCCCATTCCCTGGGGAGCCTGGGCAGTGCCCCAGCATCCTCTAGGAGAGAACCTTTCCCTGATCTCCAACCTCACCCTTCCTGACCCAGCTCCAGCCGTTCCTTGGGTCCTGTCCCTGGTCACAGAGCACAGAGATCAGATCTGCCCCTTGGGAGGACACTGAATTGGGATGAGCTCTGTCCTCAGTCTCCCCGTCTCCAAACTAAACAAACCAAGTGCCTTCAGTCACTCCTTGTCTGGCGCTTCCATGCCCACCCTGATCTTTATGTCCCTCCTTTGGACACTTTCCAACAGCTTTAGATCCTTCTCACATTTGCCACCTAAAACTGCCCCCACTGGATGGGCAGGAATGACCCTGATGGTGCCAGATCCAAGCTCAGGGTCCTGGATCCCTCCATTCCCTAAGCCATAATGTTGCCAAAGAGAGTAATCCCACACTTTCTATGTGGGTTGTTTATATGGAAGTCCTGCTGCCTGGACCTTCCCACCACACTCTATACAAAGCAGAGGCACAAAATGCTGGAGGCACAGAGACACCTGGGGCTGGAATGCAGTTTGTGGGAGTTTTGGAGATGTGTTTTTGCATCTCAAGTAATTTTTGATGCCAGTTATACCATTCTGCTGCAGAATAGCTCCTCTTGTGCCTCTGTGCCCAGGGAGCCTTGCACTTCCATAGATGAGTGTAAACCCTTCCCTGGCTGTCTGGAGCTATTCCTGGATTTCCTGCTGGAGGAAACCCCACTGCCTACTGATGTGATTAATGGTGCTAAGCCCTGAATTTGAGGAACAGCTGTTGCCACGATCAGGCCTCCAAATGAGGTGCCAAAGAGCAACAAAGCAGGGAAGCCCCCAAATCCAGGGAGGCCTGGAAAATAGGGAACGGTTCCTGTTGTGCTGCCCCAGAAAAGCTCTACACAAGAACAGCATAGGCCAAGAGTGGGGATTTTCCTGGTGAATGACCAGGACCCATCAGTGCCACAGAAGCTGTGGCTGGCACAGCATTTCCCAGGAAGCTATGCACAACCAAAGGTGTTTAGCAGAAAAACCCAGCTGTTGTATCTGCTCCTGCATGGGAATGCTGCAAGCTGTCATCTTGGCTTTCTCTCTTTTATTATTTAAAAGACAGAGAACAAATAAGAGAAAATGAACTGCAAATAATGACTAACAGCACTTCCAGCCCAAATATTTGCTCGCATAATCATGCAGAAACTTTGAAGTCTTGCGGAGGATTCCGGCGCTGTTCCTGATCCAGCTTTGGCCCAAAGACAGTTGGGATGCTCCTCTCCCAAGGTCAGTGCTGGGCACTAAGAGCTACACTCCTTGGAGAGTAGTCCTTGGAGAATTGGGGTGGCAGAAAAGTAGTGGAAACCCAAAATGTTGTAGTGGATCTCCTGTCTGGGATCTTCCTGCAGCCCCAGGAAGTCGTGTCCCTCTTGGTCATATTTTCAGCATCTCTGCTGTCAAACAGGGCTGCTTGGGTGTGTTTGTGGTCTTCAAGTTTGAGATTAAACATTATGCAATTAATTCTTTCTTTTTTTTTTTTTTTTGTTTTTCCTTCCTATTTGCACCCTGGAAGCTGAACTGATTTTCTCACAGACATGCAGGAATGAGCAGATATGTTCTGGTCATTTGGCTTTGCCAGCAAAATAGCAAAAAATCTCTGATGTCCTCGCAGGGCCAAGTGTTTTAGAACCCCCTGGAGCATAGGAGCTGTAGCCCATGGCAAGGGGAGGTCTCCAATGAAGATGTTGCAGCCAGATCTGTAACTGGCTCTGCAACTTTCAGCTGTGTTAGACCCTGGATTTCAGAAGACCAGAGGAGACACCCAAGGTCCACACTTTGACCTGGTGTTTCAAGCACTGTAAAATTACAGAATATCCCAAGCATCATCAGATCCAACTCCTGACCCTGCACAGACATCCCACTAATCCCACCCTGTGCCTGAAAGCAAATATTGTCCAAATATTCCTGTTCCGGTGCCCAACATCCTCCCAGGGTTCATTCTGAACTTCCAAGAGGACCAAGCCTGAAGCAGAGAGGTATGTGTCCCTTTCCACCGAATATAATTAATTATTTCACTCCTCGTAATTCAGGAAGGGCAATTAAGAGGGATAAAAGAAGCAAGGCAGCATTTGGCATTTCCAGACAAACATAAACCTGCGATTTAGACTTTAATTCCAGCAGTGGCCAGACCTTTCGTGGCGATTAAAATATCAGGAGATCCTGTCGAGTGCTGGGTGCTGGTGATTTATGATCAAATCTAATACACAGGTAGCAGGTGGTATTTCCACACTTCCTGCAGGGAATATATCCCAAAACGTCAAATTACATTATCCGTCTCCTTCCATTGGAGAAAAATATGTGAGAAAAGCACTGGCAGAAGAGGAGGAAGGAAAAGGAGAATGGTTGCTCTATTTTAAAATTATTATTTCAGCTTACAAAGATTGAGGTGGCTGCAAAAATTCAGAGGTGTTAAAACCCAGAGTAACAGGGAAATCTCACTTTCTCCCTGTTGGCACCATTTTATCTCTGTCTCCCAACTTTTGCCCATTGGAGAGCACCCTTTGTAGACAAAATCCTTGAAACTTGTAAAATATTAGGAACAATTTTTTGGCTTTTTTTTTTTTTCCAAAATGTGGTTTCAGAATGAGAAAAATACTGATAGAGTATTCCAAATTAATACTTACAAAGAAAAACAATACATAATGATTTTGATTTTTTTTTCCACTGATATTTTTGCTGGGAAGACATTAAGCCATTTTCTGTCCTTACTTTACACATTTGGAAACCTCACCTTCAGCTTTATTGCCAAATCCACTTGGAAATTGATGGGACACAGAGTAAACCCAGCTATTCGCACTCCCAAAAAAGATAAATTCTTCTAGCTGGGATCCTAATTATGATGATGATTGATTGATTAATTGATTGATTGTTATTTATCATTATTGCACTGATACTGGTGGTACCTTTAGTCTGGGGAAAGCTTTTTCTTTTATTTCCTCCACCAGTCCTAATAAATTATTTTCATTGCTGTGGGGTCATCCCAACATAGCTGTGCTGACGTGCCATTGTCCTGGCCTTCCTCCAGCATTCCCAGAAGGCTTGTTGGTGTTTATATCTTCTTTACCACCTCTGTTCCTTGGAGCAGAGGATGGTTTATCTCTTGTTTTAAAGGGCTTTGCCATATTCCAGCCATTCCCTAAATCTCTGGTGCCTGTTAATGAGATTTGTTCTGTATTGGAGCTGAGCTGACAGATGGGCAAGGACAATGTCCTGGAGTTTGGGATAGCTAGAGTGGGGGGAATAATTCTTGTGGGACCATTTCTGCTTGGTGAGCATTTTCAGAGCATCTCTAGAAGTGCTAGCTTCTTTTTCCTCTTGTTTTCCCCTAGTAAATCCTGCCTGAAGAGGGATTTCAGCTCAAACTTTCAGCTTCTTTTGACCTGAGCAGCTTAGGGCAAACCTGGGATCAAACCTGGAAAGTGAAAAGGGGTTATTACCAAGATAAATTTAATCAAGAGATTTCAGTGACAATAACCAAGTACTCTGCAAAGTGATTGTTCTTGAAAGCAGAGTGACCCCAGCTGAAGGTTTTGATGATAAACCTGAGAAATATAGCAGGGTCTGACCACCAGGTCCCTCTCAGCTAGTTCCAGAGGTGGAACTGATCCACCCAGCCTGGAAAGTGCCGTTGGCAAAGCTGGGCTTTCCCTGACATTTGCATCTCCCTTACGGAAGGAGGGAGGTTTCCAAAGACTTCCCAAACTACTCCAGGTGAAGCTTCCCATCTTCAGACATTCTGTTGCACCCTGGACATCCAGAGGTGCTTTGGTTTCCAAGTCACCTTTACCTTTGGTCACCCTCATCCCAGAGAAGAAATTTTCTTTAACTGCCCAGCACCATCCAGTTTAGTTTTGGTTTTGACAGCTGCTATTTGTCTGATTTAATCCAGCTCCCTGCTCTGCCGTGCCTTGAGGATCATGGTGGGCTGTGAGTGGTGTGTCAGATGGGATACATTCTATTTCCTAAGGACATCCCAGGAATGGGCTTATCCTGACAAAATGGGCTTGCCATGAGCAAGAAACCAAACCATCAGGAGCCTCATGAACAGTGGGGGGCCCCTCAGGGGCCTGGGCATGAGTCAGGTGATTCCTCCCTTCCTCCCTTTCCATCTTTCCATCTTCTCTTTTCCTCCCACCCCACTCCTCTTCATTCATCTCCTCCCTTCCATAGCTAATTCACGCTTTTGCAGGGAGCTTTCATCACTGCCACTTTTCCCGCCTGCCTCGATCCATGTGAAGGAACGAGGATGTCACTTGTTGGGGGCTGGGGAGGGGACCCTGGTGGCAGTAGGCAGCAGGGCTGAGCCGGGGCTCATCCATCACCAGGCTGGCAGACGGGGGGCGGCCGCTGCTGTTTCCCAAACGATCGGCATTCCAAGGGTGAGCCCAGCCAGGTAATTGCTGGAGAAGAGAAGGCATTTTTCACTACTGACGTGGAGGAGGGGAACAGGGCTGGGCTGTGCTAATGTGAAGGATGATTTCATCATGGGTTCTCCTTTTTTCCCTTTTTTTAATCCATCCTGCTTTGATCAACGCTGAATTATTCCCAAATGCCAAGCATCTGGTGAGTCTACAGCAGAAACCTTTCCAGCAGCTGAGGCGCCAGGAAGCAGCCAGGCTATGCCAAGATCCTGCTGCTCTTGTCATTGTCATCCTCATCACTGAAGTCAAGTGAAATTTTGGGTCACAAAATTTCCACCCCATCTTCCAGGGATCATAGTTTGGGTAGTGGTGCTGCAGTGACCTTCCCTTATCCAAGATCCATCGGGTGAAAACAGAGATGTGGGAAGTGAGGAGCCCATCTCCCACTTTCCAATCCCTACTCTCAGCAGGAACAGACACCTGTGCCAGAGCTTGTGGTTTGGGGGCCTCATGCAGGTGACAGTCCCACAGGATGGAATTGCAGAGACATCGCTCCCAGCCTGCTCCGAGGTTTTTGGTGCTCACGCTGCTCTGGCTTACTCTAGTTTGTTGTGGTTGTACTTGGATGCCACCCAGGGCTGTCACTCAGACAAAAATAACATCAAAAATGTTTACCAGGCACAGGCTCATGGGCTCAGTGTAAACTTACAAGGGACCCCAATGTGAGGAGAGAAAAAAAGAGAGAATCTGATCAAGGAGGACAAAAAATAAATCGTCTGTTCCCCTCTATTTTTAGTTTTACACATTTGCAGGATCCAGCCAGTTCTGAAGCTGATTTCTAAATATATTCTGTCCCTTTTTAGAGAACTTTCTGCATTTTCTCCCCCTAATTTAAGTATCTTTTCAAGTATTTTTAAAAGTGGCAGTCGAGGCCAACTTTGCCTATTGAAGTTATCTCACATTTGTCTTTAGGAAAGAGGCAGTAAATAAAGGCATTATCATGGGAATTGGCAGGACTATCCAAATCTTTATGCAGCAAAATCCAGCCCTAGGTTTCAGCTGTGATTTGCAAACAAATCTTAAATGCTGCCATTCTCCCCAGAATGCATGCTCTGTTGGGAAGCAGTTCCTGGATGGTGTCGAGTGCCAATTAAAAGACTTTAATTCCTCATATCCCCCTGGTCTGCCACAAGTCATTCCCACAGCACAGAACTATTGAAAGGTTTGGGTTGGAAGCGACCTTAAAGATCATCTTTTTCCAGCCTTGTTCCAGAGCCATTCCTCTCATTTCAGCCATTCAAAATTGAGGTGTTAGGACTAAATTCACTCAGCTGAGTGGCTCCCTTGTATTGCAGAGGGAGAGTGGCACCAGCAGCGCTGGTTTCTGCTCTCACTTCAGTCAGGATGCTCCATTTCCTCATGACCGCCTTTAGGAACATGCATCCTCTCAGTATTCATTCTCCCTCCTTGTGTTTTCCAGGCAATCTCCTCTGTTTTCCTTTGCTCCCTGCCCCTGCAGTTCTCAGTTTACTCTGCCTGAATCCACTCTGGCCAAGGCAGGAGGAGCTATTCCCTTCAGTCAACACTGACGGAGCAGAACTGATTCCACTTGCTCCATTACCAGTCCTGCTTCTCCCAAGATGTAAGTTATTCATTCACAGGGTAGAGAGACAACTATATTCCTTCTTCTTCCTACTTATGGAATATTTTGACATGTCTGTTTTGATTCAGTCCCATCTTTAAATAGATATCTGCTTTTCTCATGGGAAGAATTCCAGGAGCTCCTACCCGGGATGCATCTTTCCAGCTGAGTTGTCTCTGTGAGGATATTGAGGAAACAGGGAGAGGTTTGGGGGGATTTTTTTTTTGGCTTAAGCAGAGTCACACCAGGGCTCTGTACTGGTTCCAGAGCCTTGCACTCTCCATCCTCTGTGTTTGGCTATTTTCTAGCCAAAGACTTTCAGTGTTCAGGTCAGAAAGGAACAGCACAATTTTCTGAAGTGAGGACATTTCTGGGTTTAATGGAATACTCTGCTAGGAAGCAGCAATGGGAGGATTTTTCCAGCCATGAACAAAAGCAATTCCCAGACTTGAGGAAAGTGAGTTTTTCTGGCTGTCCTTCTCAGCATTGTGGTTTTGGAGTTTGGGAATTTCTGGATATTGCTCATGAGGTGATTGGCTTCTACTGAGTAGGAGAGAGCTCTGCTTTTACTTCAGCCCAGTCTTTTGCATCTCCTGGATACCCGGAGGGATCTCCAAGACCCATTTAAAGTACAAAGAGCTGATAAGCATCTCTCTTAAAACCCACTGTCTCATCCAGGATATCCTGTGAAAGCCAGCCCACCTGCCAGGTGAGAACTCGCTGGTGCTGTCTTCCCTTCCCATATTTCCAGGCCAGGTATCCTGCAGAGAACCAGAGCAGAGTGACAATTGGTGACAGGCTGTGATTTGTTGTAAAAAAAGCTGAATACCCTTAAATGCCTCAAAAGGCTGGAACACAGAGGTCCTGTGGGATGTGGCCCTGCAGCAGGTGGGACTGTCTGCTACTGGTGGTTACTGGTACAGGGCCAAGTCCAAGGAGGAAGTTAGGACCACCCAAAATTACATGTCCCAAGGGACATCCAGTTCCAGGTGGCACCTGGAGAGCCCAGTGGGATGTTCCCTCCCTCTCATTTATGCATTTCTCTGCCTTTGGCCACATGGGAAGTGCTGGTGCTGCCCAGAGCTGTGACAATTCCCACCTCCCCAGGAGCACCTCGCACCTTCCCCTCACCTCATCAGCCAAGCCACGGGTGTCCTCCCCTCTCTGCAGGCCTGGGGGATGGATTCCCACTTCCCATGGGAAGGCTGGATCTGTGCAGATGGGCTTTCATTCACATTTAAACCTGAGTCAGTCTGGTCTCAGCAGATTTACAGGTCTGTACCCTATCTGGGGAGCTTCCCAGTGTCTCAAATCCTTAGGAAAATGAAATTATTAGTGGATTTGCAGCAGGTTGTGTTCAGCAGCCCTGATGGTGCTGTGTATTTTGGATTGTCTATTAAACACCTGAATTTTAGCTAAAATTTCTGCTTTAATTCTGGTGAGGTTATCACCCTGCTGTAAAGGTCTTTGAGCTTTCCCTGAAGCATCTGGCTGGGTCTGGGTGGAGTTTTCCAGGCTCTTTCCAACAGCCACGGGGAGCACAGAGCAGAAAACAAATTGTTTTATGCATATTGACAAACAACCCTGCTAGAAATTCATCTTGGTACTTCCTAGGTGTCAGAACTCCTTATATTTAAAAGAAAAAAGACATCCTTTCTCTCATTTGAATGTTGTTGTAGCCCTATTTTTCTGCAAATTTTTATTCAAAGAAGGGTTGGATGAGTTTGAAGGAGCACATCTTGTTTGTGGTATCCAGACTGCTTAGGGGTGCTCTTGGAGCAGTTTGTAAGTGCGCACACCCAAACACAAAGCTTAGGGTGGGTTAGTCCATGGCATTCCCAAGCCATTCCCAGCCCACACAACTCATGGCTGCTTGCCCAAGCTGTGCAGGAGGACACAGGGGCCAGCTTACGCCTTTTCCTCCCCTTTCCTTGCTGGAAGGAGCAGATCTCCTGTGGAGAGGAAGATCTGGGCAAGTGGATGGGGGCACCTCTGGGTTGTGGAGGGTGTCCGATACCTCTCAACCCAACCAGCAGTACCTTGGTACAGGCTCCAAAGGGGGCCAGGAATTCCTTCAGGAAGGCCCCAGATGGGAAGAAAGACACAGAGAATATTGGTGTTTAAGAGCTTGGATCCCCAGTCCTGTGATTAATACAGCAGCAGCAGCGGCTTTTCCCAGATTCATTTCTCAAGGAGCAAAGAACCTTTTGGGTTCAAGGAGTCTCATGCTTCCCACCGTGTCCAGTCTGGCTACCAGCCAATAATTTATCCCACAATTTTGGCAGTCTAGGTCAGCCCTCATGGGCTCTGCTGGGCAGCGTGGCCAGGATCTCCCCTCGAGATGGGGCATTCCTGGTCACTCCTTGAGGCTGAGAGACCTCTCTAGTAATGACAGATCTTTGGATGAGTCTAATTCCAGTTCTTTCCACTTTGCAGTTGACTGCACACCAGTGACTCTCCCCTGGAGCTGGGATACCTCTCAAGGTTTGAGATTCCCTACCTGGACTGAGAAATCCTTCCTTGCCCTGGGCAAAGAGATTCCCTACTCCCAGATCTGTGGCAAGCTGCTCATAGCAGGTGACTCAGTACCACAGAAATCCACGTAGTTCGTTCCTGTAGAGCTAAACTGTTGTCCAGGTCTGGAACTAAGGTTGGACTTAGCCTTGTTTTAGCTCCATCAGTTTAGACAGGAGTTTAGACAGTGAGAAGTTGTACTCTGAACCATGGCTCAATGGGAATGTCTCTTTACCCTTCTGCATCTTCAGACTCCATGTAAATCATTTTGGCTCCATTCTACATCAATTTTCCCTTGTATCCATGGATCAGGTAATGGAGCAACTTTGTCATTGCGCTTTGTTGTATTTTTTAGAAGTATTTTTGCTAATGATGGTAATTCCTTAAGCAATCCTAAATCCCTCATTCATGGCAGAGGGAGGGCTGGTCCTTCCTGCTCCCACCCAAATAACCCAACCCAGGCTAGCAGGAAGGAACGGGTTTAATTGGAAACATCCCCAGCTCTGCTGTGCTCAGCAGTGCCAGGGTTGCTGATTCCAGGGGAGCTAATGCAACAAATAACAGGTTCCTTCTTTTATTTTCTTCTTTTTAAATAGAAACTTAAGAGCAACAGGTCGGTGTTTCTCCTCACATATGCCTTCCATCGTTGCCTTTTGTTGTTTTGGCTGCAGCTTTCCTCGCAGGGCCCCACGAGCTCACCGAGCAGCAGATGGCCTCCTCCTTGCTTCATTTCCAGCCCTCAGTTTTTCCCACACTAAACCAGACTTTTTCAGGCACTACTAATCCCCTGTGCCTGTGACTGCTGGAGAAAAGCATTAATAACTCCAGTTATCCTGGAAATATCTGTCACCCACATTTGTTTTGCGTTTCCCTTTGGGTAATCATGCTCCAGATCTAATTACTGCCGAAATTTCTTTTGCTCCGATGAGCAGCATTTTGGGTTCCCTCCCTGGCTGGGTGGAAGTTTAACTCTGCCGATGGGGGGAGATCTGTGTTGATTTACACCAGCTGAGGAGCCGCTGCTCCACGTCTTCATTCTGCGTGTGGCTTGGGGCTGTGGCAGTGGCAGTGATGGATGGCTTCAAAACCATGGGAGCTGTGCTCATGCAGAGCAGGGAAGTCCAGGAGAAGCAGAGGCAGACTTCAGTTGGGATGGATGAATTTAGAATGAGTTCCTGGGAGAGCAAAGAGAAAGGGGAAAGGGTTTTCATCCTCTCCTGCAGGTGCAGGGAGCCAGAGCCACACGAGTGACAGCAGTAGCAGCTCCTGTGACACTGGCTTGGTGACACAGGGCGGGAGTGTCTCCCATTGTCACACACATCAGCGAGGGTGCCACTCGGGAGCCACCGTGACAAGGACAGAGCTAGAGCTGGCTGGGTTTTCCTCCTCCTCGGCTGACTCACATCAGGGCTGAGCTTTGGGAATGCGCCGGAGAGCAGATGGCAAATCCCTGAATCCCTGAGGGAAGGGAGCGCCGGCTGCCCGGCGGCTCCCGCGCCTTCCCGCAGTTTTCCACTCAGGTTTTATGGATCAGCAATGACACATGCGTGAGGAGCCAGCTCCTGGCCACCTGCCACAGTCAGGGACCAGCGGCACCATCCCGTGGGAGCGTCCTGGTACCGACAGCTCGGGAGCAGCCAGCGCTGGGGGAACCGGCCAAACTGGGAGAATAAAACCTCGCACTGAACTTCTGTAGAACACCACGCTGAATAAAGGGGTGCAAAGGGATCTCCTAGCATGGAGGTCACTGCGGCTGGGGCAAGGGGAATAAGGGGATCAAGCAGGGAAAGAGGGAGCAGGGCTGGGAAGGTGGCAGGGACAGTGTGGCTCTGGCTTTACCTGTAATTCACTCACACAGCTGGGGCCAGGATGGGACCAGGAGCAGACCAAATAGGAATTTGGAATGGCCATGGAAAAGCCCATGGCATCAGGATAAGCACATGTTATGGTTCAAACGAGGGGAAGTGGGGCAAGGAGCACATACATGAGCAAAAACCCCCAGTTATCCCATGGGGAGCAGAACTGATGGCATCGTGTGACCCTTGAGGGGACTCAGGGACAGGACACCAACCCTGGCACTGGGGATGTAAGTCTGCAATGAACACTTCAAGCAATCTTAAATCAATGGTTTCAGGATCTTCCCTGGCTTAGCTTTAGCAGCTGAGGCCATGGAAGAGGATTGATGTCCTGGACAAAGCTCAACCAACCACTTCTACCTACAGAGAGGCAGAAAAAATTGAAATGTTAACCACAAGAAGGAAGAAGGAAGGATTGGGTTTTGCTCGGTTTGCTCCCCAGCAATATCCAGGACATGAATGGAGAGAAAGGGGCTGTTAAAAAATGCAAGGAATGGGGAAACAAAGGAGAGACAAGATGTCTTTTCTTTTTTCCTTAATTAATCTTGGGAGGCGATGACAGCAGAGGATGAGGAATGGGAAGTAAATGCTCTGCTAACAGCCTTTCATTGAGATCCCTGCGTTTGACAAATGAGCTCAAAGCCACAGGCCTGGAAACAGAGCTCTGCCAGCGCATCAGGGAGAATCCAGCGGTCAGAGGCTTGGAGTAAAGGATTGGGAGGGAAAGCTACTCAGATCCCTGCCTCCTTGGGACTCACTCAGATATTTGCTTTGCTGGTGCTTTTGCTGCATGTCTGAGGGCTACCTCTGCTCCAGCTGCACCTCCTGGGCCACAGGAGGTGCCTTTAATTGGAATTTTAGCAGCCAGGATCCATGGATCTGACCAAAACTTCAGTGCTTCATCACTAGGGCTGGATCTAGGATCTATCATGCACCTTCCATGTACGTATTTTATTGCTCCGGAAAAATTTCTTAATTGTTTTTGTGCTTTAGAGGCACAAATTCCAGCCCACATTGGAGAGGGATCTCAGACTACATCAGAGAGTTTCATGAAGATAAATATAGGAAAGGCTGGGAATATATTAAAGATGAACAGCAGCAATTGCAACATTTTGTGGGACAAAATAAGAAGGAAGAAATAGAAGAAGCAGACAGAGGAACGGGAGTGAAATCAAAGATAATGGAAGAAAGAAGAATAGAATAGAATAGAATAGAATAGCATAGAATAGAATAGAATAGCATAGAATAGAATAGAATAGCATAGAATAGAATAGAATAGCATAGAATAGAATAGAATAGCATAGAATAGAATAGAATAGCATAGAATAGAATAGAATAGAAACATTAGAATTAGAATGAATTAGAATTAGAATTAGAATTAGATAGAAAAAGAATAGTCTAGAAAAATAGAATTTTATTCCAAGACCTGAACAGATTTTTGGGGTTTTTTTTGCTTGGATTGTGATTATCCCTCAGCAAATTGGGGCTGGGGCAGGAGCTGGCAGTGATCACCTGAGAGCAGCTGGAGACACGGAGCTGTTATTCCTCTGGGACAATCCCAGCTATAAACTTTATTGCCCTATAAAGAGGAACCTGCAACATCAGAGACTTTTCAGGGATCAATAAAATCAACGTTAACTAAATTGTCAGCAGTCACTCTCCCCTCCCCCAGCCTGCTCGGCTGTTCTGTTCCAATTAGGCTAAATTGGGACTCTGGATTTTGGGTGGAAGCCAAACTGTCAATCCCATAATCGGTTATGAACAATGTAAGCAATGTCTGTCTAATCTGTAAATGACCAACTCGTCTGAGAGGCTCCTGTAATGATGCTAAAACAACCATTAGCTTAAGAATCATTCATGTCTGGAAAGAGACGGGGGTGAAAACAATTCCCCTTTGGGAACTGTTGATCATAAAATCCCAGAATGATTTGGTTTAGAAGAGACCTTTAATACAGTCTTGTTCCACTCCCTGCCATGGCAGGGACACTTTCCACTATGCCAGGTTGCTCCAAGCCCATCCAACCTGGTCCTGGCAGTTTAACAGGCTTCAAAACCCACTTCAACCTCTTCTTTCAAGGGCAAATAGGAAGAAAATGTGGAAGAGAAAAGGGGAAAATTCAAGGTGGGATGGATTTCATGTGTTTTTAGGGACCCAGCTTGGTGCCTTGTACTCTGTAAAAGAGGTGGGGGCAGAGCTGGGGCACCCAGGGGCTGCTTGGCATCGTGTGTAGATGAAGCACCTCCTCCTCATGAGGAATGTGCCAGCCACTCCAAACACAGGAATATTCAAGTGGAGGCAGCCAAAAATTCCCAGCAGAGAAGGAACTGCCAGATGCACTCACAGGGATCCACCACAACCGAGGCATCACTTACCAGGTGCAAAAAGAGGCTGTGAAATGCAAACATCTCTCAAGGAATGAGAGAGGCAGAGGAAAACGAGGCAGGAAAACCACAGAAACCCCACTGACTCTGAGGTGTCTTCATGGCAAGGCTGTGTGTCTGCAAACTGAGCAGCAAAACGAGCCTGGTGGAGATCACAGGAGCTGCCTGGCACGAGGGTAGGGCCAGAAGCACAATTTTTGGGGGATTTTGGAGGAAATTCCACAGTGTGAGAGAGTTGGGATCTGAGCATCCACAGAGTCAGTGGGAATGGGAGGGTGAGTTTTTGGTAGAACACCTGATTTTCCCCCGACTCACTGCATGTGAAATTCCAGAAGGATTTCCCAAACCCTAAATCCATCATTTCCCCTGGAATACATCTCAAAGGCTCTGCCTACTCTAATGCCTTTCTTTATCTCCAGCAGCACAGGTAAGAATAGCAATGATAAAAAATTAAAAGCTACAATAAACATTATTGATGCCCTCCCTAACGAGGCAGAGGGGGAGAGAAGGAAGAGGAGAGGATGCTGAGGTGATAAATATGGTGTGTCAGCCATAAATTACAGCCATCATCAGGCTCCTACAGTGGGGCCTGACAAATTGTTTTGGGGAAGTACAAGCTGAGCTGCACCTTCCAGTCTCAGCTATTCGGAGGCTGCACCTTAAAAAAAAAAAAAATCAATCCAATCGATTCTGTATCAATCTGAGATACAGCTGGAATTGTGCTGGCATTGCTCCTGACCTGCTGGACTCCTTGGGAAGGATGAGGGCTGCTTGCAGTGGCACTGGGTTGGATTTGATGGAGTAGGGAAAGGGAAAGGCTGCAGCGCTTGCTGCAGATCCCCAGCTGGATTTGCAGGCTGCCATCACCCCGCTCACTTCTCCCTGCTCCAGGATTTGTGCTTTTTTTGCTAAAAGACGGGCTTTTCTGTGGTTGGATGGGGATGATGCCCAGCTGGACCCTTCCAGGAGAGTCTCAGCACCCAAATCTGAGGGGGTAGGAGCTGTCTCAGGTGGTGCTGTGGTGATGAAGGGGCAGCAGCTGGTCCTAGAATTCCAAATTCTGATGGCTGTATGTTTGTCTGCCACCACCCCATCCCCCAGCTATGGTGGTACAGGATGTGCACCCACCTCCTCCAGAGTTTTTTGTAATTCCAGAGGATGCCAACCCCCTTCTTCCCAACCTGCTCCTTGTCACTGGCCTAAAGCTGAGTTAATGGTCAATAGAGAGGGCTTTGATGCCCTCAGGGTGATCCCATCTCTCCCTATGCACACAGATTGCTGTGGATTTTCAGCTTCCAGCTATTCATGCTCTCCTATCCCAACTCTGAGTTTTATCCAGCCAGAACCCTTCCCACTCCTGCAGCTCCCAGGTATTTTGTGTGATGCTTTTGGACTCCTGCACAGCCAAAATCACCCCAGGATTGCCTCCATCCCACACCTTACAGACCTCAACTTGCAGGAAAACTGGGAAAAGGAGGAAAATCCCTGTGCTTGGTGTCGTCTTTACAAAAGCCGTTCATCCCAGGGCTCTTCCCAATAGGACTCGAATGAGATTCCTGCAGTGGATGATTTGTTTTGTCCTTCTCCTGCCAGCCTAGATTAATCTCTGCTCCTGAAGTAGTGGTGTCATTTCTCGGAGACGTACGGCAGCAGGAATCACAGAGCCCCATAAACTGGAGACAATTCTGGATCCATCCATCTTCCTTCCCACCCTCTGTCCCCACTCCTCTCCTCAGGACAAGGGCAGGCCCTGCAGGCACTGGTGCAGCCGTTGCTTTGTGGACTAATAAATATTAAAAACCCCTCAGGATGGGAGAGGTTGGAACAACAGAGGGATTCTGGTGCTCCAGAGCAATTTGCTTTCTGCTGCTTTCCTTCCTTGTGCTCAGCTCAAGGAGTAGGATTGTGATCCTTGGTGAAATGCCACATTCCTAATTTTTTTTTCCCCTGTGGCAGGCTTTTTTGGGAAAAAAAAACCCAAAACAAATAAAATAGTTTTGAGTATCTTCTCACTGCAACAGCTGGACTGAACATCTGGGGCTCTGGAGGAGGGAGAAAATGCAGGGTGAAGTGATTTAATTGGGATGTGGGTGTGGATGTAGGGATGGAACAGGAGCAGAGAAGATGGGACCCACAATGGTCTCGGACTTGTCCCCTCTGAGCCCATATAGTGGTAATATATACCTGAAATATCATATAATGAATGAGACATGGTAAATGGAACAGCATTAAATCATTAAGGTTGGAAAAAACCTCCAAGATCATCAAGGCCCAACCTTCAAATACGTGTATATGTATATATATGTCTGCACACACACACATAATGTACATGCAGAAATAGATAGACACGTAGGTATATTGCCCCTGGAAACAAAATGAAAGCTTGAAGGAGCCAGGAGCACCACAATTAATTATTTATGGAGCCCAGGATGTGACAAGCCATGCACAGGCCTGGCAGCAGCAACATCCTCTCCCTTCACGACTTTGGGAGCTTGCTCAGGCACAAACAAACTGGAGGGAGAGCCCAGAGGGCTGCAGGGAGCCACTTAAGGCTGGCTGGAGGAAAGGGATGAGGCTTTGGCACTCCCAAAAATCCAGCTGTTTCCTAAGTGCCCAGTCTGCAGTCATCAGTGTAAGGCAGCATCACCCGTGGTGTCGCTTCATCATTCCTGGAGCTGCCAGATGCTGCTGTCATGAGACACCAGGAGGGTGACAGGACTTGGACAAGGACATGTCCCCTGTGGAAAGCCATCACCTGCATGTCCCCTCACCCAGACCAGGCAGCCACCCCCAAAAGGGTAACAAAAGGGCACAATTTGTCTGGTATTAATTTTGAAAGCTGCCTGGGCTCGGCTCAGCGCCTGCCTGTCTCTGTCTGTTTGCTTCTGCTGAGAAGATTCATTACTTTGATGGATTTGTGTAATTTTTTCAAGTGCTTCGGGTGACAAACAATAAAACACACTTCATGCTCAGCTCCAAGGGGCTGGGGGAGCGAGAGACACTGCAGGGGGGATTTCTCCCAGGAAAAGCTCATTCATCCTACAAGTTTGGCCAGAGCAACACTCCAGGGGCCAGCAGGGAAAGCTCCACAAGGCCATGGGAATTTGAGGGCTTTCCCTGATGGGATGGAAAAGATAAGGCCATGGGTTTAAGCAGAGCAGCTGAGCCTCCAAAATTCAATCCAGCCCTCCATTTCCTCAGCTGCAGCAGAGCAAACAGATAGGGTGTCAGGTTAAAGGGTTAGGACTGGATCAGGGCATTGCAGAGAAGGAGGAAGGGAATGTAGGTATGAGCTGATGCTGGTGGCATATGAACACTGCTGAGTGTTTGCAAGACAGAAGGATTTCATCCTGAGCATGGCTCCTGAGCAGATGATCATCTCTGCTGGGACTGCTTGGGCTCAGAAGGAATAAATTCTTCCAGATTGAGCCAGACAAGCTCAATCACTCTTGGTGTCAGAGGCCTCGGATTTAGGGAGGGCAGCACAGCTTTGGAAATCTCTTATCTTTGGAGATACTGGACTCAGACCACACAAACAGCCCCTCCCTTAATACCTGTGTCAAGTGAGTGGAGTGGGGTCAGGGACAGGGACAGGGACAGGGACAGGGACAGGGACAGGGACAGGGACAGGGACAGGGACAGGGTCAGGGACAGGGACAGGGTCGGTAGTCAAGATCATCCATGATGGCGAAACTTAAACTTAAAGGTCAGTTTAAGTCAAGAGTTAAGTCCATGGTGCTCTGGCTGAGGTCACTTGAATGGTATTTTTGGGTTTTAAATGTTTCATGGTGCCCTGGAGAGGTGGAGGAGAAGGGACTGGGAAGTAGCTGGGAAGTGGCTTCCTGCAGCAGAGGCAAGAGCAAGCACATTCCTTGTGCTCCAGCCATGTCTCAATTCCAGCTGGGATCTTTGGCTGAGTTTCCACTTTGGCTGGGATTGGTGTGGTGAAAACAGGCTGGGATACTTGTCCAGTGGTTTTGGCTTGTACCTTCCCAATTCCCCAGGCCTGGAATTAACTTTCTGTGCAATGCTGGGAAGTGCCAGTGCTGGGATGGCTCATGGCAAAGCAAGTTACTCACAGAGCTGAGCTTGGAGCACCAAGGTTCACCCAAATCTCCTTGGTACCCCAGCACAGCCCAAGAGCTCTGCTGGCTGCCCACAGATCTGTGGCCATTTGGGTGGGCACTGGGGAGCTCTCATGGAATCACAGGGGTTGGGAAAGTCCTCAGGGATCATTGATTCCAACCACTCACCCAGCACTGCCAGGTCCACCACTAAACCATGTGCCTAAGCAGCACATCTACAATTCTATGTGCATTCCAAGATAAGATGAAGATGGAGAGGTCAGTATCTCCCAAAATCAGCCCAAGGGAAGCAGAAGATAAATGCAGCAGGAAACTGAAGGAGAAGACACTCCTAAAAGCTCTGATGGGTGGGGCACCCCCAGCACCTTCATAGGAGAGGAGTCCCCATCTCCTGTGGGGTGTGTTCTGAAATCCCAGAGATTATTCAGCCTTTCCTGTGCCAGCTGCCAGGGCATTTGTGCCAAGATCATGGCACACAGAGGAACATCCCAGGCACCAAAGCTGCTTAGGTACAGAGCATCAGCCACAAGTTCAGGCAGTGCCTACAAGCAGACAAGGATAAAGTCAGAGAGGTGTTTGCTTGGGCCTCACCCTTCATGAAATAAAATGCAATAACTAAGGGGAGTGGGAAGGAAAGGCACTAACAACCTGGATTTATCCAGCTTTGGGAGAAAAATCTCTGCTTCTGACCTGTGGATGAAAGTGCAGATAACTGTTTCAGTTTTCACTGGGGAGAGCCTGAATTCTTGCCTGAAAAAACCCATTTCTGCTCTTTGGGGAATGATCTGGGGCTTGATCTATAGCTCCAGCTCCCAAAGAGCAAATGAAACATTTTCTCTTTTCATCCACATCCCTAAAGGACTCGCTGCCATGAAAAATGGGAACAACTCCCTCGGAGGGAGATTACCAGCACAATTTGCCATCAAATCACGGATTCTGTTGGTGCTGATGGCACAGATATGGTGCCCAAAGGTGCTCCTGCCTCTGAGAGCCTTCTCCATCAGGGTGCGGTGGGAATGGAGAGGGAGGGAAGGGCAAGGGGAGGAACAGATCCAGAGGGATGCAGGGAAGCAGAAAAGGAGAAGGGGAAGGAAAAATAGGGAAGGAAAAAAAGGGGAAAGGGAAAAAAGAGGAAAGGGGAAAAGGGAAAGGAGAAAGGAGAAAGAAAGGAGAAAGNAAGGAGAAGGAGAAGGAGAAGGAGAAGGAGAAGGAGAAGGAGAAGGAGAAGGAGAAGGAGAAGGAGAAGGAGAAGGAGAAGGAGAAGGAGAAGGAGAAGGAGAAGGAGAAGGAGAAGGAGAAGGAGAAGGAGAAGGAGAAGGAGAAGGAGAAGGAGAAGGAGAAGGAGAAGGAGAAGGAGAAGGAGAAGGAGAAGGAGAAGGAGAAGGAGAAGGAGAAGGAGAAGGAGAAGGAGAAGGAGAAGGAGAAGGAGAAGGAGAAGGAGAAGGAGAAGGAGAAGGAGAAGGAGAAGGAGAAGGAGAAGGAGAAGGAGAAGGAGAAGGAGAAGGAGAAGGAGAAGGAGAAGGAGAAGGAGAAGGAGAAGGAGAAGGAGAAGGAGAAGGAGAAGGAGAAGGAGAAGGAGAAGGAGAAGGAGAAGGAGAAGGAGAAGGAGAAGGAGAAGGAGAAGGAGAAGGAGAAGGAGAAGGAGAAGGAGAAGGAGAAGGAGAAGGAGAAGGAGAAGGAGAAGGAGAAGGAGAAGGAGAAGGAGAAGGAGAAGGAGAAGGAGAAGGAGAAGGAGAAGGGACACCTTGCCACTTGCAAAATATCCCTTGTGCTCCTGAGAGCCCCTGACTCTTCCAGCAGTAACTGGGAAGTTGAGGAAGGGTGTTGGGAAACTTTCCACAAAGTGGCTTTGGAGATACAGCTGAAGTTTCCCTTTCCTCTGGAGCATAGGGAGTCCTGCTACAGGCTGGCCAAAACAAATCACTTTTTGGAGCTTTCCTCTTTGGATGGAAGAAACAGAGTTAACTGTTTGAGACACATTTCAAAATCAGCAGCACCACCCAGTCCAAGCTCTTATATCCCACCCTCTTTAGACACCAGGATCCTCCAGCAGCACTGACGCAGATTTCCAGGTTTTTCCCTCTGCCCTACACCACAATTTGCTGGGCTGGAACCCCTCAGTGGAAGATTGGTTTTGCATCTCTTTATTCTCAAAAGTCAAGAAAAACAATGACTGCATCATGTTTGGTCCCCTTCTATTGAAACGGATGAGTCCAAGGGCTCAACTCCTAAAATTCCCAATTTATTGGTGCCATTACAGGGCATGGATTTGGCAGAAACTGAGCCCAGGCATGTGGAGGTTGCTCAGGAACAGGACATTGTCTTGAGTTGGGGCCAACACATTTCGCTTTGGAGGATTTCTGGGAAAGGCATAATGGATTTGCTAATTATTGATATTATTTAAGTGACAAGAATGAAAATTGAAGAGAAAACCTGCTTCCCAACCCCAACAATAGCAGATATTTGTCATGGCTGTCAGCCACTCAGACCTGTGCAATTTCATAGGTTTCATAAGCCCTCGTTAATTTTCTTGTTTGGAAGGATTTGCTGTTTTAATGAAACCTATTTACACCAGCGACTGCTGAAAAATCATTCATTAGCGGACAAGAACTATTGATTATTTTCCTCCAACTACTCAGCCATGTTCTAGCCAATTACTGTAACCAATAAATAAAGAAATATCAACCTTGCATTCCTGCCAGTCTCTCCAGCAGAACTTTATTCCTCTGGATAAGTCGTGGAGTGTCAGCCTCGGGGAATGCTGCGCTGGAGAAATCTCTTTTAACATTTATGTCACATTGCCATCCTCTGCAAGGGGGGAGAGGGAAAGCTCCCAGCCAGCCTTTCATGTATTTACTAAAGAAAATATTTACTGGGCACACAGGGAGATTTAGTGATGAAATAACGTGAGGCTTGAAGAAACTCCTGGCTAATGGCCAGACCGTCAACTCAGAGTTTTTAATGCAAATATTTGGCCTGTTTGGCAGAAGTCCTGAAGTCTGGAGAGGGGGATTCAGCTCACCTGACCTCACAAGAAACCCAGGTTGTTCAGGGCCCCAAAACCACCCCAGCACTTCAGGCAGCTGTGAAAAGCTCAGGTTTAAGCTCAACACCTCATTTTATAAAAGCAAACCTTAAGCTTGGATTTGCCTATGAGTGTTGCGTTGCGGCTTTGCTGGTTCTTAGCTTAAAGGGGAAATGTTTCATTTAAATATTATATTACAAGAGGAGTCGTGGCTTTCAAACCTTGGCCATTCACACATATTTTAATGGGCTTGAGGGGAAAAAAAAGAAATCTGTCTGCAGGTTTTTTGACAGAGTTGTAATTAAAGAAGGTTTTTCATCGAGAACATCTGTTTCTCGTGACAGATATATTCTTGTTGGGAGAAAAAGAAGTGCCTAAAAAAATAGTTTGTCAGTCTGAGCTTTTTATAGGTTTTCATCCAAGAATATTTATCTTGAGGCTTTTTTTGACCAAAAAAAAGTTTATATTTCCTGGAAAGAGAAGAATTCCAGTGCAGGCCGAGATTCCACAAACGTTGCCAGAGTGGTGGCAAACCCAAGGCCTTTGCTGAGCTGCCTCTGCCTTTCCACAATTCCTGATGTGGGAGAAGGGAAGCTCTCGCCCTTTCCAGGCACTGTGGAAACAAAATAATTCATAAAATTCATTAAAATCAAATCAGAGAGACAAAGATGAACGACTAGGTGAAGGGGTCACACTCTCAAATCCACATGCATGCAAATATCTCTATATCTGTATATATATATTTCTATATAAAGAGTTGTTGGGTTTTTTTTTTATTTCTATCCAAGCTGGGAGCACTGCAAGTTCCTCCTCAATAATTTCCCTGTAGTCCTCGTTAATTCCTTAAGATTTTCCCCATCTCTTTTCAAAGCCTAAAGTTCAAAGACACAGAAAGGAGCTGCCTCAGCACTTTCTTTTCCTCTCCTTTGAAACTTTTTCAGCAAAGTCCAATCAGGCCAATTAACTCCTTCTTTCATTTTTTCCCCACTCATTGAAAGCAAAATGGGATGTGGGGCTGAGCCAAGGCTGCCAGATGCAAATGCCTGGGGAATTTGCTGCTGCAGGAGATGCCCAGTTCCTCAGCAGCTGTGTCCACATGCATATGTTGAACATCCCTAAATCCTGTCCCTGCTCCTGGAGTGGGGCTGACACCCAGGAGGAGCAGGACAAGCCCAGGACGGGTCCCTCTACAGCAGGATAAGCTGACAGCACTCCCCAGAACTCTCCTGGTCGTGGCAGCACAAGGAGAAGACCTGTAGGTAAATGCTCACATTCTCCTCCTTGTGCCTGCTGTTCTTGATTTTCCCTTGTGGAACTGCAAGAATCAAACTGAAGACCCTTCCCTGCTGACACAGCAGGCTGTGCACAGCTGAGTGTTCCCATGGCAGCTTTTCCATTCACCGTGGGTGCCAAGAGCTCAGGAAAGTCTCAGTCTCCTGACACAAGGCGCAACAATTAATCAGAGGATGGGAGGCAATGATTCCCCCTGGAAATTCCCTCGGGATGTGGATCTCTTGGTGTCTGAACACTTCTTCACTCCATCACCCCGGGCATTAATGCAAAGTGCAGGCAGTAATTACAGCAGGCATTAAAGTTCAGTAATTGTAGGGCCCATGTGTGTTTATAGTGCAACAACACTCAGGGAACTCTTGTGGGGTTTTTGTGTGTGTGGCTGGGAAAAGGCCCAGGGAATCCCCATAAAAACATAAAATAAAATCCAAATACATAAAGGTCAGGGTAGTAAATATAAAAATAAGCATCACATGCCTTTAAATATTTATCATTAGTGACGTTTTCATTACAGGAGGGCTGGGATTTACTGACTCTCTAGCAATCGTGGGCATGGCAGGCCCGGAGTCTTGGCTCAAGGCCATGCAGGAAGCAAAAAAAAGGCCTGGAAATGGGATGGAAATACATTTAAAATGGGGATATGTAGGTAATAGGCATTGTTCTGCCATTTTTGAAGCAGCTTTGGCTCAGAGGGAATTCACTGAAGGTGCTCCCCACTGCCCAGGGTAACTCCTGGGATGGCCCAGGGTGTTAGGATATCCCAAAGGAAAAGGGATTTGGGGTCACAGAATGGGAACACCTCTTCTCCTGCCCCTCACTGGTCATCAGTCCCTTCACACAGTGACCTGAAAAATGAAATCAGAATCTGAAGGGCTTTTGCAATGCTCAGAAGAAAGGAAAGAAATGGGACTGAAAAACAGCTTTAAAAGTGGGTGATGTGCAATTCCATTTAAATATCCCGTGCACACTAAAAAGCTCTCCTTTTATGTGAAAGGAAAAGTTTCCCCACAGAGAAAGCCCCATCCTGGGAGTGTCACCATCAAGAAAACTCCGTTCCTATGGCAAACGCAGCTGCTGGGACCCTCAGCACCAGGGAAGGAAAACCACTGGTCCCAGCTGAGGAAACCCTCGGAGAAAGAGAAAAAACCCTCCCTTTCAGGGTGGCTCTTGAGAAGAGTTCATTGTTTCTGACCCCCTGTCTAAGTGCCAATTCATCAATGCACTTCATCTGCTCCTCCCATCCATGCCTTAATTAGCACATTTTCCTTGTAATGAGGTGGAGCTGGGTGATTGTGACAGTGCTTGATGGGGGGTTTCCTTTGGGGTTTTCAGACCAGCAATGACACAAGGTGTGGGTGATTCCTCTTCAGCAAATGTTGTCTCCCCCAGAGGAAGTACTCGTTCCATGGCTCTCTGTGTGCACCAGTCCCATCAGGAAGAGCATCACTGGGAAGAGCAGGGCGTGGGGCAGGCAGCCCCCAGTGCTGCAGAGCAAAGGCAGGTGAGTGTACATAAATGTACACATCCATAGATATTCCCCAGGCACCACTTGTGGCTTCCCCGGGATAAACCCCAGCTCCTCTGGCAAGGGACCTTCATTTTGTTGCTCGTTTTCCTGGACAAATCCCAAGTATTGATCTGATTCACACTCCCAGGTCTCCTGTAAGAGGGAGGAGTGATGGAGACAGAAATGTGCTTACACGGGGCTCATTTCCAAACCAGCTGTTCATGTCCTCTTGCGGCACAGCCTTGGCCTCTCCATCCTCTGTCCCACTCATCCTACACATTGCTTTGGGTGCTGGGAGCCAGGGAACCATCCAATCCTTCAACAGTCCTCAGAGGGAAATCCCAGTGAGCCAGCAGAGGCTCCCTTGGCTGCAGAACCTGCATTTCCACCCCCTCTCCTCCTCTGTGTCCTTCTTGACTCTGCCACCTCTGTCCTTTCACTGTCCCCTCTGAGGGCTTTTGTGGAGGAGCCCACGACCAGCTGATCTCTGAGTGTGCAGAGCCCTCCCCCCCAGCAGAAGTTATTAGCCTTGGTTCCTGCATTGTCCCTGGCCCAAGGAAGTCCTGACCTTGGGCAGCACACACAGAGATGTTCATGACCACAACCAGGAAGCACAATTGTATCCCAAACCACCATCCCACAGGGAAAAGGGCAGCCGTGGAATTTGAGGGCATCTGAAGCCAGCACATCCACATGACAGTAAAGGGGGACCTGGTGGGACACCCCCACCCACCACAGGCAGAGCTGGATTGTGGTGCCATGGCTGGGAGGATTGAGGAGGAGTCTGAGATGTGCCCTTGATTTTCTGGCTAAAGGCAGAGAGGGAAGGAATGAAAAAGGGATCTGAATGGAAGAGGCTCATTGGCCTGGATGTCTTCAGAGTCCTCCTCCTTCCCAACAGAGATGGGAATGTGGCTGGAGCAACGGGAGCAGCTGAGAGAGCTGGGAAAGGAGATCAGCCTGGAGCAAAGGAGGCTCAGGAAGGCCCTTCTGGCTCTGAACAACTCCCTGACAGAAGGGGACAGCTGGGGAAGGAGGGGAGATATTGGGCTCTGCTCCCAGGGGACTAGGGACAAGATGAGAGAAAACAGCCTCAAGAGGAAGTGACAGAAATTAGATTGGAAAATACAGAAAATTTCTTCATTTAAAAGGTTGTCAAGCACTGGAACAGGCTTGTCATAGGGCAGTATTTGAGTCACCATCCCTGGAAGTGTTCAAGGCCAAGTTGGATGGGGTTTGGAGCAACCTGGGATAGTGGAAGGTGTCCCTGCCCATGGCAGAGGGTGGGACTGAATAAGCTTTAAGGTCTCTTCCAACCAGTCTGGGTTCCTATGAAAGGGCTGGGAACTGCCTGGTGCCTCCACAGATGTTGCTGCAGGAAGTTTTCCCATTCCATGGGGCCCTGCACTGGTAGTAGTAAGGAAAGAGTTAACTCTGCTTTGGATGGGACACACAAGCCCAGGGTCCCTTCCAGCCCTCTTTTTCTCTAATTCATCTGATCACCTATGCAGCATCACTTTAGGAGGCCTAAGCTTTCTCCTACTGGCTCCTTCTCTACCCATGACCTGCTGAGCCAAGGTAGGAAGGCCTAGAAGTTTGCCTCATGCTTTTTAGGAAGCTCATTCCACAAAAAAAATAAAAGTGAGAATTCCACAGAAAAAAAAAAAAAAGTGAAAATAATTTGGCCTAGAAACTTCAGCTGTGATTTAGTACCTTGCCCGTAGCAAAGAGCATTGCCCCCAGAGAGATTTGGGATCTTCCATTATTAACAGCAGGATGTGCCTGCACCAGGAATCTGCATGGCAGCAGCAGCAGGCACAGCTCAGGGCTGACTCTGGAATTGGAATAATTATGCTGGGGCCCTGAGACCAGTGTTTGGTCTCTCTGTGGCTGGGTTGACATCTGTGGCAGTGACCTCGGGATTTCACGCAACTGGAATTGCTGAAGGAACGTGGGGAAGTGTGCTGGAGAAGCTGCTGTGGGCAGAGCTGGGCAGGTTTTGTCTGGAAAAGGGATGAGAAGCCAAAATAGCAGAATGCTGCAACAAATGATAAAGTCAGAAACTTGAGGAAAATGTGTTTCAGGTCTCGGAAGGTACCTGGGTCTGCTGGAGAGGTGGCCGAGGACAGAGACATCGTTGCTCAGAGAGGTTTTGGACTCTTCATCCTTGGAAGTGTCCAAGACCAGGTTGGATGGGGCTTGGAGGAACCTGGGATAGTGGAAGGTGTCCCTGCCTGTGGCAGGGGATGGAATGGGATGATCTTTAAGGTCCTTTCCAGCCCAAACCATCATGGGATTCTACAATTCCGTGATTCTGTGGTTCTATGACATAACAAAGATTTCAGGCCTCAGGTGTCCCCTTGGGAGAAGTGTTGTCCCAGCTTCAGCTGAGCTCATGGAGAAGCACTGAGCTCATCACAACCCATGGCAAAAGCTTCAGGAGGGCAGGGCACCAGGACACTTCTGCAAGGGCTTCACGCCCCTCCCTTCCTGACACCTTGTGCAACCTCCCTGTAAAGTTGCTGGTGATAGTGACATCATGTCCCCCCCAGGCTATCTTAGATTCTGAAGGTCAGAGAAACTTCCCAAACCCTACAGGATGAGCCCTCATCCCCTTCCCTGGATGCCTTTCCTGGTGAGCTGCTCTTCCTTGATGGATTTTTTTGTGTCCCCAGCAGCCTTATCAGTGGTAGGCCAGCCCTCCTGCTCTCTCCCAGTCCAGCCCTGCTTTCCTGCCTTCCTCCTCTTTGCCTCCCAAGCTCCCATTGTCCTCTCCAGCTGGCTTTCCTTTCACCTCCTGGAAGACATCAGTACTCAGAGCACAGCAGCATCCCTGCCTTCCCTATCTCCCCTCCCCATCCCAATGTTACATTCCTTCCATCCCCTTCTCCCCACAATTACACTCACAGCTTTATTTGGAGCCCTGCCTTCTCCTCCCTCCCTCTCAGCAAAATGTCTTAACAAGCTCAAGCCTTGCTTTGTATTAAATCAAAGCCTGAGCAGTGTGCAAGGGCTCAGCCAAACCCAATTTCCATGGTGCTGTGCCCATTCACATCAGCCTATGGAGGTAATTTACTGCAGATAGGAACTGGGAGCAGAGGGCCGCTCATTAGTGCCTGGCATTATTATTATTATTATTGGACTAAAACAGAACATCTCTTTCATTTATTTCTATTCCTGGCGAATTCAAATGGGAGATCCAAATCAGAAATCCCGCCCATACCAGTCCTTGCGGGTCACCATAGATTTCAGGAGGGAGGAAAAACTGAGGAACAAGAACACACCAAGAGCCTGAAACCTCACAGAGGCAACAATTTACAGGATTTCAAAGGCTGTTTCCATAAGCCTTTGGGGACTCCAATGGAGCATATTGATTAAACTTCGGAAGCAGCTAAAAGCGACTCCACCATGGCTAATTAATACAGCGATGCCCTGATGCCCCTGTTCTTGTTTTACCAAGCTGCAGCCTGTCAAATCAATTAATATTCACCGCCCTGATGAGAGCAAAACCCTGCTTATCATTTGCTAGAAGGATCGATGCGCTGACTCCCTCAATATCATGAAGTGACCTGTCCTGTGGGGTTCAGTGGGGTGTGCTGCAGATGCTGTCAGGGTGACACCAGACCAGCAAACCCACTCAGGTTTCTGAGTGATGTTTCCTGTGAGGCTGGTTATCTGTGGATTCTTGGACAATGACAATTCAAGGTTATTATTCCCTATTTCAGTGGACCTGCCTATGCTTATAGGATAGTATTTAGGATGCGGGATTGTTGGGGCACCCAGTGCAGGGCCAGGAGATGGACTCAATCCTGACAGACCTGTTCCAGCTCAGGGAATTCTGGGATTTCATTATTCTACACTCACTGCATTTCCTCTCCTGCCCCAGGAGAATAATTTTTCCACTTTTCCACCCATCCAGTGCAGCTCATGGCTGGTGTTGTCTGTCACTGGACACCACTTCAGAATTGGTTTAATGCTGCCAATGTGGGGACTGCAAAATATTCTAAAATGGGGCTTTTGGTGTCCCAAGCCTCCTTAAACTGAAGATCAAGACTGGTTTGATGATGTCTTCTAAATCTGCTCTCTTGAACCCACCCTGGAGAAGTCTACATGAGACCTTCTGGGAGGTCTTTAGGCAGCCCTATGTTTATGCATAGCTTCTTTTAGAGCTAAGGAGCCAGATTTGGCCCTTCTGGCTCATCAGAGAAGGGGAATTCCTGGGAAAGGACTAGTTCCAGGCAGGAGCGTGCAGAGTGCAGATTACCTGGATGCTGTGCCAGCCAGGGTGACACCAGGAACAGGATCCTATTCTTGCTGTGCCACCACATGCTTTGGGGAGCTCCCAGGATCACTTCTGACTTCCAAAGGTAAGGCAAAGGGATGTGCTTTGCTTTGCATGAGACATCAGCTTTGATTTTGAGCAAGTTTTTGGCACCCCTCAGCAAAGTGCTGTGATCTGTTTACTGAATTTTAATTCAATGTGCCTCGGAAAAAAAAAAAAAAAGAAACAAGGAGAAAAAGAGGGGAAACAGTTGAACAAAATAATTTCAGCAACATCTGCTGCCTTTCTGAGATATTTCACCAAAGGCCTATGGAGATCAAATATTTTCCTCTAATTAGAGCTCTTCCCTCAGAAGAGCTCCCCTGGATACAAAAATATCTCCACAGCCTCCTGGATGCCCAGAAATCCTCCTGGGACCCTCTGCAGCACAAACACCCAGCTCTCCTTTGGGATATCCTCTGAGCAAATACACAGCTTTTCCAGCAGGGAAAGCTTGGTCCCCATGTCTATTCACACCTTCATCACACCATGATCTCTCACTTTCCACTTGGTTTTAGAATCATAGAAGAATTGAAGTTGGAAAACCTTCAAGTCCAAGCATCACCCCAGCACTACCAACGCTACCACTGATGCATGTCCCCTGGAGCCACATCCACTTGGCTTTTAAACACTTCCAGGAATGGCAATTCCACCACTCCCCTGGGCAGCTGTGCCAGGACTGGACTACCCTTTCAGTGAAGAAATTTCCCCAATATCCAAGCTGAACCTCCCCTTGGCACAACTTGAGGTCATTTCATCTTGTCCTGCCCCTTGTTACCTGGGAGCATTTTCTTGTGTCTAAAATCACACCAATCAAATTAGTTCATTATTTGCAATAACTTAGTCATTATATATACTTATTAGAATTATTATAAAGCCTATAAGGACAAAAAACCAAGAAGTTGAGAGCTTTGGAACAAAAGTCAGGTGGTTATGCCAAGGAATGCTCTCAGGTGGAGCTGGGCATGTTCCATGCTGGAAAAACGGTGGGGAAAGTTCCTTGGGCATCTGCCATGAGCCCTGGCATCCCTGCAGGTGTCCTTAGAGAGCAGGAATGCTTCAAATCCCAGCCCTTGTCTGCTGCTGAAGAGGACTCCCACCACAGGCTGTGCTCCTGGGGAAAACAGGCTGGACACTTGTGAGGGGCCAAATCCTGCCTCAGAACGCTGCTGGGAACATCAGTGGGATGGGCAGACAACTCTCAGAGGAAACCACTCCATTCCCTGTACCCTGATAGGCGATGGGGCAAGCTTTACCTGGGAAGGGATTGGATTCTCCCTCTCCACTTCTGTCCCTTGTTTTTCCCATAACAAATCTTATGGGAGGGAAAACACTACAACCAATTTATTGCATTGTATCAGAGAAAAAATACCCAAACCAACAGCATTTAGCTTTTACGAAATCAATCCTTTGCAGGAGAGAGGAATCACTCCTTCTTTAGCCTCTGGGTTAAGGCAACTAATTCAGATCTGATCCACATGGAAAATGCAGCCTATTCCCATGGCCGGGGAAGGCAGGGAAGAACTCTGAAATGATCCCAGTAGTGTAGGGATGATTTATGAGGTGGGTTGAAAAGAGCACAGGAAGCCTGAGTTGTTAGTTCTGATATTTAGGGATGATAAACAGCAGGAAAGGGAGATTTTTTTTTTAATGTCTCTCCACAGCTGCAGAAGAAGCAGCATGGGCCTGAGTTATGTGGGATGTTGGGAAGAAAATCCCTTGTACTCAAAGGGTGAGGAGGCCCTGGCACAGGTTGCCCAGAGCAGCTGGCCTTAGAAGTGTCCAAAGCCAGGTTGGATGGGGCTCGGAGCAACCTGGAATCATGGAAGGTCTGCCTGCCCATGGCAGAGGGTGGGGCTTTAAGGTCCTAGCCAACCCAAAACTAAGAATATGAAACTAAGAACAGTAAAATTCTGTGAAACTAACAATATGAAAATTATGAAATTTTTTTGAAAAAAATTCAATGAAACTAAGAATAGAAAAATTCTGGCTTGATAATAAGGAAAAATTTCTGGGTAGAGAATTCTGTTATTCTGATATGCTACCAATGAACTTCCCAAAGGAAGGGCTCCAAACCCTATTCTCTCACCCACTAAAAGCATCCCAAAACAGAGAGGGTCAGGAGAGAAAAGGGCCTGTTCATTCCCCACGTTTTTCAAATTGTCCAATTGAGTCGTTTGGGTTTAAAAGGACCTTAAAGCTCATCCAGCTCTACCCCTTGCCATGGGCAGGGACATCTTCCTCTGTCCCAAGATGCTCCAAGGCCCATCCAACCTGTCCTGGAATTCTTTGAGGGATCCAGGAGTAGCTGCCACAACCTCTCTGTTCCAGCAGGAGCTCCCATGGACTTACCAACTGCCTAGCAAAAGCAGGAGCAGGAGCCCTGTGAGAGTGTAAATCCATCATGCTCCCTTTTTCCCAGGGAAAGAGCACATTTCCTTCTCTGATTTCTCCCACCCATCCTAGGTCAGGATTCACAGGTCCCTCCATGGGGCACAGCAGCAGCGGGAAGGCGCAAACCAGGACTGTTTTGCCTGTGTTTTGTCCTGTGCCTGAAACCACCACCAATAATTCCTAAACCACAGCAATTATTCAAAGAGCATGGCACAGACATGGCAATCCAGAGCTTGGCACAGCAGAATCCCAAACTCTGGGTGTTCAAGGGGACCCTGGATCTGGAAGCTCCCAGAGTGACAGCCCCATCCAGGGCGAACACAAACTGCCTTAATTACTGCTCCCACTGCTAATTGCTGATAACCAACATCTTCCTGTGATCTGCTTTGGAGCTGGCGTGCTCACAACAAGCTGGGAGGATGGATCCAAGGGGGATTATTTGCTTCCCCCACATTCTCCAGGAATCTTTAAGCTCTGCAAAGGTCAAGTGTGTCCCTCATTAGGGGCCAATGTCTTCATGGGAGTGTGGAGATCAAAGGGAAGGGGGAGGTGTAACATGGAGGGGCTAGAAGACACATCCACAAGGATCTCTCCCACCCAGGAGGTGGCTGGACAGGTTTATTGGGTCCTTCAGGGTGGAGGGACCAACTTTTGGCTCAGACAAAACATCCCGGTGGCCAACAGCAAAACTGGGCAGGTTTACTGGGGGCCCAAAGGGTATCAGAGGTGACAATTCAGAGGAAAAAGTGGGGGTGGAGGTGACAAAAAGCTTTTGCCAGAAGTCTTGGTAAAAAACGCTGCTTCTCCCTGTGCACATTAAAAGTCACCATCGACATCAGCATCGCTTGGAGAAAAAGTCACCGATTAACAAAAGAGTGTGGCAGGAAGGGAGATATTTCAAAATGCAGCTAGGAATTATTCACACTGAAGATGGAGTAATAATTTTGCAAAAAAAATTTAACAAACCCCAGAAAATAATTTCTCCTTTTGCACTTGAAACTGTTTTCATGGAAATGGTTTCCGTGTCTGAACAGACAAGTCCACAGCAACTCCTTGGAACTGCTGGACCTTTCCTGGTGCTGCCACTGCTCCACTTCCTCTCCATCCCTTAAGGAAACCCCTCTTTAAAGGGAGGAGGGTGTATTTTCCACCAATACAACAGAGGGAAGGGGCAGGATCTGGATAACTCAATTCTCAAGCTGTGGGATGCAGGTGTTTAAGATTCCTTCTACCCCACTTTTTTCCTGTGATCCTCTAAATATTCAAGTTTTCAGCTCCTTCCCAATTTACTGATGCCCTGTGAAGAGCAGAAGTAAGAATGCAGCTCCTTTTCCACCCCCAAAATCCTGCAAAGGTGGGAGGTAAGATGCTGGTACTTCTCACTGGGCAGGCAGGGGTTCTCCATGCCCTCAGGGTTTATTTGGGGACCGTTTGCTAATTAATATGCACAGCTTTTCATTATTTTCTCACCTGCTGTTTCTTGCACATCCCATCCATAAAAAGTTCCCCCAATTTCCAAATAAATCCAAGGCCCACTTTTGAGCTCGAAGCTGTACATTAGTCAGACTCATTTGCCTGGGAACATGAAAGTCCCTTCCTATTTATCTTCTCATTTGAACTACATAAATAGCTCCCAGCACAAACTCCTCATCTTTCCAACATTATTCCAGCAAATAGCAGCCTTTGAAAAAGAAAAATTAGTGGTGGGTAATTATTTTTGCGGCAGATACCAAAATGATAATTTCTTAAACAATTACTTTGAAATATTAACAATTGTTCTCTAAATTCCAATTTAATTCCTGATATGAATTATAGTTTGTCAGATCTGGGCTTCGGAAACATTTGTTCCTTGCACAGAACATAAAAAATGCCAGTGTAACCTTTTGCCTCCACAGCCTCTGAGCAGAGCCAAACGCCTCTGCTCTTGTTTTATCAACACAAATAATTAAAACACAGGAGAATGTTTGGGATTTATACAGTTGTTTTTGGCATCTTATTCATATTTATTTGATCTGTAAGATATCATTTTAATTAAAAGCTCGCTCTCTCTTCCTCCCTCCTCTGCCCAGAGAATAAATTATTTATAATAGTCCTGCTGCCTCAGATACTGCTTGGAATGTGGGATACTGTGCTGAGATCCCACTGGAGTGCCAGGCACTGCCCCGGGCACAGCCCTGCCTGCCTCAGCACGGATAAAACACCTGGAGGGATGGCTGGATCCGGCCGGACCCGGGAACACGGGAGAGCCCTTTGGCACTGTTTTCCCCTAGAAATAAAAAGGTGATTTCTCCTGTGTGAGGGTTAAATGTGTTTAAAAGCCTCTCCCTGCTGCCGTGGTTTGGGGCAGGGGTTGGGATTATCCACGTGCCCCCATCAGCAGAGGCAGCCCCGGAGGATCCGTGGGATCACACAAGACCCGGCTGGCGACTGGGAAGTCTCCTGCGGAAGCACAGTTACTACAAAGACCTTTTCATCTCATTTTTCTCTTGCCTGCCTTTGCTCCCCACAGTCAAACCTTTACTCCCTCCTTTTCTCTTCAGTCAGCTTCAGATGCAGCTCAGAGCAGTGGGTTAAAATAAAAAAAAAAGGGATTTTTTCTTATTGCTTTTGAAGTCTGAGGGTTAAATCTAGAGAAGGAGCCTTCTCACTGAATACAACACTTATCAAAGCCATCCTGAAACCTCTGGAGTTCAACTGGAGCTTCCCAGGCATGTCTGGCTGGCATTTGCACTGGATAAAAAGCCAGGATCCTCTTTGCAAGCCCAGTATTTGGAGGTAACAGGGTCTTGCAGCTTTCAGAGCAGAGCCTTCAGCACATCCCAAGGGCCACAGGCCACAGCTTTCCTGGGCAACATCACCCTGCTGCTAAATGGGCTTCTCTGGGACTTCTCATGGTGAAAACATAGCTCCCAATGGTTGTGTTTCAGTTCAGTTATCCTTGATTAGTGCTCGGATTGATGAGGAGCTGCAGGTAAGTGTTTGGGCTGGGCTGCATCACTTCCTTCTCCAGGGCTGCTCCCAAAGCAACTCCACAGCCACTGCATGCCCTGGGCTCCCTCCCAAAGGACTCTGATTTCCATAAATGAGGCCAAAATTCCTCCCTGGTATAGGTCATCTAATTAAATCCCAGCACCTCGAATTATTTATGATCCTTTGCAGCTATGCAAATTGAGCACTTGGAGCATTTTCAGGAGTATTTCTCCGTAACCAGTGGAGCCCAACACGAGCCAAGGGTTTAAAGCAGAGCTTGGTTTTATCTAAAATTAGCCCCCTGCTCATTGGTCCAGGGGCTTTTTGCCAAGCTGACCTTGCACTTTGGGAGTTTTTCAGGATGGATTTTTTCAGCACCAGGGGCTGGAGTTTGAATGGCCTTGATTTCATGCAGAGGAAGAGGCTGTGGATGCAGCTACAGGATTAGCTGGAC
Organism: Anthoscopus minutus; assembly: GCA_013399455.1. NCBI lineage: Eukaryota > Metazoa > Chordata > Aves > Passeriformes > Paridae > Anthoscopus > Anthoscopus minutus. The sequence continues at coordinate 361,442 of VWYI01043070.1, forward strand.
ATTGCCACGTTGTTCCTTTGGAGGCTATGGGACCACGAGGAATGGGCATGTCCTGAGAGTTTGGGGCGCTTTGCTCACTCCCCAAAGGCAGCATCAGCTGAGGCAGAGCTGGTCCTTGGGTTTGAATCCTCACAAGTTCTCCTGGTCTTCCCTGTGTGGTGCAGCTATCTCCATCCAGAGGATGATCCCAGTGCAGAGAATAATGGAAGAACAGGGTGCTTAAGGAAAAAAAAAATTAGAAACAAACAAACAACCAACCATACCCCATCAGGGTTAAATGAATGGAGTGCTGCATTTAAAACCCAGAGCAATGGGAATGTCCATGTGCAGGGAGGAATTGGAATGTCCAGTGTCCAGCTGGCTGAGGAGGGATTCATACATGTCCGTGAGCTTCTGCTGCTTCCCAGCTGGAGTCAAAGCCCAATGAAATAAAGAGAGAAAACCCAAATAAATCCTTCTTACAATGGGGCTGAGGGAATTCTTTCAGGAGATGCAACTTGTGCAAGGACCAGGGGAGTCACATCCATGATGCCTCTGCTCCCTACAAGTTCTGGTCAGCCTGGAGAAATGGAGACCTCCCAGCACCTTCCTGAGCTGGCTGCAGGGAGGACAGAGAGGGACTCTGTCAGGATCTGTAGGGATAGGACAAGAAGCAATGCATTCAAATAGAAACAGGAAAATTTAAGTTAAATATATGGAAGAGATGCTTCCCTGTGAGGATGGGGAGACCTAGCACAGGTTGCCCTGAGAAGCTTGTGGCTGCCCCATCCCTGGAAGTGTCCAAGGCCAGGTTGGACAGGGGGAATATTTCCCCCTGACATGGGATTTCATCACAGCAGCAAGCCCACAGGGATATTTCTCCAGCTCAGTTTACATTTATTCTGTTAATTTTCTATGTTTCTTCAGTTCACTCAGCTCCCTTTTCCCTTTTTCTCTTTTCTCACTAGCCCCAGTCTCCAGATATCTCAAAATTTTCTCAAGGAAAAAAGCTGCTTTCAAGCAGGACTAAAATAAACAAGGTCATTGGAAAAGATAAAAAATAATGAGTTCCTTTCCGTAGCACTCCTTGCTTGCCTCTCCCTCCCCCTCCCCCCTTTCATCTCACTCCAGAAAAAAGGAAAATAAATCTTTTCTAATCCCCTCAGAACCCTGCCTCCAGATCTGCCTGTGATGCTCGTCGGAGCACACTGGAAACAGCAGTGTGGCCCCAGAATACATGAAAATCAATTTATTGCCCATTCCCCACACCTCCCTCTTCCCCCCATGCCAGGAACACCCATCCCACCCCTCCAGTCAGGCTCATTCCAGTCAGTGGCCTCCCCTATGCTCCTTTTCCTGAACTATTTGATTTTTTCACAAAGACTAAGAAATTTGGAAATTGATGGGGCGTCTCTGAGCTGGGGTTTAAATAGTTAATTAAAGAGCAGTCAGCAGAGTCAGAGAAAGTAGAAGAGAGCTCTCGGGAATGAAGATGATTTTGGCCAACCTGTGCTTCCAGCAAAATCAGCTCCACTGGGGTTTGGTCATATCCCTTCTCCAGGGGCTTAAAATCTCCCCGGGTGCTCACCAAAAAATTCAAAAATCACTTTTTTTTTGCCATTACAAAAAATATTTTCCTACACCTATGCAGGGAGGAAAAGAAAGGTCTTAAAAGTTGAACTTCTTTGCTCTGGCACTTTTTAAAAAGGAATATTATTCCAGCTAATGTTCTGAAATGACATTTCATTCTGCAATTGAATAAAACATTTCATGGGATCTAAAATTAATCAGGATGGGAAGGAGAAGGGTTTATTTTTGGAGGAGAAAAAAAAAATATCAAAGGGTCTGTACCTTGCAGTGGTCCAAACCATTCCTTATTGAATCTTTGGTGGAGGATTGGGCAGTGAGCTGAGAAGGTTTTCGTTTGCCCAGCTCTAACTGGAAAGCCCTGAACCAGCAAGGGCTTTACATTTGCAAAATGCAAAGCGTGGAGAATCCCAGTGGGAAGACTTTGGCCCTGTTCCTGCCTTCACTCTGTTGGTTTGACTGGTGATTTTAGACCTGAGATGTTGGACATGTGGGGTGGGAGGGGGTGAACACATGAAGGAAAGTACGTGGCAACATCTTTTCTTCCTCAGCATGGTGTAGGGGCTCCTCCTTCTCATCAGATTTCCTAAAAAATGAAAATATTCCCTGTAATCACTAATGCCACATTGTGCTTTACCTAAATCATGTATCAGTGTTAGCAACAGAGTTGGGAAACCCCTCTGGAATGGCTGGTCCAGCTTAACTCTGTGGTCTTGAGAGTATCTTCCACATCTGTTGATCCCCTGGGAAGAGATGGTAGCTGGAGATCCCCAGCTCTGGATTAAACCTCTCAGTGTTGGTCCCAGGAAACAGATTTTACGTCAAATCATAGAATCATGGTTTTGGTTGGAGGGGACCTTAAAACTGGACCTATCCAGCCCCACCCCCTGCCAGGGGCAGGGACAGCTCCCACTCTCCCAGGCTGCTCCAAGCCCTGTCCAGCCTGGCCTTAGGCACTTCCAGGGATCCAGGGGCAGCCACAGCTTCTCTGGACAGCCTGTGCCAGGGCCTCCTCACCCTCACAGGGAAAAATTCCTTCCCAATATCCCATCTAAACAAGGTTAAAAAGTCACTGGTAGCAGATTTCAGGCCTCAGCAGCTCAGCCTGGATGGGGAGCCATGGTGGCCACTGTGCCATGGCATTCCTGTGCCAAGGCAGCACATCCAGGCAGCTTCTGTGTTGTGCCAACACTGCCACGTGGGACACCCATCCAGCCAACAGCAAATCCAAGCTTAGATACATCAGCACCTGGCCCCAGGCTGAGGGGATCAGCTGAGCTGGGACTATTTTGGGCTCAGTTTTGATGGCAGGACATCTCCAAAGGACACCCTTGTCCTGCAGGCCATGTGTCACGTCTCCAGCTGGACCCCAAGACAATCTCCTCCACCAGCTCTGGTCTTGCTCTAGGCTGGGCTGGAGCCCCAAGCTCATCTAAGCCAGGTCTGACTGCAATGGACCTTTAGATCTTCCTAATCCTCCCTGACACTCCCAATCCTCGCCTCAACGTGGGCTTTGCAGCTGCAGCCTGCTCTGAGCTGGGTGAGGCAGGCTGTCCCCTCGTGTGTCCAGCTCCTGCCAGCCCAGGGGCTGCCTGTGCCCTCCCTCCTGGCTGGCCTGCGCTCAAAACCACAGATGGAGGCCAGAAACCAGGAAACCCAAGAAGCTTTACATGAAAATCACTCTGAAAAGCACTGCAGAGAGGAGGGGGAGGCAGGGGAGGGGGAGCAGAGAGCAGCTCCACAGCTGTTGTCTTTCATGTCCTTTAAAGCTCCTGTTATGTCGTTTTTTTAATTAAAATGTTTTTTAAGAGGCTGCTGGGATTTGCTGCTCCTTGTCCTTGGTGGAGGTGAGCAGTGCCAGGAGCAGCCTGGGGCTGCTGCAGGGATGGGGAGGCAGAGCCATGGGGCTGGGGCCCCCAGCCATGACTTGAGGGCACAGATTCTGCCTGCTCCAACCTCACATCACAGGGAAGGGGAGATCCGGGAAAAAACCAAAATGCCGCTCCAGACCTTCAGACAGGGCACAAATAACTCCAAATACCTGTGTTTGTGCCTTGCTTGGTCTCAGTTTTGATGGCTGTTGCTCTCCACCAGCCCCATGGCTCAGGCTGTGGCTGGAGGGTGAGCAGTGAGTTTGGAAAAGAGTAGATCCATGGAAAACAAATCCTTTCTCCTAGTAAAACATGCCCTGAAATCCTCGCCTACAAAGGAACACTGAGCTTTAATCCCAGCTGGCCAGAATTTTCTGTGTATTTGTGAAATAAATGATCTCTCTGTGCTTAGCCAAAGCAGTTATTAATGTTTTCACACCAGAGGAGACACACGCTGCAATTGCAAGACCTGCGAGTGATGAATAATGAACACCTAAACAAACCAGAGAAAACATCAGCATTTGTTTGTAGGCCATCAGCAACAAGAAGACAGCGTTGGGCACTTAAAACCACTGTTTGACCCCAAGAAAGCTTCTCAGGGAGAAGGAACCTTAGTGCCAGTCACCCCGTGACAGCACCAGGCATGTGCTGGTGATAAGTGGCTAAATGATAGCAGGAGATAAGCTCAGCTCTGCTCCACGCCAGGGCTTTGCACAATATCACGGTTCATTATTGAGGAACGCAGACACCCCGGCAGAATCCTAACCTAATGAAAGTCTTATTTTCCAGAGTAACAGTTCATTACTGGACTTGCTGTGCTGCCTAAACCCCTAAGGTGGAAAAAAGGAAAACCCCGTGCAAGTCTGCTGAACAGGCAGTGAAATCCTGGTGGGATGAGCATTTGCAGTTCTACTGCAGCTCTCTTTGAGGAGGGGAGATGCTGCCTGCTTTGAGTCTAAACGGAGGTTTGAGCCTCTGTGGGGTTTTTAGGACTCTGTGGGGGGTTTAGGATATGGACCAAGTCCCCATGCTGTGCCAGCAGAGCTGCCCAGCCTGGTACTCACCCAAGGACAGCAGCCTCTCCCTTCTGGCACAAAAAGAGGCGTCCAAAGGTGACAGATCTGACTGGCAGCCTGGAAGTCTGAATCCAAACACCTTTACATATGAGACAAGATGAGCTGGGAGAGCTACTGAGCTCCAAGTTCCTGACCTTCATCTCCTTATACAGACCTCAGCTTAACAGGCTGTCCTGAGAGCAATACCTGGGAGCAGGATGAGGGCTTGGATTAGAATCATGGAATCATGGAATGGTTTGGGTTGGATGGGACCTTAAAACCCACCCCAGCCCCTGCCATGGACAGGGACACCTTCCACTATCCCAGGTTGCTCCAAGCCCTGTCCAACCTGGCCTTGGGCACTTCCAGGGATCCAGGGGCAGCCACAGCTTCTCTGGGCACCCTGTGCCAGGGCCTCATCTCCCACACAAGGAATCATTTTTCCCCAATATCCCATCTAATCCTGCCCTCTTTCAGCTTAAAGACACTCGACCTTGTCCTACCAAGGGCTCCTTTACAGAGGAGACTTTCCAAATCCATGTTTGAAAGCAAGGGGAGGATGAGCTTACCTCTGCTGTGCAGTCAGAGCTCTCCCAGTCTCTAGGACCATCATCATGGACCATGGTGCATGGACAACCTGCCAGGAGCCTGCAGAGACATGGCTGCTCAAACAAAACTGCTCATCCTCACTTCCAGCAGTAAAAGATGGCAAAATATTGTCATCTGTGCCTTTCTCCTGCTCATCTGTTCCCAAATAGAAGGAGAAAATAGCAAGACAGCCAATTCAGAGCCTCAGTGAGCACTTGCTGAGATCCCCAACGTGGTGAAGAGGCACCTCCCCATAAGGGCTGCTTTCATCCCAGTGTGATGGGAGCAGAGCCTGAGGCCAGCCCAAAACTGTGTCTGCTTCCACATCCAGCCCAGCTCCAGGCTCTGCAAGCTGCTGTTAATCCAGGGACCTCAAGAGCTGATGTACAACACATTCACACTCTCCTCTGAATAAAAAGAAGGAAAAAAATAGGACAGGTAGTTGTGCAAAGCTGCAGTCACAGATCAGGCAGATGAACAGGGAAAGACTTCCCTACATTCTGTTCCAGGAGAATCTGCCCTCCATGTTTTCAGCCCACCTGTACTTGGCACATGAATCTGTTTGCCTACATAATTTGAGGGCATAGCAGACAAAATCCCAGTGGTATTTGGTAAGGCTAAAGCTGCTCCAGAGAAAATTAAAGGAAAGCTCTTTCCTCAGCCTGGTCTGCAATGCAGGACAGAGCAATTCCAGAGGTCTGGACCTTGCCTCTGGAACCAAGGAGGTCCATCAAGATGCAATCCTGCTGTCAGGCAGACAGCAGCATTTCCCGCTGTTTCCCCACTCCACCCATCTCCTCCCAGAGCAGCAGCTCTTCGTGCCAGCCAGAGCTGTTGAAAAAACGAAGGCTCACTCTGAGAAATTTGGGGAAATTACAGTTATTTGTGCTTTTTCCAGGAGGGAAGAGGGCTTGTTTCCGTCAATAGCCCCAACTAAAACTCAGGTATTTAGTCTCAAAGTTGCCTGTGATTTCTCTATTGTTGCCAGGATGGCAACATCTCTCGAGAACTCCTGATTCCATCCATCATGGAAACCCTTCTGGATGGGAAAAATGGCCTGGAAGGAACCTGCTTGGACCAGAGAGAGAGATTTAAAAACTGAGCATCTTTTTGCTGTAATTGGTGAGGTGAGAGGAATCCCAGCCCATATGTTTAAGCACATCAGTTCTTCCTTCTTGACATCCTTCCAATTATGAATAGTGCCTCATCCCAGCTTCCTTCTCCAGGATGTTATTGAACGTGTCCATCACTGCATCAGGAGTTTGGCTGGAAATAATGAGGAAGGAAGGAGTGATCCTGTGTGAACAAGCAGAGCCTCTGAGCACTCCAAGACTTCCCACCACAGCATTTGGTCACTTTTACATCTTTCTCCCCAAAAATCAGTCTCTGTAGAGCCAAAATGAAGGGCAGTGATCTCCTCCTCCAGCTCCTGGAGGTGACAAGGACATCCATGCACACTTATTTCCTGATGCTCCCCTTAAATCGGCCCATCCTTCCCAGTCCTATCCAGCTCTAACTGGAATCCTTCTCCATCATGGATGGCAACACTTCCAGAAGAGCTCTAAAGGGCAAGGAAACAAGAATGAAACCACGCCTGGCTCTCAGTGGACAGGCTGAGGATGATGTGGTGATGGAAGAGGGGGATGGTTCACTGTCTTTTAACACAGAGCAGTGGTCCCCCAATTGAGGCTGTGATTTGCTGTCACATCCAACAGCTGCACAGAAGGGACATGTTCTGACATGAGCCAAGTCCTGCTGGCAATGAGGGCCATCTCCATCCTGGGGCATTTCACAAGTGCCAAAGTCCACACAAGGTCCAGAGAGAAATAAAACACTCAGGGTCCAGTAGGAAATACCTACAGGAGCTGCCACCTTATCAATGCTGTCTCCAGGAGGATGGAAGAGCTGCTCCACACAAAGAGCTCAGGATGGTGCCTGCTGGGTTCTGACTGCCCAAAGTCCAAATCAAACCTAATGAAAATAAAACCTTGATATTCTCATCTCCACCCCAACCACAAGCTAAGGGGTGGTTCAAGTGATTGGCTTCTGCCTCAGTTTCTCCTTGTGCAAAATGGAATTAACTGCATGAAAACACCCCCAGAAACCACATCAGGTTCTTTGAAGAACAGGGAACCTAAAATTGGCGAGTCTATTTATAAGAGTTGCAGGTAATGGAATGCTAATCCCATTCATTAACACTCAGACTGCTCATTAGTGTCGTTTTACTCTTCCTTCGCAAGGCCTAGATTTCTATTTTGCACATAATCTGTCTTATTAAGCAGTTTTTTCATAGCAGAAAAGTTTTCTCTTCCATGCATGTTTTTTTTATAAGCCCCCTCAAATTTAATTAGGCCCCAAAAGGTTCAAGGAAGTTTGGGTATGTATCCAAACTTCAGGAAACTCACTTGGAATTCCACCTCCAAAGCTTTTAAGTTTCACTGATCATTGCTCCGTGTTCCACATTCTTCCTCCATATCACTCCATAATTATTCTGGTTTTCAAGATCAGAGCTCTCCTGGGGAAGAAAAGAGCTTTTGTCGTATCAAACATCTCCCAGTGGGTGAAACCCCAGCATCAGTCTGGGCAAGGGGCTATGCCTACCCTTAAGAAATGTCCATTTCCCATCCCTTGGAAAAGGAGAGCAACTGAGAAGGGCTTTTAAAATCCTTCCCAGATTCTTTTCTGCACAGTATTATTAAATCTCCCGAGTGATGGATTCTCCCTGTGGACTCAGTTCTCTTCATGGGATGCTGAGGTTGAACCCCAGGACTGCACCAGCAGTTAAGCTCTACTCCAGCCAGGAAAAAAGCACTGGAAAAAAGAAAGCATAGCCTGTTATTTGGTGCATCCTGCTTGGTATTCCATATTATCTCAAAGCCATCAGTGGAAAACTCAGCCTGGGACCAGCCTCACACCAGACCCCACATCCTCACAGAATCAAGGAATCATTTAGCTTCAAAAAGCCCTCTCAGACCCTCAGCCCAGCTGTTCCCCACCACTGACCCATGTATCCAAGTGCCACACCCACACAGATTTTAAATCCCTCCAGGGATGGTGTCATCTTTCTGGGCAGCTGTGCCAGAGCTGGGCAACCCTTTCACTGAAGAAATTTTCCTAATATTCACCCTGGTGCAACCTAAGCCCATTTCTGACCATCACCTGAACCTGCATCCCATTGCCATCCCAGACTTCATGTGGCAACTCTTTTGCTAGCATCGTTTTTGAGAGGAAACATCCCAAACAGGAGCAGAGATCCACCTGCAAGGCCTCCAGATGTGTCCCTGCCAGCCAGAACACACTCCCAGCCCAGGATCTGGATTTTCACTGCCATTCCCAGTGGTTTTTCCAGGGGCAAACATCCTCAAGCTCCCCGATCCTGCGGAGGTACCACAACAGGGGCAGCGCCTACTTGGAAGCTGAGTGGTTCCTGCACAGGGAGCCCTCCCAGACTCTGGGATCTGCACCCTGGCAGACTCTTTTCCTGCTGCCAGGCTTCCCTGCAGCCAGCAGGGTTTGCATTCCCTACTGCCTCGCATCTGCTCCCCTTCCCGCTGCTGAAGACCCCCTGCCTCCACCACCAGGTAGAGGATTTTGGGAGCTGCCATTCCTCCTCATTAGCATAACCCAGTTAGCTCCATATTGCTCCAATTTAGGCAGAAATTGCAATTTCATCTGGAGCTTTAAACAAATGGGAAAATGTTCTAAACCACGGGCTGTTATTGAATTAAATATTAACATAAATACAGAGCTGAATGGAGTACTGGATTATTAATTTTAATATTTAATCCAACAGGAAACCTTATGGCTGTTTTTTGGGTGGTTTATTTTCTTTAATCCAATTTCCCATCAGCACTAAAATTAAGTTTTCTTAATGAAGGAAGGTGATCAGCAAAGTGTCCTCTCGTGGTCCAGGATTCCAGAGCTGATGACTGTGAGCAACCAGACAATAAAAAGAGGAAGTAGCAGCAGTAATGATCCCTCTGTGCTAGCATGGGCAGGAATAAAAGGAACATAATTAATATGATGTGCAGCTCAGATGAATATGAGCCAGAGGAGATTAAAGAAAGCAGGTGACCCTTAAGTGTTTATCACTCCCAGAGAAAACAGCACAGATGGCTGACTTTGAGGGAGACAGCTTAAAACCCCAGCTCACCTAAGAGAGAGTTTTGGGGTGATGCCTCCAGCCCAGGTCTGTGCTCTGTCCCCATATCACCATCACACCGAAGGCATCGGTGGGGACAGCAGAGGAGCTGCTGCAGAGCCAACCCTTCACATGACTGGCTCCTTCGAGCTCCATCTGGCACATCCATCAGCTGCTGGTGCATCAGCCTTTGAGGGATGCCTGGTGAGTGCTCTGGGGGTGCTGGCAAGGATAACAGGTCAGCTTCATCTCTGCGAAGGACAGCACGGTGTTTCTGGTTCTGAATTTACTCCAGGGCTGATTTTCCTCAGCCATCCTGCTGCTCCCCAAATGGGCTGCAAGGGACAAGGTGGGGCAGGACGTGGATTTCAGTGATGGCATTCGGAGTTGGAGGAAGATAGGAGAAGAAAACCAATCCCATCAGGAAAAATGTTTGGAAAAAGCATTTCTCAGCAGCTGGAGCTTGTGTAAATCAGTCTGGCACTTCTTTATTTACACCAACTGGGGATCTGCTCCAGGAGCCTGGATGGAGTCTCCTTCCTTCCAGTGCAGCAGCATCCTTTCTTCTGCTTGCATTTCCATCCAGAGTTCAGACATGATCAGTTCTCTCCCCTGATAATACAGTAAGGGGGCAGTTGTGCTTCCATAGGTTGTGGTGGGCAGGAAAAGCCCCTTTCCTGACTCCTAAGCTCTCTCTTGGCTTTCCTTTGGCTTCTTGCACCACTGATGCTTCCCACAGTAACTCTGAGGAGTGGAAGGAGGGGAAACTCTTGCTCTGTGACAGGGGCTGGGCATGGAGAGAGAGGGAGAGGGAGNGAGGAGGAGGAGCTGTTGCTCTGTGACAGGGGCTGGGGATGGAGAGAGAGGGAGAGGGAGAGGGAGAGGGAGAGGGAGAAGGAGATCAACTAAGAGAGACCAAGCTGGAGGTGATGGACCAAAGCTTCATTGGGATTCGAGAGCTTCCGAGTGAAAGAGCAGACAGCCCTGATCACCAACACTAAATAGCAACAAAGCTTTCCTGGGAAAACCTGCAGATATTTTCAGGCAGGTCCATCCAGCTGGAAGCAGGCTGGGGATGGCAGTGCCTGGGTGGCTCCTCATGCACCACACACTTCATCCTGCCCATTATCTCCCCAACTCTGGATGTGCCCTACAAGACCAACTTCCCAAAATGCCTTGGGGACGCCAACAAAGGCACAAATGGCAGCAGGGCAGAGAGCAAAGGCACGGAAAGGGCTGCTGGACAGATTGGATCAGTGGGTTTAGGATTGCACAGCCCCACTGGTATCACAGAATCATCACAATGCCCTATATTGTAAGGAACTTTAAAGCCCATCTAGTCTGACCCCCTGTCATTGGCAGGGACAACTTCCACTAGCCCAGGTTGCTTCAAGCCCCATCCAACCTGGTCTTGGACACTTTCAGGAATCCAGGGCAAACACAGCTTCTCTGGGTGACCTGTGCCAGAGCCTCCCCACCCTCACAAGGAAGGATTTCTTCCCAATATCCCACCTAACTCTGTCCTCTGGCAGTGGGAAGACATTCCCCCTTGTCCTGCCTCTCCAGGGCCTTGTCAGAAGTCCTTCACCAGCTTTCCTGAAGATCTTCCCACTTGTTCTACCTCCCATAAGGCAGTAAAATACCTGGAAAGGCTGTTCAGCTTGTGGTACAGGTGTTTTTCTGCCCAGACTGATGCCCAGCAGAGCTGCAAACAGGAGAGGAGACAGCCCAGCCCTGCCAGCACATCCTTATGTTTCATTGTTTAAGCTCTTAAGCTCCTATTTGAATTTGAGCTGTAAAACATTGAACTGATTAAAAAATAAATAATTTTTTTTTAAATTATAAAAAGCCTTCAGCCTTCCTTAATCCAGAGAGCAGTGCTGTAGGAATGTTTCAGGCAGCTATGACTGCTGAATGGAGGCAGCTCTTTGTATATCCCAGGGCACAGGGATGGAGACCCATCCCTTTCCCACAGCAGGAAAGCAAAAGCAGGGTCTTGCCAGGTCCCACGAATCTCCTGCCTGGCGCCAGTGCTGGCAGAGGCAGGAAAGGCAGCAGGAAATGTTTCTGTGCTGCTGTTTTTGGCTAGAGAAGGGCCTGCAGTGCAATTTCTGGCTGATATTGGAGACCTCAGATATTCCCTGTCACCACAGAGCCACAAACACCCCCTGACCTCCAGCACCTGCCTGTTGGGGGCTGGAGAGGAAAGGAGGCCAGTCCAGAGCCCGCAAAGCCTGTCTTGGGAACAGTGACATGGTGATTGCTGATAATCACCCATAATGGTAGCCCAGGAGAGCTCTGTGGCCACAGGGAATCCACTGATTGCCAATCCCTCCTGGTCTGACAGAAAGCAAGAGGAATGTCCTGGAACTCCAAGGCAAGCCACTAAGGAGTGTGTCCATGCCTTGGTCACAAACTGGTCACCAGTGATGGCATCTCTTGGCTCACTGTTGGATGTCACCTTGTGCTGGAAAATAACCCAGTCAGGGGCTGCTGAGGCTTTCCTTGGCAAGAGTTCGATTCATTTCCAGAGAATCACGTAATGGTTTGGGTTGGGAGGGAGGCTGGAGGTGCCCACGCTCAGGACACAGAGGATTTCTGGGATGAGACCTGACCAGCTCCCCAGCCTGGAACAGACCCTGTGGTTCTGTGTCCTCCTGGCAGAAAAAGGTGTGATAAATACGGCAGCCAGGTGGGAAATGGGATCTGTGAAGAGATGTGACTTTGGGGAGGGTAGCTGGAGGGATGAGAGCCAGCACTGCAGCTGCTCACAGCTGGAGCAAGCTTGGGAAGAAAAAGTGATCCATGGCAAAATGGGCTGCATCTGTGCTGGGCTCTATGGAAAGGGCTCCCAAAGAAAGGTGGGAGCATCTTCCCCACAAACCCAGGAAGAGTCAGGGCTGTGCCTGGGAAGGTGTAGAGCCAGGAAAATTAAACTTTCCTGATTCCTAAGCCATGTTATCCCAGATGTGAGATCCCTGGAGATGCAGCCTCTCTGCAGCTGGGCTGGCAGAGCCACACGGGGCTGAGCTGAATCCCAGTGATCCCAAGGGAATCTGCTCCTCCTGTTCAGCCGGGGTACTCCAGAGGGATGGATCTGTGCCTGACTGTTCCTGGCACCTTGGCAGACCCCAGGCATCTTCATGGAGCAGAGGGAACCTGCAGACCAAAAGGACACAGGAGCAGGTGAAGGACGGTGGGAAGTGTCTTTGCTTTCCAATGATGATTTATTTGCTTTGTACCTGGTGACAAACACGAATAACACACAATTTCAGCAGCGCTTTTCCATCCCCTTTTTCTGCCAGGCAGAAGAAATAAAAAAAAAATTGTGACAAAAATCCTGCACTTCAGGAGAGATTTTTCTCTGGGACAGTTTCACAGCAGAACATCCCTGGGAGGGGCTTGCAGGAGCCCTTGGGATGCAGCAGAGGGAGGAATCTTGTGCCATTCTCAGGAAAAGCTGTGGCTGCTCCCCTCCAGTATGTACTGTGGACAAAAGCCACCACTGTGCCTGTGTCACACAGGATTTGCAGGAAGCGTTGTGTGACACAGCCCAGGAGGGACAGGGGCTGGAATCGCAGGCAGGATGGATGGACAGCATGCTGTTCTCCTCAGATATTTCCGTGTTATTTATCCTTCTCATTTATATTCACAGAATCGTTAAATTGTTTGGGCTGGAAGGGATCTTAAAGCTCACCCAGTTCCTCCCCCTGCCATGGGCAGGGACGCCTTCCACGAGGTTGCTCCAAGCCCCATCCAAACTGGCCTTGGACAATTCTAGGGATGGGACAGCCACAGCTTCTCTGAGCAACCTCTCCCAGTGCTGAACCCCTCTCTGAGTAAAGAACATTCCCCTCATTTGCATCTAATTTACATTCAGATAAACCTTGAGTCAGGAATTCCTGCTGGGCACATCTTCTGTTTTCTGTTGGACTCTCTGCCTGTTGTCCCTGCCTGCATCTATTCCTTTGTCCTGCTTCCAGCTTTTTTCCTGTCTCATTTTGCAGAGACCCAGGGGATACCAGTGAAGCACTGGGAATCATATACCTGGAAGGGACAGGAAAATGCTGTGTGGGTGGGAGAGGGCTCAGCTCCACAGAGGCAGCAGGATGAGCCCTGCAAGTCTTTCCAGAGGGAGCAGATCCCAAGATCCAGGTCTCCTTTGGTAGCAGGGCTGGGAAGAATCTGTGCAGCCGGCTCAGCAACAGCTCCCTGCAGACTTCCTCTGCTCTGGAAAGCTAGCACCAACCATCCCCTTCCCCGTGCCTCATTTTCCTCCTATTTCCAGGGATGGACTTGGAAAAATGAGTGTGACCAATGGCCCCCAGCTGCTCCCTTTAGGATGCTCACAGCAAGCCCAGGGGAATCTTCTCCCACAGTATCAGGGAGGTGCCAAGATGTTTTTCAATACAAACCCCGAAGTCGGAAACTCCAGCCAAAGAGGTTTTCCCCTAGAATGCCTACCCGCTTCCAGAGTACCCCTTTCCCTGTTCTTTTTTCCCCAGCTCTGAGGCTGCAAAGATGCCACAGACCACGAGAGGACACCCTCCTACCTCCGACTTTCCTGGCGCACCACGGCTGGGGAAAAATATCCGTAATAATATTACAGGGAGCGACTGGAACACACACGTCGGAGAGGAGAGCGAGCGAGAAACAATATGTTTATCCTTCCTGCTGTATCCAGCCATTTATTTAGGCAGCAAGCAGTCCTTTAAATATACAAATCCCAGGCAGATTAGGCTGGAATAGGCAGAGCAGGGATTAGGGGCTGCATTCCCAGCGCCTGCGTGTGCGAGGGGAAGGCTGTGTGCGTGCCTCTGTGAGTGTGTGTTGGGTGACTTTAAAATGGAATAAACCACATTTAGCAGCTAGGTAGCTATGGAAACATCACCAAAATTGTTCTCCCACCTTTCTGCCGCACTGATTTCCGCAGCCCTGCAAATGCTGTCAGGGGAGGGTTGAACATTGTTTCTTATAAATAAGAGAATGTAAAGAGCTACAGGAAGAATCGTCGCATTAGGATCGTGGAGCAGGGATGGTTCAGGGGGAAAATCGTCCAGCAGCTCTAATATTAGTTTCTGATGATTTAGCAATGATAAAGTACTTAATTTTCATCTTTTGTCTGTTTTTTTTTGCAGTTTCTGGAAGGTTGCAGGCTGAGGAGATGCATTGTGGTGTGTGTACCCATGGGGGTGTGTGTGTGTGTGTGTGTATGTACATAAATATATGTGCAAAACATCCTCCAAAAGGGTGAGCACAAACAGGAATATTGCAACAGCAATTCTGGGGTTGGAAAGAGAAGAATTTCACCTGCTTCACATCTTTTCCTGCATGCCACAGCCACAAGAGGAGCCAATTCCAGCTCTGCAGCTCTGCTCTGCCCCAGCCAGGCTCCCCAGTTTCTCTCCTGACCTATGGATTTGCAGGTAATCCTGCCCATGGCCCTGCTGGAGCACTGCCAATCTTGTTGAGGTATTTAGAGGCTGAGAAGACTGGTTATATATCACAGCTGATTTTAAAGAGGCTTTAAACCTGGGAATTAAATCCCAGCCCTCTAGACTCAACCAGAAAATGCTCAGCTGTTTTTGCTGGGGTCAGAATTTAATCCTTAAGATTTCCCAGGGCTGAGGAGGGAGGCTGAATCCATTTAAGTCTCCTAGGGCTGAAGTTTGTGCTCTGGTGCAGCCCAGGTGACAGTGTGATGTCCAATGGTACATTCCTGCTATCCCCAAGCAGGAGGGGCTGGCAGGGAATTGCCAGACCAAGGACAGGGGCATGGGGCTTGCTTTCCAACAGTGCCTCTGATCAGGAGTGTCCTGATGTCCCCTCATTGCTCTACATTTTGGGTGCTGCCACAGGTCCAAAGTGCTAAATGTAGGAACCAAATCTAGGGTCTCTATCCAGCATCAGCCCTGGCTGTAGCAGGACCCACCCAGCTGTAATCTGCCTCCTCCAAGACACTTTCTTCCTGTTTTTCTCTCATTCGGTCTCTCAGATCAAGGTCTCCTGTTCCTTGAGGTCCTGCTGCTGCCACAGTAGCTACCTGTGCTTTCCTCTCACACCCTTCCTGGTGCCTGAGGCAGGGACACCAGAATTGCTCATAGCTCCCACCAGGTGCTCCGAGGTGGATCCTGGGGCACCATGACAGGCTCTGTCTGCTGCTCCATTTCCCCCTATAACTCCTCACACTGCCCTTGTGGATATTCCTGCTGACATTCCCAGGAGTGTCCTGCCTCTCCAGTCTCCTCCCAGAAGGCTTACAGCTCATTTGGACCACACAGGTGCAGCTTCTGTTGTTTTCCTCTATGTGCAGCTGCTCATGCAGTTTCTCCATAGAGCTGGATTCTATGATCCCTGTGGGTCCCTTCCAGCTCAGGATATTCCATGGTTCTATAGCATCCTGAGCTCTCATTATGCCACAAATCTTCTTTGTAGTCACCTTTTGCTGGCCCTGTCCCGAGCAGTGCCACGTGCTGGCAAATTTAACTTTTCTGCCAGCTCCCCTTCCTACATTTTTTGTGCAAAAGGCATCAAAAGCCCTGCCACGTATCCCTGGAGGGCTTTACCTGTAATTCCTGCCTCCAGTACAAAAGGAACATTGCTTCTCAGACTCCACTGGAGAAGGCTGTCAGTTCACAACTTCACCTCCACTGCTAGCAACCTTGAAAGTCTTTTTGGAGGGCTCAGAGAAGAGTTCAGTGCCCAAAGTGTTCTGAGCTTATACAAATCTTGGTTCATGCCAGGACCATGAACAGTCAACCCTCTCCTTCTCATCTTGAGGTGTTCTCATCGGTTTCCCATCATTCTTTCCCCTCTAAGCCCAGCAAAGACACAAAGTCCTGCCTTGCCTTCACATTTGGGGTCTGGTCCATTGTCTAAAGCTCCCTAGGGAAGCAAGACTTGGATTTCACACCCCACCACAGCAGGAGGGAGAACCTGCCCTATATCCCTGGCCCTCCAATGTGATCCTCAGACTCCCACTGGATGGGAACCATTGCTTTGGGGTTGCCCAGGACTCCACAAGATGCAGGAATCCCAACAGCCCTCAGCAGCACTGCTCATCTTGCAGGGCTTTCTTGCAGGGAGCAAAGGAATCAGATGCTGAAGGACACAGTGAGTGTTTTAGGGTCTGAGGCAAGATCTGCCTCTGCTTTTTCCTATCTATGTCCAAGAAAGTTCACCTGGAGCCTCACATGTGCAGGGGTGTCAGGCCCTCTGGAGGCTGACTGAACATTCCTTAGGCAGGGTGAGTGATCCTAAGAAATCCTGGTTTTCTCCTCTGCCCCCAGGAGAAGTCAGGCCAGCTGGCTCAGCACAGGAACCAGCCTGAAAAGTGATATCAGGAGGAAACTCCACAGAAATTGCAAACCCCTCCCTCCCAACCCTAAGCAGCCTCTTCCAGAGTTCACAAGGTGTCAGCTACACCATGAATGCCTGAAGGTGTTTTCACACCCAGCTACATGGACAGAAGAGCTGGCAGGGACTGTCCATTCTCCATCCCCATGCAGCAGCTGGAGACCTTGGCTCCCACCAGGGCCTGGTAGCAGGCATGTCTCTGCTGGGGAGGGAGGGGAGCAGGTGAGGAAGCAGCACCTCTGGCAAGATCCAGAGTTAATCCTGCTGGTTAACAATGGCAGAGGCTTTGGATGCAGCTGTGCTGCTCCAGCCCCTTTCACTGTCCACCACCCACTGAAGGATGAGGCCCTGCCCTTCCCAGATATTGGATGTACCACACATGGAAGCGGCAGTGCCAACTTCTTCCTCCTGCTCAGCCACATCACAGCCCACTCTGTCCTTCTGTATTCAGGGATTGGGAGCAGCTCCCTCTCCAGCCAGCGTGGTGTTGCATTAACAATCAGAAGGATGGAAAAACAAGACTGTTTATTGTCTATTGTTAAACTTTACTGTCTAATGTTTTAATAAACAGTCAAGTTCTTCCTCCAATCATTAAATCTGCAGTAAAGCAGAATGGAAAATGGTTCGTGAGATTCTATCTGCATCACTACCACACAAATGGGAGGTCCTGGCAGCTGCAAAGAGCTACTCTCCCAGTTCCATGGCTTCCTGCCCACTCTGAGGTCTGGATCTGCTGCAGGCTGGGAGAGGTGCAGACCATCCCTCCTCATAGGAGATGGCCAGAGTGAGACATCTCCAAGGCCCTCCCCATCAATCCACTGAGCTCCACTTCAGTGGAGAGAAGATAATGCAGACATGATGTTCTGCTCCTAAGAAGGAGCAGGAATTCCTCCTGGAGATAGCCAATGGGAGCACCAACTTGCAATGATTTCAGACAGGTGAGCAGTTGACTCCTGAGTTTTTGACAATTGGAAGAATTTCCATGGCAGCAGTTTTCCATGTTCAGTGGTCAGGTGCATGTTTTAAATCTGAAATTATTTCCTGTTAGACCCACGGAATCACAAAGGAACTGGAAAATCTGCTGTGTGGGAACTAAACTAGCTACAGATACAGGCTTACAAACAGAAAGAATGAAATCCCCAGGGCTTGGGGTGACGGGGATGGGGAATGTCATCCTACAGGTAGGAGCAAGCTGAGGGTCACCCTGCAGCAGCAGCTTCAAAGCTGGGTCACTGCTCAAGTGCCTGGAGAAACTAAATCCCTTTGTTATCTCTGGGATGGTCCCTGTTTGCTTGTAAGCATTAACACCCTTTAATCTTTGTTTTTCCAGGAATCCCCAGGCCCCAGCTGTTGGCCTTGTGGACCTGAACATGAGCAGTGCTGGTGGTCCCTCACACTCACTCCGAGCAGGATGAGATCCCAAACACCTTCCAAAAGTTCTTTACCACTTTTCCTCTGAAAGAAACAATGCCCATCCCACCGCCCGTCCTCATAGCAATTTTAATGGCTCGCAGTTTTTGCAGCAGCTTTGATTGTCAGCAGTGAGGGCTCATCTCCTCGGGGGTGGCTCTGTGGGCAACAGATCCCAGATTTCCTGCTCACCACCATTTGTGGGCTGCTCCAACCGTTTGTCCAGTCATAAAATTATCAGCATATTATCCCTGGGCAATGACTTGTAATTGTCTCTTTTTATTACTCAATAAACAGTTTGGAAGCCAAGCCCCAGAGAGAGTAGGAACTCGCTCACTACTTACCGAGGTGCAAAGAGAGAGGTGAAGGAACAGTGAAAGGTACCAAAAAAGCCCAGGAAGGACAGCATTTTGTTAGATTTATTTTAGTAATTAATGGAAAATATGGTGTGGGACACTTAAAGGGGAATGGGGAAAAAGAGGCACAACCTTGAGAAGTCCTGCAGGGGCAAGTTGCTGGAATAAATATCCTTGATAACAGCTCCAGCAGCTCACAGCCTAGTTTTCCATCCTTTGGTCCCAAATGTCAATATTCCCTCGTGAACACACCCGGAGAGCCTCAGGAAAGAAAAATACAGCAGTTAGCTGGCGCAGTACAGCTCCAGTCATTGCAGCTCTATTAGAGCCATATATTCCCAGCTGCAGCCATATATTCCCAGGCATCGCCAGGAAAACGGGGCTGTGATGGAGGAAGGAGATCGTTCCAAATGAAAAAGAGATGCAGTTTTCCCAGAGTGAGAACTACTCCTAAATCTAAGCCTAATTGAATTATAAATAGCCTGGGTGCTTTCTTTCCATCCACAATCTCATTAAACTTCCAAATATATGGATATATAATCCCACGTTTTCTAAACATTTCTATTCAACTTTCAGTTCCAATGTGACGTTTTATATTTCAGAGTTGACCTATTCTGAGGAGGAAAAAAATTAGCTGAGTTCCCCCAATCAAAATGCTTCACTCTGGAATGAATGAAATGTTGGGAGGGATTTTTTTCCCCTTTTTCCAAAGGAATATATTCTTCCCTTCCTCAGGGAACTACCTGAACGGATTTTATTCATTCATTTAAGCCCAGCTGAGCCATGGAAAAGAAAAAAGCCCACCCTCTGCCTGATTTGCACAGCAATGATTTCCAACCTGCTTTCACATTTCAAATTAAGCTATCCAATCTATCCCATGGATTTGGGATATAGGAATTTGAGGGCTAACTAGGGATTGATAAATTGAGTAATGGGTTGTGTCTGAAACAATGGTTTCTTGGGGAAATATCAGCAAAAGAACTGTCCAGAGCGTGCTCTGTCCTGTTGGACATGGATTTCTCCCAATTCCCATCACTGCAGCTCATTGTCAGCTTTAGAAATGAAAGGAGTGGAGATTTTGTCTTACACACTGGTCTGACAGGCCAATCTCCAGAAGAATTAGGTTTAAATTGGATATTGGAAGAAATCCTTCCCTGTGTAGATGGGGAGGCCCCAGCACAGGTTGCCCAGAGAAGCTGTGGCTGCCTCTGGATCCCTGGAAGTGTCCAAGGCCAGGTTGGATGGGGCTTCGAGCAACCTGGGCTGATGCAAGTAATACCTGCCCTTGGCAGGGGCTGGAACGGGTGCTTTAAGGTCCCTCCCAACCCAAACCATCGTGGGATTCTATGAATCCACTTCCAGGCTGTGTCACTGGAAGGTCTGGACAGGATGATACAGCAGGAGGTTTTTATGGGATTTTTTTTTGTTTTTTTTAGCTTTCCTGATGCCATCCTTCTATTCTGCAACTTTGTTGGGCTGGAGAGGAAACTACATTCCATTTGGATTCTGATTTGCACTTGTCAGAGCTTTTGCTCCAGGCTGCCTGGAGGCTGTTGGACAACTCTGCGCTCTCACCAGGTTTCCTTGACAATGCCGACAGGATTTTGTTTCCAGAGCCAGACTGGGAAGCACAGCTCCCACAGCAGCCCTGCAAACCACCCTCAGCTGAAGAGGCAGTCCTCAGTACATGGGACATAGTGGGATCTGTGCAGTTTGCAGAATGTGGAGTTCCCACCTTTCCCAAACTTTTCCCAAAGTGCTCCCCAGTCAGGGCACGAGGCGCTAATGTGGACCTCCTGATTGCCTGCAGCAGCCATGGGGTCTGGGAATGCTGTGGGATCCCAGGGAAGATCAGCCACGTGCACACAGGATGACAAGGACATCTCGGAATGAGCAGCCATTCAGTTGGGACTTGGAGCTAAATTATCCCAAGGGAAAGTTGTTTGTTCACAGTCTCCTAAAGGGTTTCTGATAGAGCTGAAGAAAGGGTGGCAATTCCTCTGCACACCAAGCCCCAGGATTATTCATTGCCCTTTGGAATGAAAACTAAAGCTTCTTGCAGGAGGGGGACAGGCAGAAGCGCAGATGCTCCCAGTTCAAATCCCTGTTGCCTGAGTGAGACAGAGGGTCTCCAGCCCTGGTGACCAGGAATGACACCTGGAATGTCCCAGGGTATTCCCCCAGCTTGCTGCCACCCCAGGTGGGCACTAAACCCTCAGGGATGCTGCATCACACCAGCAGCTCCTGTACAGGTGCTCAGTACCTGTCACTGGTACCACCCCAACAAGGTGCCTGCATTCCCTCCCAAAAATACCAAATAAAGGGCATTTTAGAAAAGAAAATCTTCTCACTCAAGCAAAAGTGCTTCTCCTCACTCCACTACCATCCAAACCCCAGATTTGGAAGGCAGCTGTACCACTAGGGGCTTGCCAGACCCTTGGCTGGCCAATTCCCAAAACTAGAAATACCATAAATAAGTCAATCTTTACTTCTTTCCCTTTCCCAATCCTTCTTTAAATATCCCTGTGAGACCACCAGCTTAAGACACACTTGGACTCTGCTCACCTCCAGGCACTTCAGTGTGTTTCCACATGGACACCATTCCACTGCCTTGGGAACAGGAGTCTCCTCTAAGCCTTTTGGAGGCCTGAGGACATAGAAGAGTTAGTCAAAAGAGTAAGTCCCCTGAAAAACCAAGGAGATGAGGTTTAGACAGAAAGATTCAATCTGAACAACCAGTTCTGGGCGGCTTCAAAAAGCCAGAAGTTTGGGATCGGGAGGCAGAGTTATTTCCTCCTGGGAAGCCTGGTGGGTCATGCTCCTCTCCCAAACCACCAGCCCAAGCAGGGCTGTGCATCCATTCTAATCCATTCTCAAATGTTCTGCAGGATGGAGAGTTTAACCCCCTAAAACTCCAGGTGAGGAGATCATAGCCCTGCAGAAGGGAGGATGCTCCATGCAGGAATCATCACAGGAGCATCCAGCCCCAGGGCTCTGCTTCAGACACAGCACCTGACTCCAAACACAAGCAAAGATGAAACCAAAGCTCAGTCAGAGCAGCAAAATAAATCAGTGACAGAATCTCCAAAAGAGACAAATGAAGCTGGAATTTGTCCTTGTTTATTTTAATGTTTGGAATGTTTTCCAGGTGATTTATGCCCCCGCTTCAACGTGTTTCTCTTTCTTTATATCTCTCTTTCTCTCCCTCCACTTTTTTTCTTCTTTAAAACAGGGAAAAAAAATAATATTTGGGAGTTAATTGGTTTTCCAGGCTTGGCAGCCAGACACTGTAATTGATCTCCGAAGAGATGGATTTGTCCGTGGGTTGGGCATGAATTTGACAACCAGGCAAGGAAAGGAAGAAATATTTCCCTCTGCACATAGAGAAAAAGAGGGGTCACCCTAGCAGAGCCAGCGCCCTAGGCCCAAGGCCCTTCCTTTTCCAGATTTCCAAGCAAATAGCGCTTAGTGCTTTGGGCCCCTTCCAGTAAGAGGAACAGGAGATTTGAGCTGACTGGGAAAATCCCCTCGTTTAGAGCTACATCTCAGATAACATTTTTGGCTTTTCTTTTATCCCAGCTTTTTGAAGGTCCACATGGGAAAATGCCTGTTTGCCTTTAATGTGTGACCTGGGGCACTCCTTACCTTTCCATTCTCTCTGCTGTTTTGTCCTGCCTTGGAAGTCTATTATCCCTGGGTAGCTCAAGCAAGACCCCTGTAACTACAGCTCCTGCCACCCCACACATCCCCAGTCAGAACTGCTCCTCACCTTAGACCAGACCTCACCCCAAACCCCACATCTCTCACCTCTACTCTTCCCACAAGGCTGGTGCAATCCTAAACCTCCAGGAATTCCATGTGGGAGCAGAGCTGTTCACACTGTGAGGGAAGAGGAGCCATGATTTGGGGGGGACAAGGATGCCCCCTTTTCCTACATCCACTCTGCCCCACCAAACCATGACCTCACTGCTGGCCAGGAGGCTCCTGGGAAGCACAACAAATCCAGACCATGCACATTCTTTCGTCTGTTGGAGCCAAGAAATTCATATTCTGGTCAGGCAAGAGGCCTGATCCTGCTGCTCCAAAGGGAACTCTCCTGGAGGATGCTGTGCCTGAAGGCACCTCCCTAAACCTGCCAGGGTCTCCTGCTCCCCACTCCCAGCCCACAGCAGATGGCAAGCAGCCGTTCCAGACAGACGTTCCAGCAATGCCCGCAGGGAATCCAGGCTCCCACTGATTTCTGCAGGTAAACCCACCTGGGAATTTGGTGCAAAAATCACAGAGCAACAGATTTCCCAGAGCCAGCCCCGGGGTTTAGCAATATCTGTCTCCACAAGGGCTGAGCAAGGTATTCCCGGGCTTGTGGCCACACTGCAGCAGGGCAAGCGCTGGTTCCTGGGAAGAGAATCCTCCTCCCATCACGGAGGAGCACCCATCCCTCTATCCCGGAGCTTCCTAAAGACTGGTTGTTTTGGAGGGTGCATATCCCAGGAAAAAACACACTGCAGAACTCCTCTCTTCAGCATAAGGCTCCCTCCGGGCTCTTTTTGCTTTTTGCTGCACATTTATTCCAAACACCTGCCTGAAGATCTACTGGCTGAGCTCAGAAAGAGCCGGGAAAAGCCAATAGCCTCTCCCAGACAGATCCCCCCCTTCCCCTCATGGGCAACTCAGAGGAGGATATCACATTCCTATACACCTGCCAACCTTCCTGGGAGATGAGGAATTGAAGTCCTTTTATCCGTTAGAGGCCTCTTGGAAAAGCTAGGCTCAAGCCAAGCCTGCTCTAGTTAAGCTGTGCTGATGTTCTGCTCAGAATCCCCCCTACAATGACTGAGGCAGCGATTCTGTGCTGCTGACATCCCCCTGGCACAGCCCTGCAGCAGGAAACCCGGGCTTTGCACAAGGCAGAACTAAAGCCTGGAGCTAACTTCCACGGGAAGTTGTCGTGGCCAAGAATCCGTGACATTTCAGAGGGGAAGCATGAATGTGCGTGGATAACAAGAATAGCCTCAGTTACGCCAGCTAAATACCAACATCTCTGCTGAAAGGGATATTAATATTGCAGGCCACCTCCAGCTAGAGGAGATGATGAGTAGATCTAACACGACGCAGGTTTGCCTTCTGCTGCGCTTCCCTTTGCAACACCCGCTCCTCGGAGAGGATACGGAGTTATGCAGATCCCATCCAGCTCCTGCAGTTCTTCTCTTCCAGTGCTTTTTTCTAAAGCCTCTGTCAAAAATACTAAACAGCCTTATTTTGCCGTTGTTTGCACTGGGTATAAAACTCTGTAATGGGAGATTTCTGGAATTGCAAAGCAGGTTTATGGCAGGAACGCTGCTCCGTGCAGGTGTAAGATATCACTCACTGCCGAGCGCCGCAGCTACCACAGCCTGTGACAGGGAAGCAGCTCACAAATGGTCACGCGAAGGAAAACATCTGTTCGGAGCTAGCAGGTACACAGATCATCTGCAAATTGCACAGCTTGTGCCTGATTTTTCCCGGCTTTGTTTAGCGACTCGCAGCTCCGCGCCGCGGGAGGCAGCGCCGGCAGAAGGGACCTCCGCGGCGCCGAGCTGGAGCCGGGGAACGCCAGGCACAGCATCCCACCGACCGTGCCCACGGTGTAGGATGGGCTGCAGACACTGTTTAACTCAGGACCACTCCAGAAAGCCAGGTCAAGCTCTACAGCAGGCATAGTGGCCTTTCACCCACAGAGCCAGGTCCCTGCTGCCCCAGGGTATCCCATTTTCCCTTCTCACAAGTTCCTCGGGCACGCAGCATTGCCTCCGCCTCACACACAAAAGATTTCCTGATCCCTGCTGGACCTTTACATCTGCTTTACGTTATGAGGCTCAGATCAGGAAACAGGAGGGCTGTGTTTCCAGCAGACAGGATCTCTGGTTGATCTCCAGCCAGCCCTGGGACTTGAGCGCAGTTCCCAGCACCCTGTCATGGCTGGAAGGCAGGAGCACAGATCGTGGAATGGTTTGGGACCTTTAAAGGCTTTCTAGTCCAAGGCCCCTGGCATGAGCAGGGACACCTTGAAGTGATCAGGCAGCTCAGAATCCTCCTGTGCTTCTCAGGATGACCCATGCCCTGTGTTCCCACCTCTGTGAAAGGACTCAGACGCCTCAGACTCAGACCACAGTGGCAGCTGAGTCCCAAATCCCTCTGCCAGATCAGGATTGTTCCAAGGAGCTAAGAGGACAATTTGGCCTTGTTCTTTCTTTTAAAAAAAATAAACAACAACCCAATTCTGGTATGCTCTTTATACCTGGAGAAAAGCAAATGGAATAGGAGGAGATCCATCCCTGGTAGCACACTTCCACCACCTCCTCTGAACTCCTGCTGCCCTCGGCTCTCCATCAGACACATCAACACCCTTGGCACAGGATTTATCCTGTCAAGAGGAGTTCACCACTTCTGGCACTGAGCAACAAGATTTATTAAGTCCAGGACACACACCTCAGTAATCAATGGGAATTTCAACTGCAACTCCACTGAGAAGGGGATCAAGCCTTTTAAAATCCCATTCCTCAAGCACAGCAGTGTTGCAAGAAGCCCCATTAAACACCTGCCTTGGGTGGGCAAACAGATGCTGTACCCTGTCTGGTGACTCTGCATGGGAGGCCCGTGCAAGTTCTGTCATCCAAAACTGGGGACAGCCGGCCTGGAAGTGCCTCCAAAGCTCATCAGAAAAGAGGTGGCCTTTTGCAAGAGGCAGATGCTGGGAAAATCTGACTTGTTAGTGTAAGAAAATGAAGGGGAAGAGGTGATAAGTTTAGACTCTTTCCATGTACCAGGAGGTTTAACATGAAGGAAGAGAAAGTGCTGTTCAAGGTGAAAGAACATCAGCAAAAGGTCACAATTCACTCATTAATAAATTTAGGTGGGAAACCAGAATAAGGTTCCTGGCTGTCCAAGGAATTAGAGGATAGACAGTGCAATAGGAATGGTTTTTCAGCTTCAGAGAGGGACAAGATATTTCATCAGCTACAGTAGAAGAGGGCAGAACCTGCTGGTCCTGCCCCGGCCCAGTTCTGGCTGTTAAAGCAGCCTTGCAACCCAAGGAGGCCAGATCCAAGGTGTGTGGGAAAGACAGCTGATTTAATTGGAAAAAAACGGTGACAAGTTTGAGGTTTGGGTCTGAGACAGAGCAGGAAAGCCAAGGGAAATATAAATCAAAAATGTCCAGTATTGCTCAGGAGGCAGCTGACCAGCCTTCCAAGGGAAGAGAGGGAGAAGCACGAGCAGATGTTCTCTGCTGACAAACCAGCCCTGCCTGTCCTGCAGCAGCCCACACGGAAATCCATATAGAAAATCATTAAACAATTACAACCTCCATTGAAAGGAGATCAGCCTTTGAAGACATTTCCCCAGAAACCTCCGTTTGCAGTTTTCAAATAACCCCCTGCCTCATCAGAATAATTGCCAGGAGTAAATGCTTTGGAGCTCAGCAAACACGCAGCACGAGGAAAGCAAAGAAAAAAGAGCCAAGGCAGCCCCGCAGGTTCTGCTCTGTGCAAAGCCATGCCCTCAGACCAAGCACCCCATGGAGATGTCACCAGCATCAACTCTTGCCAGCCCCAGTGGCCTCCAGGGAAATGGGCTGTTCCCACCAGAGAAAGGGCTTTTTTCATCAAATAATCCCTCTGTGTCAGCTCAACACTCTGCCAGAGGAAAGGATTCACCTGAAAAAATTGGCCAGCCAAAAAAAGGAAGTTCTAATACACTGGCTGGTTTAATACACAATATTATCGCTCCCCACAGACAGAGGCTTCTCTTATTTTGAAGGTGCTTTAAGCACCTGACTTCAGTTAGGCTGAAATACTGCTCAAAAATCTGGCCTTTCATGCAGAACCAAGATAATCTTCGAAGACACAGCAACCCAACCAGCTTTGCTAAATCAATCTCTCCATTACTTTATTCAGTGCAGAGAAGTTCCCAGGGATCGCTATCCTACCAGAACTTGTTAACAATTTATAACTATCACCTTAATCATTAAAAGCAAACAATGGGAAAGAGAAAGAAATCATTAAATTAATACCTGATGGGGAATCCCAGAAGAGAAAACAAATTATTTTCCAAGACTGCCAGAATTAGGGGCCAGATCATGCGAAAACCCAGGGAGAAAATGTGGGAGCAGCATCTGATTTGCTGAGGGTGGTAAGGGGGGCTGCATTGCTCCAGAGCTCTTTTCTATCATTCCCTATGGAACTGGCCACCATGGTGTGATCCAGTGAGTCAAGGCAGGATGAGCCTTTTCAGCCCTCAGAGTGATTTCCAACAGAGCATGGTCTGGGCAGCTCAGCTCAGCAAGGAGAGCCAAGCCCTGCAGGACCACCCTGAAGACCTTGGGCACAGCCTGGTGCCCTAGGGCTGCTGGGGACAGCACATCCCTATTGCCTTGGGAGCTCTGACTGTGCTGCCTCAATTAAAATCAGCATCCCTCCCACCCCTCTGTGTCTCTGGGCCCAACCCAAACCCATAAATCACAGCAGGAAGGCCTAGAGGAAAGATGAGGGGCTTTCATTAGCGCAGCTGACAGAGACAGAAACAAGGACACGTCTCAGAGCAGATGCTGCTCTTGTCTCACAAGGACCCAAACCCACACATTTGTCAGGCTAGGGCTAGATTTTTGGAGGCACTTTCCCCCCACCATTTGGGCTAAAATAAAGGCATTAACTACCCTGCAAAAGCCAGAGTTCACCACACTTACACCTCCCTCAAATGCCTGTGTTAAATGCAGAATAAAAAGCGTGGGGGCAGCCAGGGGAAGGATCTTTCTATGGGAAGGCAGTGGAAAGCCTAGCCAGAGGAGCTCCACCTCAACCCCAAGGGAATGCCAACACTCCCTTCATGCCTGGCCTGTCATTGAGTAATTGAAGGTGATAATGGGAACGGATGAATGGAGGGAGGAAACACACCTGGAGGTAACTGCATCCATTGCACACTGCTGGATGTAGGCAATGGATGAATGGAGGCAGAAGGCACATGTGGGATAACTGCATGCATTGCACCGTGCTGGATTTAGGTCCAGTTTGGAGAGGCTTGGAAAATTCAGGATTTCTTCCACTTTAATCCTTCTCAGCAGAGCATTTTTGCCCGCGGCTGAGCGGGCTGGTCCCAACAGAGGGCACTGACACACTGACCACGGACCAACCTTCCCCAGCGCCGCCTCCTCGTCCGTCCTGCAGCACCGCTGACCTCCCCGCTGTCGAGTTCTCCATCGCGGTCCTGGCAGGAGCTGCCACGGCCCCACCCAGCCCGGATCAATGGGGCGGCACCCTCGGCGGGGCCAGGACGGGAAGCGAACATCCCAGCGCTGTGCAAAGCCGCTTCCTCGCTGGAGGTGGCAAGGAATGACGGTGGAAAAAAAGCTGGGAGGGGGTGGGAAATGGGGGCCCTCACTTTTTCAGGCTGTTAACTGTAATTAGCCTGGTTTCTGCGATGTAATTATCCCGCAATCTCAAAGCAAACACCCTGGAGGAAATTGCACGGTTATAGACAGCACGGCATTAAAAATAAATTATGAGAGTCCTGCTCGCTATTCCTGCCGATCTGACAGCGTTTTCCCTCAAAAAGCCCCGGCTTGGGGGAGCTGGAATCACCCAGCTGTGACTGTCCCTGCCAAACTGTCTGCCTAGACAGAGGACACGTCAGAATTCCAAACTTCCCCTTGCCAGCTCGGGAGACATTTGTCACAGCCCAATTACAGCATGACTGCACTTCGGGGGAGGGGAGGCTGCTTTATTTGGGGTTTTTTCCCAGAGGAATTTAATTCTGCCGGCTGTTTAATACAGCACACGAACAAAGCGTGCAAGGTGTTTGGAAACAAGTCAGCTCCTTACGGATCACAATACTCCTGCCTCTGGCACAGGGAGCTTCCTCTGCACTGCCCTTTTTGTTGCTGCCTGAGCGATTCCAATAAGGAGGACTGCGCTTTATCCCAAATTTCTGTCCCAGGAGGTGGAGGAAGCCGAGCAGTTCAAGAGTTGGAGGCTCATGGTTCATCCTTTGGTTGGCTCCCATGTGCAGAGCTTTGCTCAGCCCCCAGCTCCATGGCCACTGCTCTGAGCTGTGCAGCTGAATCAGGGAAGGGAAAGGGAAAGGGAAAGGGAAAGGGAAAGGAAGGGGTCCAAGCTCCTCATGCAGCTCAGTAGAATGTGATGAGGCCACCAGAGAAGACTCAAAGCTTTCTGCGGGCTTATTTGTAATTTTGGAGTATCTTTTCCACTCTTCCTCTAAGAGAGCCCCAGCCCAGCCTCAGCCATACACTTAAAGCCACCGGAAGACTTCCCAATGTCATCCCAAAGTCCTTCCCTCATGGCACTCCTCTACCATGACAAGTCCCTTCACGTGAAGGAAACCAGATGACAAGAAGGCGTCCCTAAGGGTGGATATGCTACTGCGTCACGTCCCAGGAAGGAAGCATTAAAGCAGTACCTCAGTGACTTTAAAAGCTGTAGGAGACATTCAAACACCTTCTGAATATCTGCAGAGAGCTGGCATGTTGCACCATCTCCAAACTTTCATGTTCATCACCATGCACTCCTTGGTTCATTCTGCCATAAGCTGAGGGATCCCAGGAGCACTCTGAGCCCCTGGGAAGACACTTTCTCTACCAGAGATGACCCAGAAAAGATCAGCACCGTGCTTCTCATCAGAAAAACAGCTCCCTTCAGGAGTCCTGAATATGGGCTTCTCCAGAGCAGACCCTTGCCCTGGGCTGTGGGTGATTAGTGGGTGCTCCTGGAGAACAGACCCAACCTCCAGCAGCACCAAGCCCCATTTAGTTAAACCCCTAATACTGCTTAAAGAATGAATCAATCCCAGTGACTCTGCTCTCCATGGATCCAGTCACTCACAGGATGCAAAGAACACGTCTGGAGAGCCCATTAAAAGCCACTCGACTGGAAAATAGTTTCTGGCCTAATTCTAGTGCTGGGGTCTTGGACAGGGGGAGAAATC
Organism: Anthoscopus minutus; assembly: GCA_013399455.1. NCBI lineage: Eukaryota > Metazoa > Chordata > Aves > Passeriformes > Paridae > Anthoscopus > Anthoscopus minutus. Next base: position 390,759 of record VWYI01043070.1, read on the forward strand.
TGACAGCGAGAGCGTGTCTGCAGGGAAGGCAAGGCAGAGCTGTTAACTACTTCACCAATCTAATGGATAGCACTCTCCAACAGTAATTAATAATTAATATTCGTAGCCTGCTTAAATCTGTTGACTCTGTAAACCACAGCCTCTCACTTAAAGGCCTCTCATCATGCTGAGACAAACTGGAGAACAACCCCCGCAGCGAGACTCGGCATAAACAAGAGCAGCAGCAACTCCCAGCTACCCAGGCTCAGCCTCAACCCCTCTCCTTTGTCCCATCTTTATCTTGTTGGGTTCAGCATCATTCCTTAGCAGTGTCTCTGTCCTGGGTGGGCACAGGACACTGAAGTCACCAAGTCCAACCTTCCTCAGAGGGTCTGCTCAGTTTTTCCCGGGCCATGAGCCCTGTCTTTTTTTGCCAGGGAACATTCAGGACAGCAGTGGAGGGTCTCGAAACGCAGACAAAAATCCCCAGTGGTCTTTTCTCCTTTTGAGCACTGGGGATTGATTTGGAGGGTAATAAATTCAATTAATATCTCCAACCTGGGTCTGGTTTGCCCAGTGATCTCTCCCCGTCCTTGTGTCAACCCACAAGCCTTTCATTATATTTTCTCTCAGGAGGGCAGTGACAGTGGCCTTGGGAGCAGCCTGTTGTCCAGCCAGGGACACAAGTTCACCCTACCCCACTCCAAGATAAATCTGACAGTCTATAGAAGGATTTATTGAATTCAGGAGTTGGACTCCTTACACCTAAGATCACTTTGAACTTTCTGGAGGCTCAAGTGCATCACTAGAACACTGCAGTTTGCTGCCTTCCCTCCAATTAATTCTCCTTTCTATGGATCCACTGCAGATATTACTCACAGCTTCCCTCTTTTCCCCACCTCCCATCACTGTCACCACCCTAAGGAGAGTTTCAGCCACCAGGAGATGGCTGATGTCCTGGCCTGTGGCCGTGGTGTCTGTGGGATTGGGCTGTGGGAGTTAATGGCACCCAGGGAGCCAAAATCCAGCTGGGAGGTGTCAGAACCCACAGTAGGTCACACACGAAGGAAGGTGGGACAGGGCAGGACAGGTTTGCTGGATGGCAACCACAGCTCCTGAGAACAACGTCACTAACCTGAAGAACTTGAAAGGCTGGAACAAGAGTGGGTGGCCTGTGGGATCACCCAAACCAAACTAATTTTGTCTCTGTAGCATCAGCTCCAGGGACAATGTGACTTCCACAGAAATCACCTTTCTTTTTGATGTTGCTCAAAATTGAAAAACAACCCTTAATAATTTTAAATCTCACATTTTGGGGTAATTGGATATACACAGATGACTTTTGTATCTGATTTGGGTCATTCATTCTGTGTGTCTGTTATTACTCCCATTGTATTCCAAGTTTGGGAGAACACAAGAAATTCCTTTTTCCTGATAAAGAACATTATTCCATCATCTGCATTACAAATTGTCTTTTATCATAGCTAGGATTTAATCTGATAATAAACTTCTAAGTCTCAGGCAATAGTTTCTCTCACCAGCTTACATTCGATACTTTATTTCCCATGGAAACTTGAAATTCTGTTCAGTTCCTTTAATCAGTATTCAACAAATACAATCCCATTGAAATTTGTTTTTCTTTCCAAAGGGTAATGCAAAAAGGCCTCCTCGCTAGCATTCAGATGTGAGCACACCTAAAAATACCTAATATCAGGAAACAATTATACTTCTTCACTTGAATAAATAATTTGCATTTAGAAAGGAGGAAAATATGCCCATAAATAATTTTTCCCCAGCTTCCTATAAAAAACAAGGACAATCAATGTGAATCTGTAGTTAAAAGTACCAAGAACGTGGTTGTCCTGCAAAGATGTAAATTGGTTTTAAACAATGAGAAGCCAGACCTTGGGAGAATAGGACAATTTTTGCACTCTGGTGCAAAACCCCAATATTCTGGGGGAAAAAACCCAAAAAATATTTTTTCTGGTTTGTGTAGATTCTTTTATTTCCAAGCCAGTAAGACCTTCCCTCTGGAATTTCCTAGAGAGCTAGAGAGTTCTAGTTTCCCCAAGGCTTCCAAAAGCAGAAGGAAAATAGGAAAATAAACAAATACTTTTATTTCATTTTTCTTAAAAAGAGGAAAACAATCATTTGGGTTTGAATGAAACCTAATATTCAGCTTAAGCAAAATTCTTTATTTGGTCCCTGAGTCTGTCAAGACTTCAGTGAGATTTCCAGAGAAATGGATGTGGGATTTGAAATATGAAGTTCAACATTTTCCTTAGGAAATCTGACCAGATAGCACTGAGGTAAAGCGGGATTTTTGGGAGAGTACAATATCCCTCCTACATCCCACCCCTGAAATGAGGGAAATAGGAATGAATTTCTAAAGGTTTCAGTGTTGCTAAATGTTGAGATGGAAGGCACATAAAAAATATTCCTATGGGAAAACATAACCTACCTATCTTGTCTTCTGTTTATTAAAGGAGACCTGGTGGTTCCAGAATTCCTGCTACCTGGTTCCCACCAGGGCTGCTCATCACTGGACTTCCAGTAGCTGAGGGCTGCCAGCTGAATTCCAGCCTTTCCTCTTCAACCACAGATCCCCATCATCAGAGCAAAGGCACCTCTTCAGGTCCAAGCCAGGTGGATGGAAGGGAGAGCTCTCAGACTGTGCTGCCAAGAACAGAGCTAAGGCACCACAAACACGTGGGGACACAGTGGTTTTCCTCCAGTTTCTACTGATAGTCCATGAGCAGCGTCCCTGAGCACAGCACTCTGACCCTGACACCAGCACCCCTCCAACCTCCCTGCAATGTCCATTCCCCCTTCTCCCCCTCAGGTTCAACCCTAATATCCCAACAATATCCTCTCTAGGAAACATGGTCTGTGGCATGTTGGAGAACAAAAAAGCAGCCCCAGCCCCAGCAGCTCTGGACACTCTGCTAATGACTGGAATAATGATGGCATTCCTGGTAGGAGCTGTGGAGATGACAACCACTCACAATTATTGTAGAATATGCAGAAGGCAATTTGGAATAATAAATGTTTTGAATGTAGAGTGAGAACAAATGAGCCCCTTGGTAGCTGGATCTCTCCTCCCATGGTGTTCCAGGGCTCTCCTGGGATGTTGCAGTGTCTGGAGCAATATCTCCAGTGGTGATGCTCCAGTTGAACCACTTCAAGTCCTTCCCTCCATGTGCTGGGTCCTCCGCTTGCAGGATCTTGCAGGAATTCTGGCCAAAACAGAACAACACCGCCCAGCCCAGGCTCCCGAGAAGATAAGGACAAAGTCCATGTTCATGGAATCATTCAGGTCTCTGAGATCACCAGTGTTCCTTCACTCAACCCCAGAAATGAGACACCCAAGGGTTGTGCTGGGAGTGGTCTTCCCTCCACCCTGTGCAGGTGCCATCCCACAATCTCAGCGGGATGCACGTTCTCTGCCTGGCCATATGTCCAGCTCCCACATTCCACGGACCTGCTATTGGCCTGGGACAGCTTGTGGTGCTGGAACGAGGCTGGATCCCCACGCACACAGGGAACACCTTTGCTCTTCCACACATCAGCGTCTGAGGGGCAACGTGAGTCATGGGCAGCAGCAGGAGATGGAAGGCCAGGAAAGACATCAAAGGGAGTAGGAGGAGGGGTCCAGGGGATGAGCAAAGGGGTTGAGGAAAGCCAAAGAAAAGAAAAGGGTGCCTGGGAGGTTCTCATTTGAAAGCTGAAGGCTCCCTGCCAAAGCAAACAGTTGGACATGGAGGGCTCTCCATGGCTCTGGTTCACTTGGACCATCTGGCATTTATTGAAATTGCCTCCCTTTGTGTTTGCTCTGATGAAGTAGGTTTGTATTCCTGCTTTCTCTCCCTCCTTTCTCCTCTCCCAGGCCAACACATAGCTTCTGTCCTGCCTTTCATCTCACGTGTCCTCAAAACAGCTATTGAACAAAGAACTCCACTTTAGGGAATGAATCCCAGGAGGAATCAGGGATAGGGAGAAACACCTGCACATGGACAGCCCCATGCATGGCCTTGCTACCCCTTGTCTTACACACTTCCACTGCTTCCCTTGGCCCTCAGTCTGGGAAGGCAACAGACTGAGAGGAAAGATGGAAACAGAAATCAGAGCAGAAGTTAAACGGGAGAACAGAAAAGCAGGGAGAAAAAAATCCTTCCAAAAGGTGCAATTGCAAAGTGATGACAGGCTGGTGGAAGGGAATTAGCAGAGAGGAGGGCTCTGTTCACCTCCTCCCCTCCCTGCTCTGCTGTGTGATCAGAAAGAAGCCAAAAGAGCCATTTTGTTGGGAACTTTGGCATCCGCCACTCTCCCGCAACGAGGGCGAGAGACTGAAATAATCAACATTTTCTGCAGCACAGAAATGCAAACACTCAAATTCGCATCTCAACTGACAGTTTCAGTCAAAATACATCCCCCTGACGCTCTTCAGTTAGAAAAGATTCACAGACTCATTTCACAGCAGATCCTGCATTCCCAGGCCACATCACACAGCCATGCTGCCAGAGTTTGGATTTCCTGTAAGTCAGCAAGAAGCTTCTGAGGCTTGGGATGCACTTCTAAGCCTATTGCATGGAAGAGTCTCTCCAGTGTTTTTTCAGGAAGCCTGTCCCAGCAGAAAAGAAAGAAAAACAAAAAAAAACCCACAAAAAAAACCCCAAAGAACACAAGCACAAGGGTGGGGAGAGGTTTTCTTTTCCCTGCTCAGCCTCTGGATGCTCCAGAGCCAGGATATCATTCAACAAAAGAGCCCATCCAGGAAACTCCCGCCCTTGTCACTCCATGCTCCGCTGCCATGCCCTCACTGGGAGGACCGTGAAGACTCCAATGACTGCAGAAAGGAGCTCGGTGGCTCTGCTGGTGCAAATTAGTGGAGCTGAAACTTTAGATCAGTGACAGAGCCTTTTCCTCCTGAGAGCAGTAAATTGCGATGCCGGTCCCTAAAGACCCTCCTTGCCATTAAGTGATTAATGAATTCATTAACACCTCTAGGAACACAGAAAATATGACACGGACAGCCTGCCTAGGCTTTGTAAAGTATTTTTCCTAAGGAACAGCAGAGAAGAGTGGCTAATTAAGCTATATGGCCCATGGCAGCACTACTACATTTATCCAGAGGGGATGAGGAAAGGGATGAGATTCTGTCTCCTGCTCCTGACCAGCTTTTATTTGACCCATAACGAGATGCTAAAATCAAGGGTTTATTGCTATTATAAACCTTTCATTTGAAGGGGGGAGGGAGAAAGCTTTTTACTGTAATGGCTTTAATGACTTTCCCAGCGTTCCCCAGTCCAGAGCTGGAAAGGTCCCAGGGTATCTGGAGGTAAGGAGAGGGGAAAGAATTGCACAATGGCCTCTTCAGATCCTACAGAGAGACTTAATTCTTGCCCTAAAGCCACGGCCACATGCTCCAGTCCATTTCCCTGACAGTTTTATTTACCAACGGTAACATAACCAAGAGACCAAACACTTGGGATGAAGTGTGAGCCGGGCTCGGGCTGTGACACCTGCGCTAAATCACGGCCCAGGATCGCCTCCCGCTGTACCTCAGCAGGACACTCCTGCTGCTCCCACGGCTCCAGCTGACAGGAGCCAGTCCATGGAATGACAATGCCACTGCCCCACGTGTGCCTTGGATCGGTGTCCCAGATCCAGCTTCCTGTGAAGCCTGGCTGAAGCCTTCCATCAGAGCCCCAGGGGCAGCCGGGCAGGGTTAGCTCAGGAAGGGATGCCCACATTCCCTGCATTGAAGGGATAAATAGCTGCTACTTGCAGCACATTTCCCTTCCTTCATCTGGGGCTTCTTTGTCCCTATGTCCCATATTTCACGGAATCCCAGAATGGTTTGGGCTGGAAGGGACCTTAGAGCTTATCCAGTCCCAGCCCTGCCATGGGCAGGGACACCTTCCACTAGCCCAGGTCGCTCCAAGCCCTGTCCAAGCTGGCTTTGAACACTTCCAGGGGGAAGTAGGGCAGCCACAGCTTTCCCGGGCTTCTGCTATATTGTTACAGACAACACCGGGTTCATATCTGCAGCCACCAATGATTGCAGAAATTCCTTCCATAACCCAAGTGGGACAACTTTCCTTCAGCCCAGAATGGCACAGAGAGTGGAGACAGGCTTGTGTGTTCCTTGGGAGCACAAACCTGGGCTTCTTTGCTTCCAGAACAAACTGAGGAAGATCCATAACAATCCAAGGGGACAAGGGATGCTCTGTACAAAGCACTTTCATCACTTAAAGGCAGTGCAGGTGGCAGAGTGCCACCAGGATTTCCTGCAGGTGTGAGGGCTTCAGGAAATTTGAAAACTGGGGAGAATCAAGCTGGAAAGATAGCTCCATTTTAAAGACAATAAATTGGAGAGAGCTCAGAAAAAGCCCCTACAAAGATGAAAGGACAGCAGGTATTGATTTATGTAGGAAGATCAAAAGAGCTATATTTGTATATAGTAGTTTAGCTAAGTGATGACTAAGTGTTTAACGGGAAGGGTTTGAAGGACACAAACCCAGAGAGGGTTTGTGCAGTGAAGGAGCTGAACAGGAGCAGGGAGGTGGGAGAAAAGAATGGGAAATGAGGCAGATTCCAGCTGTCTGCAGATGTTTTTTGGCAGGGGGATGTGAGCAGTCCTGCTGACACCCAGCCCCAAGACACACATGGCAAACCAGTGTCCCAAACCTTTCCAAACCCCATCCTGCACTGCTTCCCAAAGCTGTTCAAACCCCATCCTGCACTTTGCTCACTGCAAGTGCCACCTCCAGTCAGCTCATACCACGCCACATCATCCAGGAGCACAGGGTGCCCTCACAGTCCACATAGAGGGTGACACCAGAGTGACTGAACCTCTGAGTGCAGGGAGCCCTGTGATTGCCCTAACTCACAGAAAACAGAAACAGAACAGAACTCACAGAAAACAGAAACAACCCTACATCTCAAATCCTCTTCTGAGGACCCCACTGTCCTTCTCCATCCACTCCAAGGACTCAGGAGTTCATATCCAGTCTTTGAACTCACTTAAATACGACAGAAGCTATCCCTTCTTTCCTGGAAACAGTGTTTGAAAAGATTAACCTGAGAATGACACAGGACCTAATCCATCTGCAGGCTCTGCTGACATCCCTGATTGCAGAGGATATGCTCCATTCTGCTCCACCTCTGCTAGGTTACTCAGGATTTGCAGAGAGAGGGATGGGACCATAGCCAGAATAGCAAAAAACTCTTCTGTTCCTCAAGGTAATTCAAGCCCAGGTGGGAAAAAGCCAGTTAAAGTGACTGTAATGAGTGACCTACCCTCAGCCTCCCTCTGTGGGCCCAGGTTGGCACGTATCCCCTTTGTGCTCCTAAGAGCAGAGCCAGAAGCATTTCAGAGGGTGACCCCTTGGAAATCCTCCATGGAGAAGAATCCTTAGTACACAGGACAGGCAACACATAGCAACCATCCTGGGTTGTGCAGGGCTGCACAGGGAAGGATCTGGGGGCCACAAGCTTCATTAAACAGCTGAAGTTTTAAGTTACCTCATAGTCTGCAATCTGCTTACTCTGCTAAAGGCTGAGCTGCCCACCTGAGAAATGCCAATCCAGCCCTCTAGAGAAGAGATGGAGAAGGGAGAGGGGAAGACAAGCAGATCAGAGAGAATCTAATAAGAAAGCCTGATTGAATCATTCTGTCATTACGTGGGACATCCGGAAAACTTTATGGCCTCACTTCATAGCCTGAAAATACCCAGAAAAAAGCTTTTGCTCCAGAATCTGGAGGGACATCCAGGCACTTTAGATTGATTCCAGTGCTCTGCTCTCTGTCCACATCATTCAGCATTTTATCCACCATTTGCTGGAGTGATTCTCTTTGCTGGGAATGTTATAGACAGCAGAAAGAGAGGTCACAAGTAAGTAACGATGAGAACAGCACAGGTCACAGTGTGGGTTAAATGAGCCCACCTACAAGGGGCAGGACTCATGGCCCCTTACAGAGCCACTAAATACATTTTTCTCACCTTTTCCTATCAAGTGTCAACAAGATCTACCCCAATCGAGGGCCCCTTGATCCCTGTGGCCAAGCAGGGATTCAGGAGGATAAACATCCACACGTGGTTGGAAAGGGTGACAACACACGGAGTGTGTTTTCCTCAGCCAGACACAGTCACTTGACCACAAGCTGCTCACCCCTACATCACTGCTGAGGTACATCAGCGTGGAAAAATGTAGTCTGATGCAAGTCAGTGCAAGATAACACCTCTGGGAACCAGCAATGCAAATGACAGCTACTTCCAATGTGAGAGATTACCTCAGAAAGCACCAACTGCAGCAGGACTAAAGATGCTGTCCCTGGAGTAAGTGAATATTCATCTAAGCAGGGACAGGAACCAGGATTTCACTGGACATTTGCATTTCCTTCTTCTCTTACCCTCCATTTTCCCCTATTTCACCCACATTTGCATGACTTTATATGAAAAAAACAAACCTCCTACAGCATTTTAAAGGCTATGAGAGCACTTGTGCAGAGCATAGCATGGCTCTGGAGTTTTAGAGCTTTTTCAGGAGATATGGGGTGTTCACACAGGGAGGGGAGGCCTTGGAGAGCATTTAAAATTATTCCATATACACAGCCAAGAGCTGGAAAAATTCTGAACTCAGCTCAGCTTCCTCCGTTTTCCATGGAGCTGCTTAAAAAAAACCCCAAGATGTCTAGGCATCGACATGGAAATATCCTGGCTTGCAGGGGACTTCCCAGGATTTTGACCACAAGATGATGAGAGTCAATGCCTGGAAGCTCAGGTCAGATAAATCCCAAAATATAGTGCAATTTCCCTGCAGGGAGGGACACTGGACACTGGAGGACCTCATGAGGGTGTGGATCCTCCTCCTTGGATACTGCTGTAGTAGATAACTCCTTTACAGCCAGGCTTTAATCCAGCTTCTGGGAGACAGGAGCAGGGAGAGCAGGGCTGGGTGGCTCAGGGCATCCCTCTCTTCCCCTGCTCCCTTCCTTTGTCCCCTCAGCCATGACAAGAACAGGAAATTCTGGGTAATCTGCTGCTCAGCCTTGCACTCCCAATGAAGCTGTAGTCCAATCTCACTCCCCAAGACCACAGGAAGGAATTTGTTGATTTCTTTTCCTCCCTCAGGCTCATTTGGCCCTGCAGATGTTGCTTGCTTGTTCTTTTTGTTATCTCCTCACTTTTCCTCTGAATGGTCAGACTGGGCTTGGCTCAGCCAGGGTTTATGGGTGTGCCAGCAGTGGGGGTCACCTTGTTCTGTGCCCTTTGGGATCAGCTGGTGCCACCTCACCCAGTCACACAGAGTTTCTGGTGGGTATGAGACAGAGAGTTCATAACCTGGACAGCATATCCTTTAGTCTATCAAGTGATCCCACTACTCAGAACCTTCCAGGACTGCCCAAACAAACATATGTAAGACTTGAAATTCAATCTCTTCCCTGCCCTGTCCCCTGGAAAACTCTTTGATGACTAAGCCCATTAGGGGAGGAGCAAATCTCCTGGAAATGTCACAGCTGATCTCTGCTGACCTTATCAAAGTGCAGGATCAATACACTGACCTGTTCAGAGCAGGAAACCTTAAGCAAAAGCCAGAGAGAAGCAATTAAAGCAGAATTTCAAGAATAGGAGTGAGGGGGGGAATGGAAAAACCCCCTATTCTTGCTCTGGAGAGTGAAAAACAAATGAGCCAAAAGGAACCGTGATGCTGAGAATTATCATCTACATAATTAGTATTTGATAAAGCAGGAAACAAAACATAACATCCATTCATCATGCTGACAGCTGCAGGACCACGATGCCAGGCTCTCAGGAGATGGGGGTTGTGCCTTCAGCAGTGCAGGTACCAATCCTCACCTCCAGCTCAGTGTGCCCTGGGGCATCCCAGGGACTGGTTTGGAACATGCCAGGCTTGATCCTGTGCTCTGGACTGCCTGGATTTGAAGGGTGGAGAACCATCAATCTTCAGGACAGCTAAGGAGCTTCCAGTGGGACCTCAGGCACACAGGAAACTTCAGGCAGCCTAGAAAGATAAACTGACTTACTTAACACCTGGAACTCAACCAACTCCCCACCTCCTGGCTGCAGCTATCCCTGCCCTAGCTTTGAACTGGACAAACCATCGCTATTTGGAACACTTCATCCCATCCTGGGAGGTGGCAAAGCCATTTCAAACACCCTGGAGCCAACCTGCCTTGCAGGACGAGTATAGACAGGGGCAAGGAATGGGCCTGGGTACCCAGGAAGGTACAGCCAAAGGATTTCTGGTCAAACACAACCCATCTCAGCTCCTATACATGAAAAAACAGCACCTTTCCTCTGTGGGTCCTCTGATTTTCCGTAAGATGCAAGAGTATTTTCAGATAAACTCATTATTAACCTTCCCATGAAAAGGGCAATCCACAGTGAAGAGGATCCAGAGTGCAAAGAGGAGCTGTGGTTCCCACAGAGGACAATTTAAAGGAGCAGGTGACAGAACACTAAACAAAATCAAAGAGAGGAAGATTAAAAGGTAAATCACTTGTAGGACATCTAGAGCAGCTCTCTCTACAGGGCTTTGCCCAAAGGAGAGATTTTCCTTTCTCTTTATAGCAATTTTTAAGATTTACCTTTCCTTACAAGGATGAGCACGAGGTATTTGAAGGCAACTCGGGGACAAAATAGGCAGAAGCCAACTTTACCTTTCCTGACACAGAGCCAAGTCCCTGCTGGCAACACCACACATCCATCCTGATGTGCCAGGCTGGAGCAGGGCTGTGCCCAGCTCCAGACTGCCCACTCGAGATAGATCCTTATCCATCTGCTGAGGCAGAGCATTTCACTGGATAAAACACTGAACAATTCCCTTGAGTACTGCAGGTGCCCTAATTCCCACATGAATCATCTCAGCATCAACCGCAGGCTGCTGTGAGGAACAGGAAGAGCTCTGGTCCCAGCCCTTCCTCCTTCCCCCCCTTTTTATTTGCTATCCCCTCTAATTTCATCAACTTCTTTTGCTGGCTGGGTCTTCATAGTCTCACCTCATTACCCCACGACAAGGCAGGATCTCAGCTCTCCAGCTGAACCACCTCTTCCCAGCACAGACAAAGCCCTGTGAAGAATGTCTTTGGGAGGCGTTTCAAAAAAAAAAAAGCAATCAAAGCAAGTCTCTGCTGTCCTGGGGAATTCTCTGTGCACAGAGAGCCTCATCAAACCAGGAGAAAGCAACAGCAAATTTAACAGTGCCATCCCTAGCAGCCACAGATGGCTGCAGTTCCTAAATAAGCATTACATTAGTGCGAAGGAGAGAGAAAAAAAATTAAAGGAAGAAAGGAAAATATAACAGCTGTATCTTAAGCCTGGAGGCTGATGCTAAATCTACATTTGTAGATGCTTTCAGGACTGGCAATAAAAGTCAAGTTGCTTCCACGTTAAAGGGGCACTGCTGTGTGTTTTATGCAGCATCCTCAACTTGCTGATCATTTGGTGGGAGCATCCTCCAGCTGTCCAGCAGGTTGGGGACCTGGGAAAACAGAAGGAGATGTGTCCACAGAGGAAAGAAGTGGGGCAAAGCATTAATATTTAATGGAGCGTTTTACATTGCTTTGAATGGAATGTTCTGCTACAAAAAACACCAACAAAATCCAAACAAATACAAAAATCAATAGTGCACAATGGCCTTCGGTGCACTGACAGAAACATCATTTGCCCTCTTGTCACTGCTGTCATGTTAAAACCACAGCTCCAACAATTTCCCCAGCCTGGAATTCTGCTGGGTGGGCAAAACAGAGGAAAAAGAAGTGGGGGCCTCGACTTCAAATCTTGACCCCTCCAAAGCAGAGGAAATTTCACTCTGAAAGCAGGAGCTCAGGTGGGGTTCATGGAACAAATCAGAGAATTACAGAATGAATCATGGAATCCCAGAAGTGTTTGGGTTGGGAGGGATCTTAAAGTCCATCCAGTCCCACCCCTGCCATGGGCAGGGACACTGCACTATCCCAGGTTGCTCCAAGCCCCATCCAACCTGGCCTTGGACACTTCCAGGAATCCAGCAGCAGCCACAGCTTCTCTGGGACAGAGCCTCCTCACCCTCACAGAGAAGAATTTCTTCTGTATATCTAAGATAAATTTCCCCTCTTTCAGTCTGAAGCCCCCTTGTCCTGTCACTCCATATGTTGTCCATAGTCCCTCTCCAGCTGTCCTGGAGCCCCTTTAGGCACTGGAAGGGGCTCCAGGGTCTCCCTGGAGCTTTTTCTTCTCCAGGTGAGCACCCCCAGCTCTCCCAGCCTGTCTCAAGAGCAGAGAACATCCAGCCCTTGGAGAATCTCTGTGACCTCCTCTGGACTCACTCCAGCCACTCCACATTCTTCTGGTGCTTTGGATTCCAGGGCTGGGACAGCTCTGCAGGTGAGGTCTTACCTGAGTGAGGCAGAGAGGCAGAATTCCAGTCCCTCTCCTGCTGGCCACGCTGGAGATCAGCCCAGCACAGAGGTGTCCTGGTCCCAGTGAGCACATTTGGGTTACACTGAGCTCCTCAACACCCACAGCCACGAGTCCTTTTGCTCAGAGCTCTTCAGGGAAAGCTCTGCTCCCAGCTGAGGGGATGCTGGAGACTTTTTCTCCATGATCTGGGAAGGAAACCATGAGTTTGCTGCCAGCAAAGAATACAGTTGACACTAATATTGGAGGAGCAGTTCATGGTGACATGACTGGGCCTCTGTCATGGTGTGAGAGCAGCACCAGGGTCCTGAGTCACCTCCAAACTCATGGCCCAGTCTGCAGCCAGTTCAGCCCAGCACTGAGAGGAGCATTTTGCTGAGGCAGAATCTCTCTGTGGAGGGGTGGGAATCCCAAGGATCAGCCATGGGAGCAGCCCAGGCAGCTCCTCAGAGATGCACCTTCACAAACAGAGACAACCCAAGCCGCTCTCAATCCCATATCACTGAGCTCAAGTGACACACACGTGTGTGTGCTGTCAGGGATGAGGTTCCCTGCAATCTCACACATCTCTTTTCCTCCCCTTTGCTTTTCAAAGGTTTCATTTCTCTCATGTTTCCAACAGTCTGTGACAAAATGCCGAATTACCTCCACCGTGTCCGAGCTGTGGAACCTTCTTCCTCCTCTTGAACTGTTCAGCATTTTTACCATATTCATTTATTTTTATTACACTTCATTAGAACAGTGATGTCCTCTAAGCTACTTGGGTTCTTCAGCAACCCATGGCTACTGCCTCCCTCACAAACAGTGCAGATTATTCCTGTTTTTCTGTCATATTCCCTCTCCATTCCTGAATTAGCTACACCAATTAATTACCAGCCCCTGGGACTGCTCTTAGAGCACAAGCCCTGAGGCTGAGCAGCGAAAGGGATGTTATTACACAAGTGAGCAAGGTTTGGCTGCTCTTACCTGAGCTCCCTCAGGATTTTCCATCAGAACGTTGATTCCCTGCAAAAGGAACAACTCACTTGGGCATGTCAATGCCAACACATTCTTGTTTCTAAACAAAAAATTACCTGAGTGTTTTGACAACATCAAAACATCATGTTTCATTATTTTGAGGGCATGGAGTACTTTGATATTAATTCTAAAACATCTTTTCACTTAGAAGTTTCTCTTATAATCCAATTGCTTTAAATGTCAAAATCAACTCAAAATATGTAAACAATTTTTAATGGTTTCACAGGGACATGTCAGGACAAAAAATACATTTAAATTAAACTCCATAATTTTTCCCTGAAATGGGAAATGCACTTCTTGCTCAGGTCTAGACATCAGTACAACATCTTGGTGGACTTTGATGAAACTGAGAGAACCCACCCAGGTGAGATGGACAATGGGGTTAACAGGGAATGCTGGAGGGCATGGAAAATCCAGGCTGAGGCAGGAGAGGAAAGAGGCAGAAGGATGAGCTGAGAACAATGCTGCAGGCCAGGGAAATGTGGATTTGTGATGCCAGGTGGAGCATTTGCACCTGGGCCAGCTTTTAGGGAGTTTGGGGTGGGAATGGAGAAGCTGCCAAAGGAGGATATCGCAGAGCACTCATTTCAAGGATAATCCAAAGAATCCTTTTAAATCCATCAATAAAACCCACCCTGTAATTTCCTTCCCTCTAAAGCAGACTCCCTGCCGTGCCAGTGCAGAGCTGCATCCTGGTGGCACCAAGGGGAGATCTGGAAACATCATGTCCATCATCCCGAGCTGCTCTGAGCCTGGATCACCGGAGAAAGCGGATCAGTGCTGAGTGCTTGGCTGGGAGAAAAGCTGGAGCCATGCTCTGAAGCACATTAATTGCTTATTAATTACCCCATTCATCACGGTGACACCCTTGTCTGCATTCCCAGTGGCACCCTTGCCATTGGCTGGGACTGTCACACTGCTTTGGGTAAACTGAGATACTCCTGCTGCCTCACCTTGGACCCTCCTGCATCCCAAAGGGTGAAAAATAAACCCAAAACCCCCACAGCTTCAGGAGAATCCAAATGACAGCATGGCAGGTTGGGAACTTGCCCCTCAGTGGCAGCAGGGAAATGCAGATGAGAGGGGACTTCCAGGCAAGGGTGCTCCCAAGCCCTCAAAGTTCTGGATTCATGGTACTTGCAAAGTGTCATCTTATGGAGCCCATCCAGGGCTTTGCTGCAGCTTCCCACAGGCAACTGCAAGTTCCCATTAAATCACAGAGAGCTGTAAACCAATCACCAGGGAAAATTTCTGTTCCATCACCAGTGCTTTTTCTTTATTTCATTATTTATAGCACTCTCTGATTTCCAGCAACTTTTTTATTATAAAAAAAAATTATTTTCTTTGTCTGAAAATTGATATAAAAAGAAATCCATCTCTCAGCCGTCATTTCTCTTAATGATGTTTACATCAGCAGATGGGGAAAAAATCACTTTTTAAACAGAATTTATTACCCGCTGACCCAAAGCTTTCCCATACATCACTGTGCTTTCACAAAGTTAGTTTCCACAGCAACATGATGTAACTCTCCAGCGTGTCTGGGAGCTGCTGATGTTAACTCTTCCACTGCTATTCATATTTCTTTGCGATGAGATACCTTGGCCACATGGACACCTCAAAACTGGATGATAGAGTCGATCTCCTGAGTTGGAAGGGACTCACAAGCATTATCCAGCCCTCATCTCCCAGCCCTGCACTGACACCCCAACAGTCCCATCCTGTCCCTGAGAGCATTGTCAAAACACTCCCGGAGCTCTGGCTCAGGGAGAACTCTGGCTCTGGGAAAGCTCAGGCTCAGGAATACTCTGCAGATAGGGACATCTTTAAGTTGTCTCATTTAATGAGACATCAAGTAACAGCTTCAAGCAAGAGGGAAAGGCTGCAGGTGTCCCAGGGAAAGGGACCACCTGGACAGGGGTTGCCCAGAAGGAAGAAGATGGATGTCTGGAGATGACCATCACAAAATCATGGAAAGCCTTGGGTAGAAAGTCCTCAAAGTTCATCCAAGCCTCAAGGGCAGGAACACCTTCCATTAGGTGGAAGGACCAAGTTGCTTCAGGCTGGCCTTTTCACCAGTGTAGGCAAATTCAAGTTTATCACCAGCCACAGCAGGAACACCTAAACCCTGTGAGAGATCTTCCTCCTGGGCCCATCTTGTCCAGCACCAAGGCCAGATTCCAAGGGAATCTGGGAACAAAATATAATACAGGGTTCTTCAGGAAAAGTCTGTGAAGATGGACAGACACTTAAGTGTTCAAGATAGTGATGAATTCCTCTGGGGTGAGCACCTTGTGCTGTGGTTCATCTCTTCCAAGAAACTTGGTGTAGAAACACCCAGAGAGCAGCCCCTCCATGGCTCTGAGGGACCACGTGTGTAGGAACAGCTCCAGAGCTCTCTCCAGCAGCACAGGCCACAGAGAACAAGCGTAAGAATAACCAGCACCAGCATCCCAAGGAAGGGCTCAGCACAGCACCAGGAAACTCTCCAATGGTCTGGCTCCAGGCTTTGGCCCTTCAGCTCCAGCCCAGCTTTAGCAGCAAATCTGGCCTCTCAGCAATCAAGGTTCAGCTGCAATAGAGACAGTTGCACCTATCACTGCATTT
This sequence comes from Anthoscopus minutus, assembly GCA_013399455.1. Lineage (NCBI taxonomy): Eukaryota > Metazoa > Chordata > Aves > Passeriformes > Paridae > Anthoscopus > Anthoscopus minutus. The sequence continues at coordinate 406,784 of VWYI01043070.1, forward strand.
ATTGATTGCCGGGATGTTGATAAACAATTGATTTTTCCCTGCAAATGTCACCTGGAAGGAGTTTTATGCCTTTCTCTACTGGGAGCGAGCAATAGCAGGAGCCAAACAAATACAGAGGACACAAACTATCTCCTGCTAGGGCAGATAATTCCTGCTAGCAAATGGCTGAGTAAGAGAAAGAATTTGCTTCTACTGGGATTTGGGAGTCTACCATGGTCGGAGATGGGAAAAGCATTTACTCAGTGCTTTGGCTCAGATATCATTGTGTCACTTTGGCACCTTATCAAAGAAATCCAATATCTCCAGCCCCTTGGCTTGAGCCAGTTACAGAGCAATAAGTGATCCACCTGAGGAGAGATGATCAGCTCTCAGCATAGGCCTGCCAGAGATCAGAAACCAAAGAGAAAAAGGCTGTGGGAGCGTGGGAGGTATGTGACAACCCCCAGAGAGAAATTGCACCGAGAGGAAAGCAGCCCCAGGAGAGCCTTGTTAGGCGAATGTCACACAGAGAGCTCTGGAGTCAAAAAACAACCAGGCATTTCAAGGGGTCAGGAGAAATGCAAGTTACCTGCGTCCGTGGCTCCCTAAGAACTGGTGCCATATATCAGATTAGAAACCAGAAAATGTAATCCAGGCATTCAGATCTTTCAGGAAAAGAGGACCATGTAATTAACTTATCCCTGACTTGGGAAAATTTTGAGTAGCATTCACAAGAGACAGCAAAGCAAAAGGGCACACAGGAAACCAGGTCCTGGCAGTCCTCCAAGGAATTCCAAGGGCACTATGGATCTGTATTTCTCTCTGGACATGAGCCCTATGTGTGCTGTGCAACAGATAACTGACATAGCGCTGCCAGGGTCTACAGAGGCAGAACTTCCCCCTGAACTTCCTTCTGCTCTCCCTTCAGCACTTCTAAAAAACCACACAATGGCCAGAAAATATCTCCAACACATGCAGCATGAAAGGTGCTTCAGTATCTGTTCCCCCCAGCCTGGAAGGATAGAGGGAATCCATCCCTAAAGTGCTAAACCACTTATCACATGTTCATATGTTGGGAAACATGTTCACATGTTCCCAAAGCACAGAGCTTCCCCAACCTCACATCTTCCTCTGTAGCACCAAAAAAAAGGGGAGTCCTTGTCCCGGTCTGCCTGAATAAAAGGATTTGTGGAATTTAAAGGTGAAATGAGTCTCCACCCATAACTGCACTTTGGCTGGTGTGTCAGCTGTGTGCTCATCACCACAATAATTCATCAGCAAACACCAACAGCTTTGGGAAAGCTGACTCAGGAGACTGAGACCTTATTTAGCCAAAAACACTTGCTCTGATTGATTTTTTTTTCCTAAAAACAATTTAAGCTTCCTTTTTTGCATTCTGTGTGGCAGCTCTTGTACAAGTTAAAGTCTCCAGCAAAGCCTCTCTTTGCTAAGAGGCATCTGTTCTGCCAAAAATGATCCAAGCCCCATTTGCAGCGATATGAGCATAAATTGATGGGGTTACCATCATTATCAGAGATCAGACACAGGATTAGAATCATCAAATCAGCCTACCCATGCCATTTCCTCCACTTATCTTAAAATCCTTGAGTCTACCAGACGATGTTGACCTTTACATCAAAAAATGTCGAGCAGCCTATTTATTGTAAAGCTCCAAATCAGACGACCAAGAAGGAGAAAGCATTTCCAGCAGTGGCTCCCATTCCCATCAGGAGCTCCAAAATGCAGAGAACTGGCTGCAGGCTCATCAGGATAGTCTGTTTGATTGAAGATGCGCTGATCGATTGGGCAGACAGTCAGGGGGTGTGGTCCAATTCCTGCCCAGGACTGGGAGATCCATCCATCCATCCATCCATCCATCCATCCATCCATCCATCCCCAGAGCCAGCTGTGTCGGGCAGGAGTAGCGCATGCAGTGGGGCTTTAGATTCCTGGCTTTTCCAACAACCCTGGCCTGTGGAATGAGGGGAATTTGGGATTGAGCTGACAATGGGAAGCCTGTGGAGGACCAGAGCACAGGGCTTGGAAATGGGCAGCAGCTCTTCTCCTGCTCAGGGATCGTGTAAGAGAAACTACATTGGTTGCAGTTCTCTGGAGCGGGATGTGGATGTGTGGCACACATCAAGGACAATCCTTTTCTAAAGCTTCCCATATCCATTGTGTGGGGCAGGCTAAAGCTCAGCTCCAGGTCCAACAGCAACATGAGACAGTGAAAATTACTCTGTCGGAGAGACAAAAACAGGATGTACAACCTTTGACCATGACTGGAGCTCTGGTGGGTGAGCAGTAGGAACAGCCCCACACATGGGGATGCCACAAGGCTTTGGGTTGCCAGCACCCAGCCACCATGGCACCCAGGCAGGATTTTCCCATGATCTCCTGTCCATCTTCAGACTCAACATCCCATTTCCAGCGATCCTGTGGTCTTACACCTTACCCACACTGCCATGAAGCTGGGGCCACTCGAGACCTTGCCACTCACACCCTATATCCTGGGCTGCTCCTGCTCCTTCCCAGCCTTTCCACCTGATATTTCTGCTGGAGGGATCAGCCATTGAACTCGGCCCCAAAGTCCCGCCCTGCTTGTGCACAAGTCCCCCTGGAGTCCAGAGGAACATAAACCAAACCCAGCTGCTCTCTGCTGTCACGGCCTAAGTGCATTAATGTCCTTTTATCTCCATGGGGGCACTGCAGCCGCCCCCTGTTTCCATGCAATTGGTGTTAATAAAATCTCTCTCTGCAGAAGTGACAAGGGAAGGATCCACTTCACTTGGCAGATTTTATCTTCATTGAAATTGAAGTGCAAGCCTTGTGTTCCATAAACCCCTCTGTTGATAGCTCTCATCTGCGACCCTCCTCCGAGACCGGCTTTGGGCTGATTATTCCCGAAGAAAACATCTCTATAAGGCAGCCCCCAGCTCTGGCTTGCAATCAACAAGTCAGCTCTGAAACACTTCTTTCAGCCAGCTTCGGTAATTTTCATTGCAAAATTAAAAGGAAAAATTGTCCAGAGACAAAACATTACACAGAGCACATGGGAAATAAGATCTGGAATAGATTTGGAGTTGTGGCCAAAAGCTGGTTAGTTTGGATTGAGGTGGGAGTCCTTGGAGCTGTGAGGCAGCAGCTGAAGGGAGACCTGAGGAAATTAAAGCAGCTGTTACAGCCTCCTGTCCTCCTCAGCATGCATGGACTAGGGAGCACAGGAGCTCTGAACTTTAGCTGAGCCCAGGTGTCCAAGCTCCTCTGGAAGTCCTAAGAAAATTGGTAGGAAAGAGAAGAACCAGCTGAGCAAGGAACACACTTGAGTGGAAAACCAGCAAAACTTTGTGGCTACCTCCAGAAGCAGGAGGTGGGAGGAGCAACTCTAGCCTTCAAGATCCTGAGGTATGCGGAAAACTGACAGTGGAAGGCAGGAAAAGGGATGCTGAGGAGAGCCATGTAGCAGCATCCTCTCAGGACGCTGTGGAAATCAGTCTGCATTCCCTTCCATCCCAACAGATATGGACCAAACATGTGCAGGTGTGTCCACTGCAGTGTTGGGGGTAATTCTGTACCCCACGTGCCACCTTGGTTAAGCCTGGATGGACAAGTGAAGCCCTTGGACATTCTCATGGAGGTATTTCACCAGAGCCTTGAGGGTCTAAAGACCAAGGCAAGACAAGTTCCCACTGGCTTCTCCCATCTCCCAACATCTTCCTTTTCCCTATCTACAGAAGAACTTCACCATGCTCAGATTTTCTTCCATACTCTTGAAATCCCAGATTCATCTGGTGTGTCTTTGATTTCACAGTCTCTCCCCCATAAATCACTCATTCAGTTCTAGATTGATATTAACCATTTTGCCAGAAGCTGCTTATCTGCACAAGCTGCTGCTGAGCCCAACTGGATCTGTCCACACTAAATGGAGAGAAATTATGAATGCGCTTCATCAGTCAAGGAAGGGAAAGTGATAGCAGTGAGGGGAGATAGTAAATAAGGAAAGCATTTACCAAGTATTTCCAAAGTAAATCACATTACAGGAACAATTAAAGGAAATAGAGACTTTGCCTGCAATTACAATCCTGTTGCTTCTCCCATCCTCATAGACAGTTATGCAGCATCAAAATGAAGAACTGACTTGCATTTTTAAAGTTTCAGATTTTTTTTTCCCCAGCTGGGAGAACAGGTTTGAATCTCTCTCTCTCTCCTACCCCATTTAACCAGCTCTACTGAACACACCTCTAACTTGAATATGCAATTCAAAATCAGGGCAGAGCTGGGGGTTCTGATGAAACCCAGCCAAGATCTCCCCACCCACAGGTGGGTTCAGCAAAGGTTTTGCAGGAGGTTTCAGTCAGAGAGCAAATAAATGCATCCCTAAAGCCCCTTGTGCTCAGTAAAGCACAACTGGAAGAATTCATTAACCATTTTCCCAGGGCATTTTTAATAAGTCTGGGTTTTAGCAGGTGAACAGCACTCTGCCCAGTCTGTGTTCAAGCAATGACAATAATGATTTCTTGATATTGAAAAAGGATAAAACCTTAACTGGTTCTATTTAATTGGCCATGGAAGGCAAATGATTATGGACTGGGATCTAGAAGGTGGCAATTCATGGAAGTTTTACAATTAATCTAATAAATAATCTCCAATTAATTTGTTAGATTTTAGATGTCTCTTAAGAGGTAAAAAGGAAAGGTGTGACTGCTGTGGATGGAGACACAGCCCAGCAGCTCTGCCAACCACAGGGTGACAGCTCGATCTTGTGAGTGTGACTGCTTCCCAGGAATTCTGCTTCCAAATCCAACCCCTGCTGTGAGTATGGGGGGGAAGGAGCAGCCCCCCTCGGAGATAAGAAGTGACAATAAGTGCCCAAGAGTCCTGATGTGCTGGGACACGTGGGGACAGAAGCCAGGACAGAAGGACACATCTCCCTATGGGAAGCTGGAGCGGAGCAGCCCAGCAGGGTCCTGCCTTCAGCCAGGACAATGCCCTTGGAATGCTCTCCTGCCTGTTAAATTCTTGTCTGCTTCAAGCTGCCTGCAACCCTTTCCATCCTGGCCAAAGTCAAACCCTGGGCAGAGATGCACAAAGTGCAATAAACATCAATTTTGCCCTCAGTGTGGAGTTTGTACAGGGTTCATTGAACCTTTTCCTCCCTGCATATGGATTTTTCCACATTGCAGATGTGAGATGGAAGCTCCTCACCTAGTCCAGCTTGCACAAAGGGGCTGACTCCCTACAAGACCCCAGTCCTCACTCTCAGGGCAGGATTTAAAGGAGCAGGAATAAACTGAGTTTCTTTCACTGCAGCCAGAATGAAAGCAGTGACTGCACGAGTGCCACTGCCTCGAGGGGATCCCAAACCCTGGTCTGGGTAAGACCTTCCCTCCTCAGCACCACAGCCTGGGCTCCCACCCTCCTCTTTCCTACCTGGCTACATCCTCCAGTCTCCTGTGCCTTAGTCAAAGCCCCAGTGGGATAACTCAGGATCTCACATAACTGCCTCGTTATCCCAATCATTTTAATCACCTCATTAAGCACCTCACAGCCACTCCACCATGAGCTTGCTTGAGCACAGGGGTGAGGTTGTCTTTCCCACCATCAGGTTCATCTTGAGAGCAGGAGGGGGCAATCTTTCTGGATATGCAGAGAGCCTTGAGAAGGCAGAAAAAGTGGCTAAAAATCAGGGATACTGCAGTAAATTGTGCAGGATTGGGCACACATGGCAGTGCCAGCCTCTTCCCTATCAGAGCTTTCCATCCTAATAAATGTGACCAGTTAAAACAGAGACTAAAATTAAAATAGAATTGCTGTCCTGCAAGAGTGGGGGAGAGCTTTTATGTCTTTCCCTCTCAAAAGTCAGACAAAAGGTCAGCAATTCCTAAAATTCATAAAACACACAATAAAAAACAAACAAAAAAAACCCAAATAAACACAAAAGAGAAGAAACTTGATCCAAGGATTATGTGCTCCAATCCAACCAGGCAAATTTCAGCTCCTCTGAAAGTCCCACACAGCAAAAGGGGCTTCTAATTTGAAAATAATATTTTTAACAGCCCAAATTTGCTGCCTTTTTATTTCTTTTTTTTTATTATTCAAATGAGAAAATTAATTTTTAAAAATCCTCCCTGGAAAAAAACCCAGGTTTTCAAGGGAAAGCAGCTGAAATGAAAAATTATTTTGCAGGTTTTCTCTGAAGAGGAAAAGGCAATTTTCACTGAAATGGATAGAATCTGTTCTCTTTCCTGATGAAAGGAAATGGTGCTTCTGGACAAATCCCTGCAAAGAGGACAGTCCATGCCAGGGCTCAGAGCATCTCCAGGCTATTCCCTGAAACCAGCCCTGGCAGACACCCTCCAGTGCTGCATTGGCTCCCAACTGCAGGTTTCATTTAAAGCAAAGAATTCGACTCAACTCAAAACAAAGCTCTTCAGTTTGGATTTTTCCCAGTGGTTTTGTTGTGGTTTTGAAAGTGAAGCTAAAATCAACAATTACAGAAATTGCTATGCCTGTGTAAGTAGCACAACACTGGAAAATTCCCATCTCACTCTGACTCAAACTCAGAGCAGATCCTGCTCACAGGATTGGCTTTGAAGACCCAAATGAATTTTCCTCTGTGTTACCAGGAAGCACTGCTGAAATATCCCCTCCTGGAATGAAACCCACCCTGATAACTTCCAGCAAAACCCCAGCTTTAAAAGTGATCTTGATTTGCCCTCCCAGACAAGGCAGTGGTGCCCTACCAGCGAAGAGCCTTTTCCCTGGAAGTGCTTAGTTCCATATGCTTCAGAGGATAGAAGAGAAAAAATATAATTAAAAGGCCCTTAATGCATCTGGCCAATTAAATAAAGCTGTAAATGGCAAGGAAATAATTCCTTGCTGACCCCTGCAGCAATCAGCTGCTGACCTGCAGCATGAGAATTGATTAGCCCTATCTTAGCATGGCTTGTATAACTACAAATGTTATTATTGGCCATAAAATCAGCCAGCCCTTTATGCAGCCCATTGGTGGCATTTGGCTCCCTGACCTCCCCAGCCATGAATTTTGCCTGCTGGAAGGAACAGCCCTGGGCTGGGAAAAGCCTTTCTGTGTGTCCCTGTGGAATTGGGAGGTGGTTTCCAATGGTGGGCAGCATTGTCCCACTTTGCTCCAGTCCAGCCCTCAGTAAATTTGGTGCAATGAGGGGTTAAGCGCACAGAATAAGCTCAGCCTTGCAGCTCTGAGCTGCTGCTGTCGTTCTTCACCACAGTCTGCCTTTGGGGGCAGGGAGAGAGCCCAGGCTTCCCTCACCCCCTCTCACTCCCTTAATAACACGGCTGTCAGCACCAGGCTGAGTGAAATCCTGCCCTTTTCCTGAGAGACAGCAAAGCTGGGGTGGGATCTGGCCTTGTCTTCCTCCCTGAGAAAATCCCATTTTCCTGGCACAAGTGCTCACTCAGCACCTGCCCTGGAGCGGAGCCCCCTGGCCCAAAGCTGCTTCCAAACACCTTTGGAGTTGATCAGCAAGGAAGTGCTGTTTCTCTCACAGCTCAGGGCCGTCTCTCCATATGTCAGCCCTCTTTCCTCTTCCTCCCTCAACCTTTTGTGCTGGGCTGGATGTACAAACCACACTTGGTCCCCAGGAGCTCTGGGAAGTAAACTAGCAGGTGACATTAAGAATAAGGAACAACTTCTCTCTGGGCAGAGCTGGAGCTGTGTGACCTGGAGACCTGAGCTAGTGCTCACAGAACTGATGTGGCTGCATGGTACATTCCAAAAATCTGGATAAATCTGATGACTTTGGTACCTAAAAGGTGTGGAGAGTATCTCAGTAGAGATATGAGAGTTGGAGCCCAAAATCTGAAATGTGTGGTGAGTTCTTATTCAGTTAAAGCCCTCAAGACCATCAAGCAGTGTATATTTCCTATGTCCCAGACAAACCTTGAAGACACAGGGGTCTGGAAAGGGGTTGCTCTGTGGCAGGACACAGAATCTCATCATCTCAACAGTCACTACAGCCCTGGACTAAGGAGAAGCAGGGAATATTAAGAGTCCTACCAAAAATGGGGATGCTCTGAGTGAATATTTCCATTTGGACTGTGTTGAGAAGGGAGTCTGAAAGAGGAATAAGCAGCTCTGTCCACTCCAGGGCACCAGCAAAGCCCAGCCCGGTGCTAAAAACTTCCCAAAATGATACAAATGATCAATGCACAGGTTTGATGCCTCTGGAGACCAACAGCAGTGGCCAAACTAAAGCAACCCGCCCTGTTTTGGGCACAGAACTAGAGACCATCTTCAAATGAGGAATCAAAGATTATGTGAAGGGATGCTAAGACAGAGACTGTAGGAGTTGGGAACTGTACCAGGTTTCCAGCCTTCCCTGGAGGGCTGGCTGTGGAGAGGAGATGCTCCATGCTGAGGAACATTCCCCTTACCCCTGTTCCCAGCACCAGTGTCACACTGTCCTCTCCAGCAGCAGAGCCCTGCCCATGTGCCTCTCCAGAGTCACTTGGAGTCTGGGAGACACCTCTCCTGCTCAAGGGAGCACATTTGCATTCATAGCCTCAAAACAAAGCATTTCTTTCTGAAAGGAAAAGAAGCAGAGGGGAGAGCAGCAAAAGGAAAGGCAGGAGGGGAAGGGGGACAAAAGGGAAGGGGCAGCTGTGCCCTCCAGCTCCAGCCCTGCCTGAACTCCGCTCGCCTGGAACCTCCTTCCTTTTCATGACAGCCTCAATTAGCATGGGGATGGCTGCAAACCCTCTCCCTATGGAGAGCCAGAGAGGGAGGGAAGCTTTCACTCACCTGCATGGCTGGAAAAAGCCTGGGGTGCTGAAACCTCTTAGAAAGGTGTCTGTGTTCATATTTAATGTGTTCACATGACCAGAGCTGAGAAAAGCGAGTGTGAACATCAGTGTGAATATGCAGCATCCCATCCCAGAAGGCTCCTGCTGCAGCTCTTCCCTCACAGCCTGTGTTGCTCAGGTCCTGCACAGAGAGGGGCTCAGAGGGCAGAATTCACACAAGCCACATACTTTCACGTGATTGCTCAGAGGATCTCCCTACAACATCCAGACAAGCCAAGAATGCTCTCAGAGCCTCACTTGTACTCTTCATCTAAAGGAAGGGAAGGAGAAGCAGAAAGTCCTAGCTGACAGTCATCCAGGTTGGCTATCAAAAGCCTGGAATAAAAAAATAACCTGCATTTTGTTGGCTGCATCTCTCCTACCTAGTACTAAATGTCCCCAGTGTTTGGGCAGGGGCACTTCCCATTGTGGCTCCACAATCACGATGGGAGACGCCAGGAACAGAGAAGGTAAAAGGAACTATGGGAATAAAGAGAGCAAAGGAATGGCTGTGAAGGGAGAGGAAGGAAAATAAAGAGGTGAGTGGGAACAAGAGCACAAGGCAGGGGGAGCTGAGTGAATCCATCAGAGGAACAACTCAGCAGCTGCTCCTGCCTTCACCCCGAGCTTTGTCAGAGCTTTGGCTAAGTCCAACAACAAATACCCACTGTACCAGGGAGTTTATCCACATTTAAACATGCAGGAGGGAAGCAAGGCCTGAACAGAGGAGAAAATGGCATCCCTGAGGACTGAGCAGGGCATTCCAGATCCTGGATGCTGGTGCTGGCTGCACATCCCATTGCTCATCCCATCATGGGGAGCACCAGACCAAGGCTCTCCCCTCTCCAAGTGTGGAGGTCAGGACTAGGATGGTGCAGTATCTGATGAAATGTTTTTCATCCCATTCACAAGCTCTCTACTTCAGCTTGTTTTAACCACAAATGGCTGCACTTGTGAGCGCTTTAATGTATTGGTCACTTTGCGGTGAAAAGGAGCAGAATTTTGGTTCACATGCACAGGGAATCCCAGAATGGCTTGGACTGGAAGGGACCTTACACTCATCCCATTACAGCCCCTGCCATGGGCAGGGACACCTCCCACTGTCCCAGGTTGCTCCAAGCCCTGTCCAAGCTGGCCTTGGACACTTTCAGGGATCCAGGGCCAGCCACAGCTTCTCTGGGCAGCCTGTGCCAGGGCCTCACCACCATCACGGGGAAGGATTCCTTCCCAATATTCCATCTAAATGTACTCTCTGGAAGCCATTCCCCTTTGTCCTGTCACTCCAGACCCTTGTTCAAAGTCCCTCTCCAGCTCTCTTGGAACCCCTTTAGACGCTGGAATGGTCTCTCAGTTTTCCTTGGAGCCTTCTCTTCTCCAGGCTGCGCACACCCAGCTCTCCCAGCCTGTAAGTGCCCAGATGAATGCACAAGAAATGCCTTTACCTGCCTAAAAGAGACCCTTGGAAGAGCAGCACATGTAGAAATGCAGAAGAATCAGTAATGAGGTGGTGCTGAAAACTCCCTGAACAAGTCAAGGCAACAAATTATATGCTGCAGTCAGAGTTAAACATCATAAACAACTTTAACTCTGTCTTCCCTTTCCAGGCAAAAATCAAACTTCAAGACAAGCCTACAAGCACAGCGAGGTGTTTGAAGCAAGATGCAGGGTTTGAAAAGTGGCATATGGATAAGAGTATCTCGAATAGAAAATATTGAATTCTCCTTATTAAATCTCTGCCTGCAAAATCCATTGTGCAAAACACAAGGTCCGCTCTTCTTCTTCTGCCTCCCCTCAGCTTAAATGCATCATTCATTCCAAGGAAAAGCTCCAGGATAGAGGGTTTATGGAGTTTCCCAGCCAAACAGCTTTCAGGATTCAGAATTACAAACCAAGTTAGGAATATTTCCCAGAGATCCATTAAAATCCTTTACTAGACCCCTTAAAAATATGCACCTTAAAACAAAACAGTACAAACCAAAATAAAAGGGGGGGGGAGGGGGAAGAAAAAGGAGAAGAAAAAAATTAAAAATTGCTGCATAAATAGGTACAACAGAAATTGATTCATTTCATTTACAGTATTCAATTACAGTAATTATTTAAAGTTCTGCTCATGTTTCTGTATGCCTTCATTCTCACTGATGCCACAAAAGCATCAAAGAACACAACTACCACATGTCACACGTGGTACCTTGTCTTACCACCTCTTCCTCACACAGGGAAGGACAATTGTGCACTGCAGTGTTTTCTTTCAGTGTGATTTTGATTTAGAGGGTTATTCTTCCACTTTCCGCTCTTCTAATCTGACACTTGACTCAAAAGAGGGGCAAGGTATCCCACTCCTGCTGGAGGAAGAGCCAAAATGTAGCACTCTTGTGCTGAACACAGAATTTTTTGCATGATGCCACCTTGAGTCATTTTCTTCTTGTCCTTTCAGTAAATACCCTGAAGGAATAAAAACACCCGAGGCTGAACAAAGGGGCTCCAAACTAACACATAACAACCTGCTTTTTAAGAGAGTTTTGTGAGCCCTTGAAAAATCCAATAGTCTCTTGACTTAATGCTGGAATCCACTAGAGCAGGTTTTTATCTACTTGTGCACGTTCCCATCAGGAAGGTGAAAATACAAACACAGACACAGGGAAACACTCGTAGGCATCATGGATGGACTTGTCAATTCTGTCCCAGTGCCCCTTGTATGGCACACAAGGTTCTGCCCCAGTTCTCACTGCTGGCCCACATCTGCTCAGACCATGTCAGGACAGGTTTTATGTTGGGCTGACTCCCTTTCCTCAGCCAATATAAGCTATTCTGTGATATCTGGATAATTCAGCAGAAGTAGAACAATATTCCAGCAGCTGATGTGAAGCCAGTGCTCATGACAGGGTTAACCACAGATTCCCAAGTCATGAAACCACAGTTCCCAAAACCAAATCTTCCTGAGCCTTTACCCTTGCACTTTGTTGGACTTGCAAGAGGTGAAGAGAATAAATGGCACATCATGAAATCATCAAGGTTGGAAAAGCCCTACAAGACCATCGAGACCGTCCTGTGACCAATCCCCACCTTGTCACCCAGCCCATGGCACTGAGTGCTATATCCAGGCATTCCTTGGACACCTCTGGGGATGGGGATACCAAACCTCCCTGAGCAGCCCCTTTCAAGGCCTGACCACCCTTTCCATGGAGAAATTCCTCCTGGTGTCCCACCTGAACCTCCCCTGGCACAGCCTGTGTATATTCCTTCCCATCCTGTCCCTGTTCCCTGGGAGCAGAGCCCGACCACCCCCAGCTGTCCCCTCTTGTCAGGAGCTGTGCAGAGCCAGAAGGCTCCCCCTGAGCCTCCTTTGCTCCAGTCTGAGCCCCCTCCCGGCTCCCGCAGCTGTTCCTGGTGCTCCAGCCCTTCCCCAGCTCTGTTCCCTTCCTTGGACACGCTCCAGCCCCTTGATGTCTCTCTTGCACTGAGGGGCACAGAACTGGACACAGCACTGCCCATGTGAGCTCATCAGCCCATCTGAACTAAATTATCTGTGTACACATTGGATGTACTGAGCACTTTCAGGAGATTCCCCAGGGCAGAACCAGCTTGGGCACTCAGCTCTTCCCTCTCAAAGGCCACCAAAGATACACCAGGTCATTCTGAGCACAGCTGAACTCACAGAGCAGCACCTGGCACCACATCCAGACATTTTGGTGATGTTGCCATGGACCAGCACAGAACACATTTCCATTTCAACTCATTGCTTCTAGGCAGGAAGCATTTTTAATTTCCTCCAGCATTAGGGATAATGTTAGCCAGTACAAATGAAATGAAAGGCACCTCCCAAAATGCATTTTCAAATGCACCCTCAATAGCAAACATAATTCGAGTCAGATGCAGCCAGGATTGTAATTGGGAGCTGCAGAGAGTTCTCTTTCAGGATTCATAATAACTGGCATTTGCTGAAAAGGTTCATGTAATAAAAATGTTCACAAGTAAGGGCCAGCCCCTTCAAAACATGCAGCTCATGCAAGCAACACGGAGTACCCTAAAACTCTCCAGGTGAGCTATGTGGATGTATCCCTGCATGGCTTCAGCAGTGCAAAGCAAGAGGAATTGAGCAGGAAAGGTTCCTGGAAGGACAGTAAGGACTTTATAAGGTCTGGAATGTTTGTTTTTTTTTCATGAAGAGCAACCCAATGAGTTAGGATGCTGCAGCCTAGGAAAGAGGCAGGTGAGGCCGATTCAAAAATCTTGAGTCACTGGAGATGTGGGAGAGGATCACAGAATCCCAGGATCACTGAGGTTGGAAAAGTCCTCCAAGATCACTGAGGCCAAGCTTGCCTGATGCCCACCTTGCCACCCAGTCCAGAATGCTGAGTGCCACATCCAGGAATTCCTTGGACACCTCCAGGGATGGTGACTCCAAACCTCCCCAGATAGTCCCAGTGTTTAACAACCTTTCCCATGAAGAAATTCCTCCTGGTGTCCAACCTGGCAAAGATCTCTCACATTTCCTCTTTTTCTCTCACTACCCAGGAGCAGAGCCTGACCTCACCTTGCCACAACCTCCCTTCAGGTACACAATTGCTCCTTAACCACCTTGCCCAGCCCCAGAACAAGGAGAATTAGAGGGAAATACACAAAGAGGTCCACAGCAAATCAGGGAAGATGGTTATGAGGAAAGGGGGTTGGAAAGTTTACATGCAGCTCAAGGAAGGGCTGGGCAAGTAATTGGAAGTGAAATCCAGCAAAGATTATTAGACAGATGAGTCCTCCCTGACACAGAAAATATCCTAAGGTAAAAATAATTAGGGCCCAAGAGATTATTCAAGAAAAGTATCAGAACTGTTTGCCTCTCCCTCCTGTTCTCCAGGAAAGCAGTTATGGTCAGTGGGTCTGTGCAGAGGGTAGGGTTTCATCAGCTGCCTTTCCTTACTGCAGTGAGCAAAGGAACCCTCCATGATCTCCTGGGACAGGGCAGAGCTGTGCAGAGAGAGAGGAATGCAGGGAAAACTGAGGTAAGGGGACAAGAAGTGGGAAAAGGGGAGCAGAGTAGGACAAACACAAATGTACGTGGCTCTAGAGGAGGCCCTGAGGACTCATTCTGGTCTTACTGACTGCAAGGGAGAGGGAGGAGAGGCTGAGCTACTGTAATGGGGCTGTTGCAGCTGTGATGGTTTTAGAAGAGGAAAGGAAAATTTACAGGGAAAAGCAGCATCTCCAAGAAAAGCAGGTGCTCAGGTGGGGAGAGCAGTAGGCACTCAGGAAATGCAACCACTGGATCAAACCTGCAGTAGTGCATCCCAAAACTCACCTATTTCCCTCCCACCCAAATACAGCACCCTGAAAGCAATGAAAAGGGCTCCTCTCGCTCCCAGGGGTGGCTCCCCGAGCTCACTAAGACAGATGAGCCTCAAATAAGGATCAATAACCAGGCTGTGAATAAGGCAAGATGGACGAGGGAGGGAATAGGCACTGAAAAGGGCAAGTTCCAGGCAGGATTAATGATGGAGAGGGAGTTGCACTGGAGCAGAAGTCACACTGCTCAGCTCTTAGTGCCTTCAGGAGGGGAAGGGTTTGGAAGGAGCGGTGTGTCCCAAGGAATCCAGATGCACTGGAAAACTCACTGACATCTCCAGAGTTCTTCTGTCTTGGTGTTATGGGGTTTAGATGGCAGCAGCAACAGATGCAGGAACAAGGGAAGGAGATGGAAAGCCATAGGGAAGTCTCACGAAGGCACAAGCTTGTGCTGGTAACAGCTCAAGGAGGGATTGGGAAAAAAACCCCCAAATCTGCACATCTCAAAGCACCTCCCTACCTCTCCTACAACATTCCACTCTTATTTCCTTCAGTTCTCATTTTCCAGGCCACAGCCCTGTGCCCAGCCAGGCTGCTGTCACAGTCAAAACCATTCCTTCAGCCTTGTGTCTCCATCAGGATGTGGGGGGAGACAATAAACACCCCTTCTCCAACAGCATCTGCACAGCTTGCTCCAGGCACAGCGTGCTTGGAGGAATGTTACCTCGGAGGAAATCATTAAAGGAATCTGGCTAATTTTGTAATTCACACCTGGACTGCAAATGTTAAAGAGCCTGCAATAATCTCTAATGAAATATCACATTGTTTAACGAGTTCCCAGTGAAATTTTCCCTTAATTGATTTTTGATCTGTGAAAAAACACCATGGAGAGAGAGAGAAGATATCAGTCAGACTCCTGTTTTATCCCTCCTGCAAGCGTTTTCCTGCCTTTGTTTCCTTTGTCCCCAAGGAATCAACACTACACCGAAGAAAGCAGCCTGGAAGACACTACAAAACTAATAAATAGCACTCGAGTGGGAATCCTGAACAGCACATCCTCTTAAATCATCCTGAAAAAGGTGAAGCAGTCTCCTAGGACAGCTCAAAAATCACAGAATGTGGATGTATAGCAAGAACCATCCTGGACAAACCCCATGGGTTGGACTTTCTCCAGCCCTCAGGAACCTCCCCAGCTGATCCCTTGTTCAGTGACACATCGCATCTTGCCCTCAGGATATCACAGGAGAGCTTAATCCAGACATGAATGACATAGAGCAACGGCCAAAAATGTTGACAGAAGAAACCTGGCAGAAAATTCCTGACAGCAGCAGCGTCCGGCTCAGGACGTGCCAGGGCAGCTGCTGGAGCCAAGGAAGCAGGTCAGGATTAACTCACAAGATAATGCACTGCAAAGCTCTTCCAAAACCCAGCAGCAAACTGTCATCAAGCAAATGAGCAAACAGTAAAATATAGCTGGGAGAGATGAGAGGAAATGCATCTCTAAACATCACTGGAGACCCAAATAAACTGCTGAACCAGGCAGCTGGAAAACACCGGGCATCAATAAGGCTTTAACTAACATTTACAGCTGCCACAGAGCCTGCTGCAAATAACCAAAGCTAAAAGGAGAAAGGAAAAAAAATGAAGGAAAGGATATGCAAAGGTTTTCTTAAGAGCTGCTGGAAGGAACCACATCCCAGGCTGGCCAACTAAACCAGTGGGGGAGCACCTTCCATGGCAAACAAATTGTGATGGGATTGATGTCAGGGTGAAATTTGGGAGGCTGCCAAAGGAATGGGAAATCCCTGGACATGCTGAACATCTTAACAATAAAGCTTTTGATAAAATAAAGAGACTATTAATTAAGGAATTAAGGGGAGAAGAATCCTCACAAGTGCCATGATCAGATCAGTGCTGTTCAATAACAGGTACATATGGCTAAACCTTGGATAATGATGGATAACCTGGGACAACAAGAGATGCCTTTCCCTCAATTACACTGCACTAATATCAGGTTTATAATTTGGCCTTGGCACAGGTTGCCCAGAGAAACTGTGGCTGCCCCTGGATCCCCAGCAGTGTCCAAGGCCAGGCTGGACAGGGCTTGGAGCAACCTGGGCTAGTGGAAGGTGTCCCTGCCCATGGCAGGGGGTGGGACGGGCTGAGCTTTATGATTCCTGGCAACCCAAACCATTCCATGATTTTATGATTCTATAGTTCTTATGGGAATGATCAGATCAATTTTGCTTACTATAAAGCATGTGTTGGCTTATACCCCCAGCAAGGGTTATGCTTTTCAGCTCCTCCTGGAGAGCTTTCCTTATCACTTCATCCATACATCTCGGTGAGATCCAGTGAAACTTCCACCTCAGCTGAAATGGGGGAATCAGCCAGATGGGATTCCAATGGAGTGGTTCCCTGTGACCATGGGTTTTATCCTTGAGCAGGATTCAGCTGGCACCAGTTTCTGCAGGAGTGTCCTGGCAGAAGCACTGAGGGAAGCTCTGTGTGGAGTTGTCCATCCTGAGGGCTTTTCTTTCCTATATGAATCTGAGGAACTTCCTTCAGCATCTCTCCCTCAGCTGCCTTGTCTAGACTATCACACTGAGCATCTAGGGCATTTCATAATCTTCTTAAGAATTGTGACCTTTAGTTCTGTGTTAAAGTGACCTGAAAGTTTGTCCAAGAAAAACATGAGCTTCATTTTTAAAATACACAAATTCCCCTAGCTCAGCTGTTCCCAGGTAGGTCCAAACCATGCCACGTTTTCTCACATCTGCAAAGAGCTGCTGTATGTGAAATATATTTCTTCCACCCCACTTCCTTGCATATAATCATGCACAGTTAATTTTTAAAAATCTAACAACTCAGTAATTTCTCCCCTTCACCTTCCGGGAAAAAAAAAGCAAACAAAAAAAACAGGTAAAGAACCATCTCCATACAATAGATATCAGTGATAGTTCTGGAAGGTGACATGTGCCAGGACAGGCCATCCAGGAAGCCTTCAGCTGTCTCCTCTGGAGCCGGGCACATCTGCAGGTCTTCCAAGCACCCTTTATGTGCAGTGCCTGCCATGCTCCACAGCATAGAAGCTGATGCAAAGAGCACACGTCGACCTGGGTGAGGTCACAATGCCCAGTGGCCTGGACATACCTGGGAGCCACTCCCATGTCCTAAGCCCCTGTTCCAGCCACTCTCCCTGGAGGCTGAGGCCTTTGGTTTGTTGTTTAAGGCACAATTTAGTGCACTCCTTACCTGCTTCCTTCGAATCTAATGATCCACACTCTCAATGTGATTTGTCTGCCTTGGAAGTCTGCTCCTCACTAATTCCCATTCATCCATCTAGTTTTCCTTGTTCCCTGCAAACTGTCATTTCTCTGACTGCAACGTATTCAACTCCATCATCCCAGGCATTTTATTTGTATGGTTCTGCTCTAACAGCGAGCGTGGCTGTTTCAAATTATGCCTTGCTTTCAGTTTTGCTTGAGTGTAAAAATGTCGTGTAAAAATGAACTACCCTCTGATGAAAGCTTTCAGCCTTCCCATTTGAGGAACAGCAGGCAGCTTTTTGATTCTGGGAGCAATGGGAGAAGGAGCAATCCAGCTTTTGTTTTACAGATTGCTACAATAGATAGCTTCCCTGTAGGAAGTGCAGCACTATATTATGCTTATGTAAAGGGTAATGACTGGGAACTTGGAGAACTCTCCTCTTTGGAAGTGCCTGACGAGCGGGAGCAGCAGGTGTGGAGGAAGAAGAAAGCTCCAATGCCTTTCTCTCTTGACTTTCTCTTCTTTAATGTTTGGAGACTGAGCTCGGTGTCAGAAGTGAGTCAGCTCCTGCAGGTACGTGAAAGTGGAAAGGTATGAACATGGCAAGGAAGAAACCCAAAGAAACAGGGGGAGGCACTGGTAGGGCTGAACCCCAAAGCCTGGCCCTGAGCAGCCACAATGAAAGGGGCTGTGCTCAGCAATAAGAGACTCTTTAGCTCACTGTAGGGAACTGGGCAATTACCCGAGGGGCTGGATATGGGAGAGAACAAAGCGCCGGCAAACACTGACGGGGAAAGCCTGCATCGTGTTCCAAGAGCAGCACAGCACAGCACACCAGCAGCAAGTGAGGAAAACCCACTGACACCCTCCACAAAGACATTTCTGACCCACAAAAATATCAAAAACTAAAGGTGTTCATCTCTGTCCCTGCAGACCTGAGGCAAGATGCTCCTTCCCTCTGCTAAACAGCACAATGAGCCGCCACAGGGAACAAAGCTCCAAAGAGGGAGCCTTTGTTTTGCATGTTCCAGGCACAAAAGACACCAAAGCCCCAGGAAATGCCCCCAAGATGGAGGATCTGCTGAAGTCTGAGCTGAGCAAAGCTCGCTCAGGCAGCAGCTCAGGGAAAGCACTCAAAGGTCCTATGTGAGAGCAAAGACATGAGCTGGTGCAGAGGGAGAAACAAAATGCAGGACACTGCTCCAAGCCAGCCCAGGAGCATCTCTCTGGGATGAAGCAGAAAATACAACTTGCCTTGTTTGCTTCTGATTGAGAAAGTCTCCCTCCTCTAGTCCAGAGCCTTCAGGCTGAGTCAGAGTTTTCACGGGGGCTTTTCCAATTTTGAGGGTCACATCCGTTACCTACCCTGGTGTGTGTCCAGCTCTGTGATGTCCAACTCCCTGGGTGGCCTTTGGGAACAACAAAAAAAACCCACAATTAAGTAAAAAGCAGCAGGAAATTCCCTGAATAGAGACTTGTATGAAAGAACAGAGAAAGGAGAAAACCCCTGTGTATTCCCCTAAACTCTCTAAGAATTGCTGAAAGCAACTGAACAAAGGGACAAGAAGCTGCTGGGACAACACAGTAATGCACATTTACAGAGAACATGGATCAGAGCAGCCCAAGGATGTGATTTGCATCCCTTTCCAGACTGAGTTTTAGAAAACCAGCAGCTCCCAAACAAGCAAGCAGAGGCACGGTGACACACAGCAGATATCATCATGCTGGACAGCAAAGACCTCCCCAGTGCTCTGAGAGGAAGAAAACAAAGATGCAGCAAAATACAGATAAATTAAAAGGACTCCACAGTCACAACAGCATGAGGACAATGGGAGGTCTAAGTTGTATGCCAAGGGAAAGCATAGACTGAAATACCAGTGGTACAGTTAGCACATGAGCCTAAAATACAACTTCATTCATGAGTCGTGGTGCAGAAGCTGCAGGAGATTAGTACACAGCTGATACAAGGAATTGAAAGCGGGAGTGACCTGCATGATTCCCACATTATCTCTGCCAGAGAAAACCTCAAATGGTGTTTAAGGAGTGGGATATCTCTCAAGCACACTGCAGCCAGCACTGGGTGAGAGGAGAGCAGTACAGCAATATATGACAGTAACAATATATACTGGGAATGCACTGCAGGAAAAGGAAACCATTCTGAGAGCAACAGACATCTCTGATCCAGAAATGTGCCCATCACAGGATGAGGTGCAAGGCAGGGGAGTGCAGCAATAAAATAAAACATTTGCCAGCACCGAGGGAATTCACCCCAGTCAGAGAACACACATCCAAACACAAGGGACCGAGGAGACTCTAATTCCCTTGGGAAGAGGAAAAGCAAGCAGCAAACTCCAGCTCTGGCAGCAGGACACACACAGAAAACACTCTGGAGGCAGGGAAGCAGCAGCCTTACCGTGATCTCGGTGCTGGCAGTCGGTGATGGGATGGGAACGTTCCTTGGGATCCAGGCTACAGAGCACCAGCAGTCCCACAAACAACGCTCCAGGCAGGGAGGATCCCTTGGAGACTGTTAGGCTGTGGTTTAAGGTCTGGGATACAAGAATTAAGTCCTCTCTGGCTGCTACAAACAGCCAGGAGGGGAGCGGTAACTCCAAGATGAAGCAGATAAAGGATCACACACAAGTGATTTCCCATCTTCAGCTTCCAACCCCGTCCCACAGAGCAAGAGCAGCACAGCTGACAGCCACAGATCTGAGAGAGACTCAGAGATTATTTGGACTTGGGAGTGATCTAATAAAACCTCTTCCTAGTCCTGCTGTTCCCCAAGACAAACACACATTACAGCTGCATTAAGACAACACAGCTGCTCTGTAAAATAAGCAGCTCTTTCCAAAATGCCCTGACGTGGAGGAAGGTAAAATCCATCCACACAATGGCAGGGAACAGGGGCCTAAGTCATCCCATATGGAAAGGAAACAGCTATACCTGTGGTCACAGTAATCCCAGGAACAGGTCTGGCTTGCTGGGAGCCTGCTTACCAAAACAGACACAATTTATGTTCAAAGTCAGGAAGGCTTCAGGAAGAAAACCTCAAATCACTGCTGGGTGGGTTTTTTTAAAGCCACAGCTTGCAGTCCAAAATATCTCCTGTGCCTCCCACTGAATGGGAAAACTCAGAGCTTTGCCATGTGCTGCTGAAAGGAGGGCTGTCTCCAGGGATGCTTGTCCCCCAAAGCATTCTCCCAGCATCAGCTGGGTGTGCTGGCCTACCCCCCAAAAATAAACACAGCAAACTGCCCAAAGACATGAAAAACATCAAAACAAGTGAAACACTTGGCCAACTGCAAAGCCAGTCTTGGAGAGCCTCCAGGAGCTCCAGGACCACGCTCTCCTCTGCAGGAGGAGTTCCCATCCAGGGCCAGGCTGCCATGCCCTCTCCACTGCTGGGAAAGGCCCTGGCAGTGCCAGCTCAGCACCGTGACTCAGAGCAGCTGTTGAGATTAGGTCAGGTCATTCCTGGAGGAGCCAGAAAGACATAAATCCATGAGAGATAATGCACGAGGATGCTGACCTTCCTCCTGACCATTCCACCTGCAATATTCCCAAGAGAGCCTTTCCTGCAGGTTAAGCTGGACAGGAGTAGGGATACCAGAGGTCTGGCAAGTGCCAAACACGTAGAGAAGGGCTGATCAGGAGGAAGAATGAGACATAAATGAAGCACATGACTCCCTTCAGAGATCTTACAGCAAAGTAGGAAGGAGCCTAACACAGAGAACAACTTCTCATTAACCTCTGAGGCACAGCCCCTCAGGGAAGCATCCAGCAGGGCTGTGGGAAGCACTTAGGGAAGCACAGGGAAGCCAAGTGTCAGTGTTAGTGGGTTGATCCCAAAATTCCAGTTGTGTTCACTCCCTGTGCTTTTGTAGTGTTTACCTCAGAGAGGGAACAGAGCCAGACAGCCAAGCACCAGCTACCACAGAAGCAAGAGCAAAACCAGGAATTCAAATAGGTCTGAATTAGGTACGGAAAAGCTGAAGGAGAAGAACAGGGAAGCAAGGCACTGTTAAGGGGAGAAACACCTGCTTGGGAAATGGAAGATGCCTTCATCCAGCATCTCCCGTTCCCATGTGACTCCAGAGGGTTGTGCTGGGAACAAGAGATAAAGGGCTAATGGCCTTAAACTGAAAAGACAATAGATTTAGATTAGATAGACAGGAGAAATTCTAGCCTGTGAGGGTGGGGAGGCTCTGGCACAGGTTGTCCAGAGAAACTGTGGCTGCCCAATCCCTGGCAGTGTCCAAGGCTAGCTTCGACAGGACTTGGAGCAACCAGGGATAGTGGAAGGTGTCGCCAGAGGTAGAACTGGATGGGCTTTACAGTCCCTTCCAACCCAAATCATTCTGGGATTCCTTGATAAAGACAACAAACAGGTGAACTAGAATAAGTAACCTAAGGGTCCCAGAATTATGGGATAATAAAGGGAACAACCCTTTTTCTTGGGACCAGCTATCCATAGGTAGCAAGCTTAGGCTCACATCCCCAGTCCTGAAATACCCCCAAACTCTTGGTACGGTCCCCTCCACGAGCTCAAGAAATCAGTAGAGGAAGCTGAAACATGGAAGGAGAGAGCTGAGCAGTGGGAAGGAGGAAGAACAATCTCCCACAGAGGCTGACAGAGACTCTCACCCTCTTGCCTCACAGCTCTTGCTGAGGCAATTTTCTGTCACCTCACCAAAGATCCTCCTGTCCCAAACCCCAGACTTCATGATGTGAAGTTTGTGCCAGCTGTGGGAAGCCCAGCTCCTTCCAGGGAGCAGCAGGAATCTGCTCATCCCATATCTCCACTCAGGAAGCTATGGGTGCAAGGAGGGTGAAGGAGCCCCATGACTGCTCCCCAAGCCCAGCTCTCTGAATGAAGATGGGCCTCTTCTTTTCCACATAATCCGACAATTCAAAGCCTGGGTGTCCATCACTGGGGCTGGGACAGTGGTGGGGAGGATTGATCCCCTTTGCTGACAGCAGAGACACATGGAGTGAACAGGAGAGGGGCTGGAGTAGTTATTGATTTGCTACATGACCTTGGCTAAGTCACTTAACCTCAGTTTCCTCATCTGGATATTGGAAGTTATGGGACTTGCAGAGTGCCACAAATTCATCAGAGGGAACTACTTAAGAGCTCTTTATGACTTAATGAGATTTCCCACTTGAAAATTACTCTCATGAGGATTGAAGAAGTGAGACTGGGATATTCATAGCCCGATTGCTACTGGAAGTGCATTTCCTTTTTTTATTTCCTCTTTCTTTTTCTTTTTTTTAATGTTGTTTTTTTTCCCTAAAAAACCCATATATATCTTACAGCCCAGGAGCACACAGTCCAAGCATGTCCAGCCTCTGCTTTTTACAAACACTTTTTGATTCAACTCTGGCCATGGAAATAAGTCCCTCTCCTTATCTGATCACAAGGATTCAAACATTCACAGCTGCAGACCCTGAGTCAGTGGGGAAAGATGCTCACCTGGTGCTCACTGTGTGAAATCTGATCAAATTCACCTGCAGACTGGCACACAATGGCTCCCTGGAAGTGAAAATCCAGAGGATTAAAAGCTAAAAGTAGCAACAAGGTCACAGTTCCCCCAGGAAGGTCAGCTCCAATGTCCAGTTTCTCCTGTGGGATACTACCATTGAATCATGGAATCACAGGACAGCTTGGGTTGGAACAGACCTGACAGACCATCCAATTCCATCCACCTACTATAGGCAGAGACATCCTCCACTATCCCAGGTTGCTCCAAGCACCTGAAGCACTTCCAGTGATAGGGCAGCCACAGCTTCTCTGGGCAACCTGTGCCAGAGCCTCACCTCCCTCACAGGAAAGAGTTTCTTTCTAATATTTAATCTAAACCTACTCTCTGTCAGTTTGAAGCCATTCCCCCTTGTCCTGTCACTCCAGGCCCTAGGAAATAGTCTCCATCTTTCTTGCACCTTCAGGTACTGCAAGGCCACAGTGAGATCACTCCAAAGCTTCTCCTCTCCAGGCTGAACAATCCCAACTCTCCCAGCCCTTCCTCACAGCTGAGCTGCTCCATCCCTCTGATCACCCTGGTGCCTCCTCTGGACTCTCTCCAGCAGCTCCAGGCCCTTCCTGTGCTGGGCCCCAGGGCTGGGGCAGCTCTGCAGGTGGGGTCTCACCTGAGTGGGGCAGAGAGGCAGAATCCCAATCCCTTTCCTGCTGCCTATCTTATGTTTTCAATCCATAGGAAGGTTTAAATCCCTTCACCCCCACACTCCAAGCCACTGCCCAATACAAACAAGGCACTGATGTTTCCTAAGAAAAACCAGTGCTTCCAGTGCAGAGCACCTTGAGACAATGCAGGCCAAGGGTTGAGAAGCTGAACACAAAATTCTTCTCCATGGTGAATGCTTTCCTAGGGAATGGGAGATAAAAATACCCAGTGTTTGTGCCTCAGTACAACCAGCGCTTTATAAGCTCTCACAGCCTCATACACAGCCACTTGAGGACTACCAGACTAAATTCAGAGATCTTTCCCATGCTAACTCACTCCTCCATGGGGAATTCAAACACTTACCAGACTGAGGAATATCTACTTCTGCCCTGTCACACTCCCTTGCACCTTCCTCACCCTTCCCCTCATCACCCACACAGTCACTTGGTATTTATTCTGCTCTATTTTATTTGGATTTCCTCTAAGCAGACTCATTAATCTTCCCTGCAGATGCACAGCTCTGACAGCCGGGGTCTTGACACCTCCAGAGCCAGCGAAGGACATTCTCATACTCTTCTTTTTCCCTGCTCCTTTCTCCTTTTAAAGAAGCCCTTCATACCTCACCAGGCACAGGATTTTTGATGAGAAGGTCATGTGAACTAGCGACAAGGGGGCTGTGGGGGAGGAAGGCAGGGGAAGAGGATGCAACTCCCACAAGGAACTCCCAAAGTCCCACTGAAAAGGTCAGGATGCTTTTGAATCTTCTGCACTGCTCCCCGACACAAAAAAAATAAACTCAGCCCAGTGCAGAGATACTTGATAAAGAGTCTAATGAAGTGGAAAGAGTGTTGTAGGGGAAGAATAGTCCTCTCTCATCTCAACATCCCATGATGCTCCATCCAGTTGCTATGGAGACTTTAAAAGAGAAGGGGTTTTGTTGTCTTGAAGGGCCTTCTCCCTTCCCAGTAACCTTGACCTTTTCCAGGTTTGTGTATTTGTGTGTGCATGTGTATGTATTTATAAAAAAGAGATAAGGAATTCCATTTCTTCTTATCTGGTCATGGCTCACTGGCTGGCACTGATGCATGTGGGGGGCCATCAGCTTGGCTCAGCACAGAGATTTGGAGAGGATAAGAGTAGGAAAATACAGAGGGGAGCAGTTAATTAAGGCTGATATTGCAAAGAACATTGTTTGCTGGATAATGAATTCCATCCGCTCCAGAAACCCAAGTGCAATTAAAGGTGTGAGAGATGATGGGCAGGAGGGAGCAGTGGGTCACTGTCACTGGACAGAGTGGCCCCAGGGGCCCTCCAAAGCTGGAGTTTCACACAAGAAAACCACCACCAGAGATTATTTCTCATAAACAAGGCGGAGGAGCTTCTGCCTTGTTTTCCCCCTAGGTGAGGAAGGGCTCCCTGTGTTGTCAGTTCTTTAAGGGATGTGAGAGTCACTCAGGTTGAAAATGGGTTGATTTAGGAGGTTCTCAAAGCAAGAGGAATATGGAGTTAAGCAGACAGGCCCATGCACAATAACACTGCTCACAAGTTCATGTTCGTTCCCTCCCCTTACCAGGAATTTACTGGTAATTACTTAGCAGGAATTTACTTACCATTTTTAGCCAGGGCAACAGAGACACTCAGATGTCACAGGGAGCCCACTCTTGTCATCCTCCACCAGCCTTCACAATGCCCAGCCCAGATTTATATCCTCTCTACCGTCCTCATCTCCTTCCTGAAGGAGAGAGGGAACCTTGGTGCCGGCTCAGAGGCCACCACAGACCCTCTGCTCGTTCTCCATAAGAGAGCATAAACCTCTGTGTGCCATCACCTCATGGGACAGACAAACACACAAGGAAAGATGATGGAAAATCATCTTTTTTGAGAGATAGGAGCCACAAAGCTTGGCTTGGAGAATGTTGGCATTGAGAGGAAGGAAGACATGGAATGTGCCTGCCCGATCCTCCACAACACCAGAGAAACCCAGGCAGCTCAATCTAGCCAAGAGCACAACGCCCAGGAGTCAGGCCTGGATTTGGATGGAGTGTTGCACAACCCTGTTTTTAATTACTGAGGATTATTCATGTTAGACAAACAACTTGACACCATTTGGCACCTGGTTTGCTCCTGCTGTAGGTTAATGAGGATCTGATGTCTGGGACATCTTTGGACTCCTCTCAATTACTAGCAGCAGAAGCATCCCAGGGTCAGATTCCTAAGCCCTTTAGGGATTTAGCTTCTCTGTCCCTAAAGAGATCACAGATAAGGTTTATGGTCAACACTAACCCTGTGTCTGCGCACTCTCTAAATTAACACAGCACTGACCCCGGCAAGATAAGGAATTAATCGAAATGAACTCCCTGAGCAGTGGCCTTGGCAGTTCTCTGCTCTCCTCCCTCCAAGCCTGGCTAAGCTTCCTCAGATCCTGACTGGCTTAAAGCAACTCTACTCCACTTGCTGGTCCTGACAGCTTTCCATATCACATTCCAAGTGAGAAGAGAGCACAGAAAGAAAAAAAAATCATAAAAGTTTTATTGAAAAATATTTCTCTTTTAGCCAAGACTGCTGTTGATACAATCACTTTTCCATTTTCTGCAGGAGTTTAAGTGTGAACCTCTCCTGTAGCCCATCTCTCAAGCTTATGATCTGAATTTGTTTGTCCATTCCCAGCCTGCCAAACCATTTTCAATAATAAGATCCATCTCCTCCTGCTCAAGGCTGCATTGTCTTCATATCCTTGGAGATCAGATGTCTGCTCTCCCTTTTATCACTTGAGCTGCACGTGTTTTGATTGTAAACACCCTGATAACACTCCAGTTAGCCCCTCACATGTGAAATAATAAAGGAGAGATAACATTTCTTGACGTGACACTTAGACTGTCATCCTACCCTGAGATAACAAGGAGCAGACAGCCCAGGAGTCTGTCTTACCCGGATAAAGATCTTGTCACCAGAGATACAAAAGAGATAAACTTTCTAAAATAATATCCCCATTCATGTCACTTTGCTCAGGTTAGAGAGGTGCAATTCCTCTCCCTCCTCCCACCAGGTGTGTTTGCAATTCCTGCCATGCCCATCCCCTTGGAATGAGCCCTTGGCATGTTACAAGACAGAGATTTGTGTTTCTCACCCAGGAGGAGCAGCTGACAGGGACCATCTCCCAGGGTTGAGTTTTGGGCACCACCAGCTCTGGCAGAGCAGAGAACTCACCAAACACTTCTTGCAGAGGGTGATACCTGCCACAGCCCAGCCAAGCACCAGTCATCACCACGTGCTGCATCTCTCTGCTCCCAAAAAGCCCCCCACGTCCATGGCTGTGTGGTCCATGGCAGCAGGATGCTGCTCCCTGCAGCAGGTGCCAGCATTCTGAGCTGCCTTTCTCCATGCTGACTACAAGAGATGCTTGACATTTCTGAGTTGAGGCATTTCAGAAATGACAAACGGGCTTGAAATCAAAATGAAAACGTGTGCAGAAACATCTCTGATCGGGTTGGGAGTTGCCAGGCTTAGAAGCTGAAAGCCGAGAATTTCTCAAATAAAGCAAAATAAAATGAAATAAAATTATGTCATTTATTCAAGAAATACAGCTGGCAATCAAAAACTACTGCGACCCTTGGGAGCTGCTTTTATTGTTTGGTTGTTTTTTACAAAAGTACTTTTAAACAGTTCATAAAGTGTTTTGAATGACAAAAAATATCCAAAGGGAACATTTACAAATTGACATTTTCTCTAAAGAAACAAGGTGAAGTACCTGTTGGAAGTCTACCATATTTCATTGTCTCACTGGAGAGGCAACCACCACCACCAAAGTGTCTTGGTGATACCAACGTGTGTGGTCTTGCCATTGTAGAAAATGCAAGAATTTATTCTCCTCCTGGTGAATATTGACCCTGGCTTTGCTTCGCTGCTTATTTGCCTCTCGGGTCAATAAATCATCATGTTCATCTCAATAGAAGTCAGTATCTGCTTATTATTATATTAACCTTTCCTGGGCAGATAACAGTTGGTTTCCCCCTCTAATAAGATATAGCACAAATTGAATAGCCAAGAAAGATTCCTTTGTGATTAGACTTTTTCACTACCAGCATTCTCGTTCAGTTTGAGGCATGTGAAACAACACCCATTTAATGCACCACATGGAGCTGTCTTTCTCCTACAAGCAGCTTTCAGAGCACACACTGAGCACCAGGAAAAGCCCTGGGATATCTGGGAGATACACATCCATGGAGTCTGTCCTCTGGCCAACAGTGTAAAAAAAAAGCTGTGTCATTTGTTCATTTGTCCTGCAAGAGGTCAGGCTTTCATCCTGGCCAGGTATTAGCACAAGCCTTCTCGAAGCACCCAACACAAAGAGAGGGAGGCTCAGCCAAAATTTGGGAAGAAAAGATATGTGAATTCGTGAGGAAGGATGGCTAGGCAGAAGGACAGATGGAAAGCATGAGGGTGAAGGCAGAAGGAAAGAAGCCTGGCACACAGTGATAAAAAGTGGCTCTTCATTATGGAGAGAAAAGGGCACGTGCTGAAGTGGAGCCCAGCCTCGGTTCCCCCACACGGGGCTCAGAGAACAGGAGATACCTGGTGGGGCTGTGCCTGCTGCCCTCCTGTCACCAGCCTTTGGGGATTACAGACAGCATGGCATTTCTTCAAGAGTGCAGAAGACTGTCTTGACATCCTGGCAAATTCCTGCCTTCAATAAAAAGCAGTGACTTGCAAGGCTGCGTGTGAGATATGGCAACACATATGGCTGGCACAGTGTCCTACATACTGCCTGAGCTGCCACCAGCCACCTCACTGCCTGCAGAGCTCCTCAGCTATTAAAGTCACACTATAAAATGTAATTTGCCTTTATATCTTAAGCTCAAAAGCGCCTTTAAATTTGATATATGCACTCTTTTCCTGAAATCTAGATTTTAACGGTGCTTCTTTCACATGCAAGTGCTGCCCACAGGTGCCAGCCAGACTTTCTGTATAAGGGAAACAGAATGCTGGTAAAACTTAGGATAAAACATTTATCATGTTTCATTAGACTAGACTGGAACAGAATGAAATATGTGTCATTAATCTGTTAGTCTGTGGATATCTGCCCAGTGAGGGGTGGTTTGCCCTGGGTACCTGCTGAGAGTGAGACAGGAGAGAGTTGAAGAGGAGGGGGAATATTAAGCTTTGTGGAAAAGACTGAATGAGAAGGATACTGGGCCAGAGGGTAGGGAAGAAACAGCACAAAGTCATCCCCATAATCTGTACAAAATACCCCTAGAGACTGCTGCTGAATCCAAATGTGGTCCCAAACATCCCTCTGTTTATAAACACTCACTTCCGAAAGCTTCTGAGCTGCTGAGCAAAAACAAACACCAGCCATGATATGAGATAAAGAGGAAACGAGCCAGAGTAAACCCTGTGGTGGGAACAAAGCCTGAAAGAGCAAATGCAGAGCCCCAGGAGACAGAGGCTGTGGAAAGCACAGGGAAAGGATGCTCGCAGGCGTGGCAGGAGCACCTATGGCCCCACAAAGGAGGAAGAGCTCCACCAGGTTTCCCAGCAGTGTGAAGAACCAGGATGAGCTTTACAGCTTGGCAGAAAACCCCCTGAAAGACTCTGAGCTTTTCACCTCCAAAATCCACCAGAAATCTAATGCCAGGCATTTGGGCTAAATTGCAGCTGCCCACCATGAAATCCAGATTAATCCAGGCAGATGCTGAAGCCCTGGCAGCAAATGGCTGAGCAATAACCAGCTCCTCCTTTCCCTTGCTTGGCTTTGAGGCATCCCACATCACCCAAGGTTCTGTAGCCAGCAAAAGCCTTCCAGATTCCAGGGTGCCTGGCTGCCTTCACCAGGGGAAGGATGGGCTACAGCCAGCTCAGATAACTCAGTGATTCACCCATAGGGTGGAGAAGGCAGCATCAGACACCACAAGAAACCAAAATGGGAGACAAGATGCCATTATCTTGTGCCAGCCCAGGCTTGCTCCTTGGAAAAATGTTGCTAGACATGCCCAGGGACAGGAAGAATTCCCACACAGGGAATGGAATCATTTCACCAGCTTCCAGCCCCCGGGATGCACCCATCCTATCTCCCAAATCCAGGCCAGAACAGGTGAGAGGATGATGGACTCCTGTGATCCAGGGCACGTTTCATCATGGTGAGGAGGAACACAAGCCCCCACCCCATGGACAGGAGGTCTCCCCCTGCAAAGGGAAGGCAATGCCAGCCTATGCTCTGTGGCACAAACGCTGCATGGAATGATAGGCACACATCCAGCCCAAAAACTTTTGGCATTTTTTGTCTTGTTTTTCATGTGATGGAATTGAAGGTTTTCCTGCTGTGCTCTGAAAAGGGCAGAAACAATAACCTTTGCAATTAGCACTTGGCAGAACAAGCTCCTGTCCACAATAAATTAACAGAGCCAATTAGGGAGGAGGGAAAATCATCAGATGCCATAAGGTAAATCCCAGCTCTGCCAGAGTACAAGCAGAGGCCGTTCCGGAGCACAGCCACTCTGGGACACCTGCTGGCTCCAAGGAGAGAAAGACAAAGGTTTCCTCTCTGTGCCCAAACTTTGTCCCAGCCAAGGGAGGGGTGGAAAGCCAAGCCACACCTCTATTTGATACCTGACGTATGAAATTTATTGCCATGTTCTCACCACATCCCAAAGGGGCCTCTCAAGGCAAGGGGAGTCACAGACCAGTCCCACGAGGGTTGAAGTTCTCCTCTGGGATATAATGGATGGATGAACTGTGTTAGAACATTTCCTTTTAGCTTTGTTTGCTCCAAGACCTTTAGTTCCTCCCTGCTGCAGGGACCCTGCTGCTGTAGGACACAGAGGTTCCCTGCCTGCCACTCCCCTTGGACAGCCACTCCCTGCAAGGGGGACACTGAGGAGCCAGGCTGGTGTCCCTGTCAAACCTCACCAGCTGCTTGTGGCCAAGAGCTGCAGCTAGTGCCCCTACTGAGAGCAGAGACCACCAGGATGGGGACACATGCCCGAGAGGGCTCCCAAGGCTGAGCCATCCTCAACAACAAACGTGGCCTGAAATAATGAGAACACTGATTTTTCAGCCCCTATCTGGTCCAATATGCTCCATTCTTCCATCCAACTGATGCAGAAAACTGTATTTCAGCTTCAGAAATGCATTTGAGCCAGCATCCCAGGAAAGATCACTCTGATGCTCTGTTCAAATTGAGTTGGACATGAGAGAAGGCGTGTGCTTCAGGAAGGGAGAAAGGAACCATAAACCAGGCAAAGTGACAAACAGCAGCATGTCAGAAAGGGGAGATGTGCCTGGTGGGCTCAGCAGAGATCACTCCCAGACCCATCTGTTGTCACCTCTTCATTAACGAGCTGGAAAAAGAAGTAAAGAGCAAATAACAGAATTGGCAGACCCTGCTATATTAGGAGGTGATGCCATCCCGCAGTGAAGGACAGGGACATAAAACAAATGAAAAGACAGGTTAGAAATCAGGGTAGGAAATAAAGAACAGTGAGAAAAATGTCTCTCCACATAGATTTACAGAGGGGATCAAAACCATTCAGGCAACCAGAAATTCCCCTCTGCAAAGGGTTCTGGTATTTCAGATCTGTAGGTGCTGTTAAACAAAAGCCAAAACTGTCCCCAGAAGAAAGTGAGTGTCCCTGGTTCCAGGTATCAGACAATTATTTACTGTTTGCTGGGGATTTTTCTCTCTGAAAGGAAGTGCATGAATACTTCACACAACAGGGACATGAAGATCTGCCCCCATGGACATCTCCACAGTAACCCCATGGGAATTCAGTCCCATCACTATGCAAAAAGCCTGGGGATGGGCACTTGATCTGATTTCATGACCTCAGAGAACACCAGCTTCAGCTCCCAGGCTTTTCTTCTTCCTTTCTCCTCAGAATCCCTTTTCTCTTTAATAGGAGTTACATAAACACTCAGCTCCCAGAAGCGCTGCTGCAGGAAAACAGCAATATTCACATGAGCCTCCAGCATTCCTCTCCAGCCAGCAAAGCTCAAGGAACCCAAGCAATGAATTCATGCATCCAGAAAAACTCTCAGAAATTCTTAACGAGTTTCCATTGACTGCATGCAAAAGAAAACCCCAGTGAGATGTGATTGGGAGTGTTGTTTTTAAAGCCACATTCAAGGTGTAAGAACAAGAGGTGCCTTGGTGGTTCACTTGGGGGATCTCCTGCAACTCACCTGGATGTGGACACAAGAACAAGATTTGGACAAGACAGATGCACACACAAACAGCCAAGAAGGGTGGGAGAGCTGAATAATACACAGCTCTGGGGTTTCAGTGGCTATATACAGATATATCTGTTTTTTTAAGTATATATATAATACTAAGTGGATGCAGAGATGCTCAGAAATCTTCAAAGATGACCTGATGATGTCTCAGTGTGAAAAATCATCCCTCTCAGAATTTTTTCCTATTCTTCCTTGCTCTCTCCTCTTGGATTAGAGAGCCAGCACACTGGACTATAAATGAACACTCAGCAACACTGGCCTCCTCCCAAGCCTTAAATTGTTTATAGCCCATTCGATCTGCACTTACAGCCTTGGATCTGCTAATCTAATTGCATCTTCTTTCTATGGCTGGGCTTTTTTCCTTTTAAACACCATCCTATCTAATCAGCACCATTTGCATTGTGTGAAGTCTGTACATGCTCCAGGAACCCCGTCAATCAGATTTAATACAACAAAAAGCTTTTTTCTAAAGATCAGCAATTTTAATTTTTTTTTTTTATTTAAGCATAAATATGTGTGCTCAAAGCAGGGATTTGCAAAGATTCTGCAGGACTGGGTTTTCTTCTCATTTTCAGGGAAAACTATGGGGCCAGAGTTTCTGTGTTTCTACACCACATCTTCCTCTCCACTTCTCAACCCCCAGAGCAGAGATGCTGCTGTGACCTTTTTCCATGTGACCACACACATTTTGTGTGGGGGCACAGTGGCAGCTCTGAGCAAGGAGAGAGGCCACATCTCCAGCAGGACTCTAGAAGAGGCAATAGGACACAACAGTGGCATGGTGGGAATGGCAGGAAAGCTCTGCACATATCCCACATTCCCTGAGTGGCTGGTGCAGAGTGAAGGGAGCAGTACCAGAGAGTGACAAGTGGCCTGATGGAGCTCAGCTGCTCTCCTCACTTCGCCGCTGGCTCCTGCTGCCCTCAGCCACTTGGGTTTCCTGAGAGGCCAAAGGCACATCATCCCATAGGTCACTGGAAGGATGAAGCCTTCCAGGCTGCTGCAACTTGCTCCTTTCTGATTTATAAACACTCTTCTTTCCAGTGCTGATTCATGAAGCAGAGAATGTTCCTTCTCCTCTCCGTGCAATTACTGAGTACAAACATTGCCTTTCAATTACAGGAATAAAGTTCCCATTAAAAATGAGATTCTTAGAAACTTAATAAGCAAAGTTTTTAGGAAGGGATTGTGATCCAGCTTGTAAAGACCAACCACACAGATGCCTTTAACTTGGCATATCAAACTGGGAGCACATTTGCTCTCATTCTCCAGAGTCCCTCCTCCATGACTGCAATTTCTGCTCAGATTTGATCTCTAGTTTCCCTAGACTGCATTCACTGCTGCAGAAATGCAGCTGAAGTCTACAGGTTGTACTCCAGACCCCTTCTGAAACCTAATGGGAAAGCAACTGTGTCACCTCAGCTCATTCTGCCACTTCCCAGATATGGAAAACATCAAAAGAGGGGGTTTGTCCAATACTCAC
This sequence comes from Anthoscopus minutus, assembly GCA_013399455.1. Taxonomy (NCBI): domain Eukaryota; kingdom Metazoa; phylum Chordata; class Aves; order Passeriformes; family Paridae; genus Anthoscopus; species Anthoscopus minutus. The sequence continues at coordinate 440,030 of VWYI01043070.1, forward strand.
ACAGAATCCTTTGAAAAATTCATCCAAATCTGTGTGAAAAAGCAGATTTCTCCTCTTTAGTAGTGTCATGACCAGCCCAAGGCTCTATTTTGTTCTAGATCTCACCCTGAAGGGTTGGATTTCGGAGCAGTAGCACCACAGTTTTTGCCTCTTGGATCCACCCTGAATGGAGAATCCCAACTGCCCCCTGCCACGAGGCTCTAAATGGGATCAAATTAGAGTCAGGATGAGACCAGAACACTGGTCTGGGTCTGTTGGGTGTTATTTTTCCTCTATCAACAAACAAAAAAAAAAGGAGAAAACACCCACATCTATGACTTATCCACCAACTCGTTCACTCCTCCCCCACCACAGCTAAAATAATGACATTACAAAGACATTCAAACCCACTGCTAAAATAATAACATCTCAAAGACTTCACAGCCTTCTCCTGCCAGACCAGCTGAGTCTCAAGCTGTTGAGGGACAGGTCTCCTCCTTTTCCTGGGAGAGCTGATCCTGAGCTTCAATTAAAGTGGATTTCAATGGACTGGAATCCAACAGGCATCCAAATTATCCCCTTTTCCTTTCTGGTTGTGTTTGGTGACCAAATCTTGTTTCTCTCCACAGGGAAGTCACTCACTAAACCTGCCTGCTTATTTAAACCTCAGCAGCCTCAGTCCACTGCCATTTTGCTACCTGAGACCAAAAACCTGGAGTCCCTGAGTCATTCAAAGCAAGATACAATTAGCACCAGTTCTGCCTGGATCACTCCCTCCTATTCCATGCCCATGTCTGAAGCTCCTTCCTTTGTGAGCTCTAATGCGTATTTAATGTGCAACTTAATTATTTGATTACAACAGTGTAATTGTGTAATTGTAATGTATTGTGCAAGTTGGCTGGAAGGAGAGGGGAGACATTTGCTGAGTGACGTGGAATCCACAGAACAACAACAGCATCAAGGAAACAGAAGAAATCCAATGAGATGATAATTTGGAGGAATAGTTAAGAAAATGGGCACTTTGGAAAATGAAATTACTTGGACTTCTTTAATCTTTAAAATTAATTTATTCTTCCCTCTCACTGCGCTGTGATCAGTGAGAAATTCCCTGCTCAATGTGATTTTGCTCATTGCCAAAGCACAAGCAAGCGTGGGGCTGGGCAGCCTGTCCTGTCTCTGCCACGTTCCCCTGAGGAAAACTCGAGATGTGCCCAAATTGTTCTGAGCTGGCCTTCAAAAAATGGTAGCAGAGCAAACACACAGTGGTTTTACTGGATCAACGACACCCACAGCTCAGCCATGACCTACACATGAGCCAATGCAGCCAAACAACCTCCCATGGAATAACCTTGCCATGGAAATAGAAAGAATTGCCCAGAGTAATGGCAATTAATCACAGAGTAGTAATTCAAGTACCTGGATGAGCCCTCTGGGCCATCTTAGTGCAACATATTTGCTCTCCAACATCTGGACTTTGGATCAGAACTGCTCCTGTCTTTGGACTGAACCCAAAAATGAGGGGAAAAACTCTGGAAGATTTTGATCAAGGTAAGCAACAGACACAGGAGCTCACTGCAAGGATTGCAAACCACATCTTGGAGATCAATTCTGAGCCCAGCTCCATGAGCTCTCTGGTTTCTCCTGCTCTCCTTCAAAAGTCTTTAATGACTCCCTGTCCTCCAGCAGCAAGGAAAGCCACATTCCCAAGGAGAGACACATTCCCAAGGGCACCACATCAATAAATAAGAAGAGCAGCTGCTGAGACAGCCAGCTCAGCCTCCTCATCCCACATCTGGTGAGGCACAGTCTGCCTGCACCATCCCCAGTTTCTGTGGGAGACACAAGGCCTCAGGAATTATTTTAGGGAGATCACTGAACCTGTTTCTCATCAGCAATTGATGGATAACTGGCGAGGGCTCGTACCAGTAACACTTCCCACAGTGAGGGATCCTCCTGCAGCAGCGCTCCCGCAGCGCTGGCAGCCGGACACGAGTCCCCACAGACAGATCTGCCCCCAAATCCTGGCAGCTGCACACACACTGCCACAGGCTGCTTTGCAGGTGACATTTCCACACAACTGGGATTACTCTCAGGGCCATGTCAGCCAAGTTTCTCCCTTGCAGAACAGCCATCCCAAGTCAAGCTTTGGCAAACAAACTGCGGGATTCTGATCTGCTTCAAAGCCTGCTCTGGTCTGAGCACAAACTCCGGAGTAAGGAGCACTGAGACTCTTCCAAAGGAGCACTGCGACTCTTCCAAAGGAGCACTGCGACTCTTCCAAAGGAGCACTGCGACTCTTCCAAAGGAGCACTGCGACTCTTCCAAAGGAGCACTGCGACTCTTCCAATGTCAGCCACACAGAGAGAGGCAGTGGCAGCCTGTCCATCTGACAGCTATCCAAATAAGATTAAGGAGCAAACTCTGGGATGTGGAAGTGGTCTCTTCACCAGTAATTGTGAGCTTTTGTAGCAATGTTAGCCAGAGAGGACTGCGAATGGAACCAAATAATTGCAGTTATGCCCAGACTAAATTTGACACAATTTTAATTCATACTCTTAGATGAGACCTAATTTCAGTCCAAAGGGACTATTTCTCCTTGGGGTCTTTCACTGTGTTCACACCAGCACAACACAATTACAATGTAAAGCATTCCTCCCCAATTTGCCCATGGGAAGAGCCTGCAGGAATACCAGGAGGCTCCACCCTTTCCCAGAAACAGACATTTTGAGATTTGAATCATACACCACAACCCTCAAAAATTCTACCATCTTCAAGCTTGCAGTGAGACAAGAAAATATTTTCTTCCAAAACAAGAAGTCAGCACTCAGAGATGATGCTTCAGGATAAAAAGTGTTTGGTGGAGTTTACTTTTTAAAGAATGTCATCTGATGCCAGAGTAAAAACATTTCTGGCTTACAATTAGAGAAAATAAAGATTTGTATGCATGCTCAGCTTAAAATAAAAAGGAAAAAAAAAAAAAAAGAGGATTTAATGGAATCCTAACAGAGCAGATTTGGCATATCCCACACATTCCACTGCTTTAGAATAAAAATGACAAGAAAACTTTCTGTACTGAAGCTTTCTTGCTGTTTGGCTGACTGCAAGGCAAAAAGAGGCTGCAGATTGGCCTGGGCCATCAAGGATTTCCAGAGCATCTCTCTCAGAAGCGATCAGGGCTATCAGCTTTAAAACCCACCGCTGATTCCTCTGCCATTCCAGAGGAATTCATTATCATTTTGCTCCCAGACAAAAGAGCAAAAGAGGAGAAGCCTTCTCCTGTGGATGTGGGCAGCTGCTGGGCCCCCCAGCAGTATCCATCACCCAGCATGTGAGGTCTGGAATTCCTGCCGGTGCACCAGAGTGTTTGTGTGTATTTCCTAGTGCCTGAGAGTTATAATGTTGTGCCAAGGCTTGTCTGACTCTTCGGGGAGGTCACTCAGACATGTTGTAATTCTACAGACGTGCAAGAAACACAGTTTAGCACCATCTTTCCACCTTCCAGCTACTCTCGCTCCAAGGAAAAGGAAAACAAAACAAAATGTTCTTAATGCATCAGAGGCAGGTTCCCCATCTCACAGCACAGCTGCCACCCATGCTGCCCAGCACATAGACAAAATCTGGGGTGGGAGGAGATTTGGAGTTGCTTTTCCAGAGGAGTGAGCCTCAGGCTCATCCACTGGTGTGATCCCTCACAGCTTCCCTGCAGTGAGGGCTGGAAACCTCTGTCAGGGAAGGGAATCTGGATTAATGCTGCTAATTAAAAGGGACAGAGTACATGGTGGCCAGAACCAAATATCTTCTCTTTAGTGGAGGAGATGCATACAGGATGTCAGAGAATCCCAGAATGGCCTGGATTGGAAGGGACCTTAAAGCTCATCCAGTTCTACCCTCAGCCATGGGCAGGGACACCTTCCACTATCCCAGGTTGCTGCAAGCTCCATCAAACCTGGCCTGGAACAATTCCAGGAACAGGGCAGCCACAGCTTCTCTGGACACCCTGTGCCAGGGCCTCAACACCCTCACAGGGAAGAATTCCTTCCCAACATCCAGTCTAAATCTGCTCTAAATGGCAGTGGGAAGCCATTCCCCATGTCCTGGTACTCCAGACTCTTGTAAACAGTCTCTCTCCATTTTTCTTGTCAGCTCCTTCAGGTACTGGAATGTCCCAGTAATCTAAGATCAAATAACTCAGAATGAGCTACAGCCTAAAATTGTGTGTGTGGATATTTGGCAATGCTCTGTACCTCCATCATATATCTTCACATCTGTCATTGATGCCAAAAAACTGCTAAAATTGGCACAAAGCTTGTCCCAGATTTTGGACCAGATCTTTTTCACATGAGCACAGGCCACAGTCACTGCCAGAAAAGGCAAAGGGACACAAGGACAAGAGGCAATGAGCACAAACTGATGCCCAGGAAGTTCCAGATGAAGCACTGAACACTGAGCACTAAACAGGTTGTCCAGAGAGAGTGGGGAGTCTCCCTCAGTGGGGATATCCCAGGACCACAGGACCCACTGTGGTCCCTTCCAGCCTCACCCATTCTGGGATTCCATGACATCCAAGGCATTCATTTTAGCTGGAGAGTTAAGGGACCTCAAGTCCAGGGAAGACTACAGAAATTATGGATTCTGATGCACTGGGAACACAGATGCTCTTTCCCATTGGGCTGCAGCAGATCTTCCAGAAAAATCATCCAGCTTTGCTGAGGCTTCACTGTCTCTGTTGGGAACGGTCCAAGGTTTTGCAGCTTCCCATAAGGGAAGCTCCTCCAGGACAAGCACACACAAAGGTAACACCCCTGGCTGAGGAGGTCTTCTCTGTGCCAGACCTGGAACAGAACAACAGGAGAAGCACCACCATACTTCTACCAAGATTTCCTTGAACTTCTCACTGTCAGAGGGATACTGGAGGGATGACTCCCTGCTCTCCTATCATCCTCCAAGAGAAGCTGGGGTGCTGTTTCTGGATTTCCTGTTGGTTCTTTGAAACCTGGATTCATCAGACCTCTAATCTCAGAAGAAAACCCACCGTCTCTCCTGCTTATAGATTCCAATCCAGCTGTCGTATCCGTGCATGGCTCTGAAACATGGAAATTTTCCTATTTCTCTAGGAATGTCCTGACCAGTTGCATCCCATCCTCTTTTCCTTCCTTCCCCATTGTTGATGAGCCCTTTGGCCTCTCCTCTGCCCAACCCACAGGTGCTTAATTGAAAAAAAATTACAACCTAACACTGTTCCTTATAGAAATGCAGCTTTCCATGTAGGCATTAAATATCAATTACACGAGAAGCCATGCAGCGCTTTAATTACACTCATGAAAAATCATCCCATTAATCAAGTTTCTAATCAGCTAATTTCTCATAAAAAGGTAGAAACTGTTATTTTATCGATTAACTCTTAACAGTCACCCAGATGAATCAATTCTACTTTTTTTTATTGCATCTATCCCATTTTACAACAGGAAAAATTCTTCCTTTATCAGGGACTTGCCTGAGTGTGAAATGAGTTCCTTGCTCCTTGTTTCTGGCAGTGCCATGCTTCCCTCTGGGGCTTGTGGTTGGAATGTGGGCTCCTTGCTCTCATTCCCCCCATCCCAGCATCCAACATCTCCATGGAAAGGTGCTGTAATCTTTCAAAGCTCTGATTTGAGAGACTGGGTCCACTCCAGATCAAAAAGGCCTGCAAAAATAGAGGGTGATGCAAGAAATAGTTTTGCCTTTTGAGGGGAGATGAAAAGAGTTCAGCTCACTTAGTGCAGCAAAACAAAACCCAAGAAGGAACATGGCTGGTGTCTGGAAATTCATGGAGGGCTGGAGAAGGAAATCGTGAGGGAGGAAAAGAGGGAGGGAAAAGAGCCATTCCAGTCAATGAACAAAAGCAGCTGGGAATTAATATGAGCTGGAGTTTAGAAACACATGCTGAGACTTTCTAACAGGCTTCCCTTGGGAGTTGCTGGGCAAACCTAAAAAAGGGGTTTTTGCATAACTCAGGCTTCTGCAAGGCATTTGCAATGGATGGGAAGGAACATCAGGCTCCACGGAGCCTGTACTGTCTTCACAGAGGGTTTTCTAGGATCCACAGCCAGCCCAGACAAGAAGCCACTTGATTAATTATTGCCTCTGCTGACTTCTCCCACCTACTGCTCCGTTCAACCCCAGTTATTCAGGATCAGCTCCTAACAATCTATTGAAGAGGTACAGCTTTTCATTTGCATAAGCAGTTTCAGCCAACACAGTCTGTTGAGACAGAAAATATACACTGAATATTTAGCGAGTCTGATGGCATTTCAATAGCATGTGATGGCACACAATTGATGACATCATCCATTTCTTCTGTTTCCTGAAGCTGAAGTCTAATGTGGTCCAGAACTTCACCCAAAACTGATTGGCTCAGGGTTAAAAAAAATAATTAAAAGAAAGAAATGTATGCAGAGTGTTTTTACAGAGTGTTTCTAGATTTAGATGCAATTCCCAGAGAACACCATACAGCAATATCAAATTTTATATGGAACAGCAAAATTAGATGCAAAGCCCTGGAGTAGGAATAGAGATTAGAGACAAGTATTTCACTCCTTCTCCTGGGAGAGGTGCAACAAGCTGCTCTGTTGAGGTCCCAGGAGGGTTTGAGCCACAAACCCACTGTGAGATCATTTGATCCCCAGCCTGCCATTCCAGCCTGGCAGGTCACTGGGGCCGTGCTGTAGGAGCATGCCCAGGTAGGAGAGACCAGCTCCTTGCTGGGATTGGCTCCTGAGCGCTCATGAGCAGAGATGTTCCCAGAGCAATAGTGTTGTTTTGCTGTTGTGATCTTTCCTCCAATATCTGAATCTCAGCTGGGATCTCAGCTGGGGTGGATCAGTATCGGCGCTGAAGTCTCCATGTGCCCTTTTCCCTGCCCCAGGACTCTTTTCCTGGCTCTGTTCCATACATTCTGCAGTGCTTGGAGCAATCACTCGTCCATTAAAGGATGCTTCACGGGGGCCTGGCTGGTCTCTAGGAAAGGCAGCCAGCAGCACACATCTGGCTGAGTGTCACATGGCCTTACACAATCACAGTCCCTTTTCAGCTCCCAAATAATAGAATCCCAGGGTGGTTTGGGTTGGGAGGGACCTTAAGGACCTTCAACTATCTCAGGTTGCTCCAAGCCCCGTCCAACCTGGCCTTGGACACTTTCAGGGACGGGGAAGCCACAGCTTCTATGGGCACTCTGTGCCAGGGCCTCCTCACCCACACAGAGAAGCATTTCTTCCAATATCCAATTTAAACCTAATTCTTCTGGAGATTGGCCTGTCAGTCCAGTGTGTAAGACAAAATCTCCACTCCTTTCAATTCCAGAGTTGACAGTGAGCTGCAGTGATGGGAATTGGGAGAAATCCATGTCCAAGAGGACAGAGCATGCAAACAGCCTCTGCTGTGGGAGGAGCAGCCTCACACCCCTCCCAGCTGCTCTGAGACTGATGTCCGATGCACAAGTGTCATGTGTAAAGAAGTGGCACCTGCACTGAATGGTCATATCCAACAGGCCTTGAGGAAATCCAGCTGGCAAAGGATTAACATCTGGACTGGTCCTGCTGGCAGCTCATTCCATACTTTCTCATGCACTCTGTGGGGAATGCTGGGCACTGACAAGCTCTACTTAGAGTAAAACAGAGATTAACAGCAGCCTGAGAAATACAGCAAATCCCTGAGGGAGCCTCCAGCATCCCATGCTGCTCCTGATATCCTCAGATCCACCCTCTTGCCTCTGTAGTTGGGTCAGGAAAAAGTTTTGTTCCTTTTTGTGAGGACCAATGCTGTCAGAAGTCCTGTCTGCACTGAAAAAAGCATCTCCACACCACTGTGTGCCCAGGACAACAGCCCTGGCTGCTGCTTTTAACTGATATGAACCAGGAAATCTTTCCAATACCTGTTGGCTCTGAGGGAAAAAGGACAATAAATATACACACTTGATTGCTCCAAAGTCCTGCCATGCCCTAAAGAGCATCCTCCCCCACACACACCCCCACCCTGTGCTCCCAACATCTTTCAATACCACACCACGGGAAGGAAAACCATAAAATCATCCCAAAGAAGAGAAATCTTCCCCCAAAGAGTGTGGCCGCCCGAGCCTGTAAAGAATAATAAATGGCCCCCCTGCGCCGTTCCCACTGCCCGCCCTCCCTCGGGAAACCTTGTTCAGCCTCGGGAATGCTTTCACTTGTGTGGCCTGGGACAGCATCCCCCAGCAGGGAATTAAAGGAGGGGGCAGGTCTGCAGGCTGGCGCTGGGGCGGACAATAGGCAGCGGGAGGCAGGGGGAAGAGCAGGGGATGCTGCACGCTTTGCCAGGCATCGCTCAGGGCGGGATACAGGCACGGGAACGAGCCGGCTCAAAGCGTCAGCGCAGCCAGAGCCGCTTGATTTATTCTCCGCCGCTGCAATTATTTATTCATAAATTAAACAGAAAGAAGAGCGAGGCCGGATGCCTGCTCAGAGGTGGCATTTGTGGGAGGAAGGAAGGTACAACCACCCCACCCAGAGCCAGCGATCTGACACTTCTACTTCCCCAGCCGCCATCATAAACTCCGATTTAATTATCTGAATGGGAACGGGGGTGGGGAAAAAAATGCAGAAGACAGGAGCAGACACTTTTTCTTAGGCAAAGGCTTCGCCTGATGCCCAGCAGTGGTCTCAGGCTCACTGTGCCTGCTCCCTAGACATCCCTTTGTCCCAAATCCCTTGGGAAAAAGTCACAGACTTGCAGTCCCACTATTCCTCTCCCGTCAGCACAAAGACTGATCTATGAAACGCTGGCCACAGGGCTGATAGGGGGATGCTCCTCTCCTCATGCCATTCCCCAGCCCTTCCCAGAGACATTCCCCAGCCACATCCAGCCCTGCCAGCCAGGAGACCCCACCTGAGGATATTCCGATCAGCAAGGACAGGCTTTCGTGGTAGGGAAGGAGTGAAAACCTCCAGGGAAACAGAGAACAATGAAACAGCTCGCTACCATGAGATCAGTGCCATTGCATAAGAGATTTCCAGGCCAAGCCTTGTGGGTCTCAAAGACAGCCTGAACAAGCAAGGAAGAATTTGAACGGATGATCAGTACCAATGAACCCAAGCAGAGCTTCCCAAGGGCCAGATTTTGCTCTGGGGTCTGAAAACAACATGATTTGGGGAGGGGTATTTGCCTGCTGGCTCTTTGCTGCTCAGGAATCTCATATTCCAGGATGTCAATGAGGCCAGGAGGGCCAGAACTGTACATTTGCCTTTTAGTGACAGCTGAACTACATGAAATCTGGCTCTGGGGCTCTTGGAAAGCACAATAAATACCATTAAGACTTGCAATAAAACTGCTCTGCTTGGCAACAGGAGGCTTTTCTTATGCACCACTCTTCCGTGCTCCTTCATCTTGGCTCACCAGGAGCCAGGGTTTGGAACCCAGCCTTCACCTCAGCACCTTCCAAGAGAGCAAATCAGCTCTCTGTCCTGGGAGAAGGAGAAAACAAGGCTCAACTGAGCCCCAGACAGCTTGACCATGCCTGGCATGGGGCAGAGGAGCCCCTCTCTGCAAGGTCTCCCCAACCCTCTGGCACCACACAGCTGAGAAGGGGCTTCATCCCAAACTTTTGTGATCCCAACCCCAGCAGGCACTAGCCTAGCCCCATGCTGTTATACAAATGGGCCTCTCAATCATAGGTAGATTTTATCTTCTCAGAGTTGGGGAATAAAGGGGTGAAAGAGACCTTGTGGGTCAGCAACCCCTGCAAGTGACACCTAGTGCAACTCCATAGGGATCCTAAACAAATGCCATCCTAGAACCACCCTTGTTCCAGCTGGAGCAGCTCAGAGGACAGACTCTTGCAATTCCCGGTTGCAAGGAGGAGGTTGACCCATCCCAGCACCAACAGGGCAGTTAATCCACCCTGTTTTCCCACTCTTGTAAGTGCTGCTGCAAGCTCAGCAGTTCCCCCAGCTCTGGCCATTCCAGAGCATGGGATTTAAATACTGAGCATGTTTAAATATTACATGGGGAAATGAATAATAAATAGAATGAAAAATAATATTTACCCCTATGTGGGGACATCACTCGCAAAAACAAAGGAGGCAAAAGAAGCCTATCCCCATGGCTGCAAAGTGTCACAGCCTCACCTCCACTTTGTCACCACAGAGTCCTTCACAGAATTTACCAGTGATTTAAACCAAGAAACACGGCAGGTGACAAGAGAAGGGTTCCCTCTCCAAAACCTTAGCAGTGTGTAAATCCTCACTCCCAAGCCCAAAAACTTACTTTACCCAAAACTTTACCCAAAACTGCGCCCCAAGACTGGTCCTTGTGCAAAGAGGAACCAGGCAAGATGGGTTCCCCAGGCTCTCCACCCACACAAAACCAATCCATACCAGCTAGAAGAGATGTGTTTCCATGTCCTTAGGATGGCACAAAATGTCTCTGAGTCATCCTGAGTCATCCCTAAAAGTTATTAACAGCTCCTCTTCTTGCTAATCTGGAAGCTCCACTCCCAACATCTGCCATGCTTACATGGCTGAAGAAGACAAGGAGAACACATCACTCCTGAGGCTTCGACAGTATCACACACACACACAGAGTGAAATGCAGCTTTCAGCCCATCTTTGAAGCCCAGCAGAGATGGGAGCAGGCAGCCCTGCCTTTTCTAGAAGGATCTCTCTCCAAAGCTTCTGCAAACAGCTCCACACACTTTAGTGACAGCGTAATTGTACATTATCTCCTACAATTTCACTCTGACGATTTAGGGTACAATACAAAGAACAGAGAGACTGTAATATTCATATTGACATTCCCCCAAAAAGCCACCTTTCCTGGTAAAGCCCTTGTCTTATGAATATGGAAAGCTGCCTCGAGGCTTTGCTTAACCGCAGTGTGTTGGTGTTTAATAAGAGGAGGTGGAGCAGGAGCAGCTCCTGCACAGCAACAGCCTGGCACTTTTTAGGATGTGCAAGACTCACCATTTTCATGGACAATTCTGTTTACAGTCCCTCCTTTAAAACAGCTTATAAAAGATTCACTCTGCCTCAGTGTTTGAAACAAGAGTTCGTCAGAGAATAGGATTCCGTCTGCTATTCCTTCCCCATGGGAATTTCTAATGAAAACCAGTTTTTGTCTCAACTTTTCCATAAGAAAAAAAAAAGGATTTTTTTTTTCTTCCTTGGTAAAAGAGATTTAAATACTTCAGCCACAGCCCAGCATTCCATGAATTAGAATGACTTCCAGAATGCCTACAGAGAAGAGGAAGCAAAAGAAGAGTTGCAAGGGAAGAGCTGGAGGAGGGAAGCATGGTGTTTTATGGACTGAGTGACCACCAAAAGTGAGCCAACTTTTTGTTGAAAATCCAGTTCCTATGGCTTTCAGCAAGGGTAAGAATTCCAAAAGCTGTCTGTGTCTTTAGGTGCGCATCTCCCAGGAGCAGAGAAACTGAATCTTCTGAGGGCGTCTTCCACTAAGTTGACTTGGAGGACAAGTAAAGGCTTGGGCCAAACAGCAAAAAAGAACATTCATTCTTCCTTTTCCCCACCAAGGGTGAAATCCATGGAATCTTGTTGGATTTTTGTTCAAAGAGCTCAGCCAAGTCATGACTTCCCCCATGTGGTTTTTTCTCCACAGTCCATAGATCTGTCTCCACACCACGGCTGCTGGATCCCACCCTGATGGCCACAAGGAGGATATTCCCCTCATCTCCCTCACTTCCCAGGATGCAGATCCTGGCAATTGATTGTTTTCTTCAATGCTGCTGCAGAGAAAGAAGAGTCTGATTTTGACAGATTTATATTTAGACTCACTTTCTTTCATTTATTTTATTTAAGGCTTTCTGTTGAGCTTCTGGGTAGAACTCTAAGTTCACCCACAGAAGCAACCACTGAACCATGGAAAACAACAAAAAGCAAAGGATGTACTAAAAAAAATCTATAGTATCTGTAATACCTCAATTAAGGGAGCATAAGTATTGAAGCCTGAAGTATCTTGATAATCTGAACCATCAGTTCTGACAGCAGAAGGTGCCAGTACCAGAGCTTGGAAAAAATCTTTGCCTTTCAGCTCATGAGCAGGAAATCTCTCTCACCCTGAAAAGACAAAAATAATAGCTACATAAAAATATTATTTTAAGTTCTGTCAAATTCCACATTTTTTGTTTGACATTCTACCTTTTGGTTTTCTGTTTTTTCCCAATCCCATGAGCATTCTGATTTGTCAATATTGCTGGAAAGGTTTAAAAGAAAAGGTTTTTCCACTTTCCTGATCTGGCCAGTTGTCAGGGATTCAAGAATCTGAAATGTAAAAGCAAACTTCTGGTCATGGGCCAAATCTCAGAGTGTAGGGCACAAAAATCTGTCCACAGATGATACCAGTGAACTAGAAAACTCATTCAAAGATGTTCAAACACTTCCTCAAAGAGGCTGGAAATGGGAATTCTGGGAAATAGTTGTGATTCAAGGAGAATTTTGCTGTCAGGTGCTCTTTCACTCCAGTTCTTCCCCCTGAGGAGCAGCAGAACAGACAGCACTGGTATTTGGAAAGCTTTTCTGGTTCTGCACCCATGAGTTCCTTGGACAAGCCCCCTCCAGAAGCTAAATCCTTCCATTTGATATCCTTCCAGGTCAGCAGCCAATCTGTCACATCCCTGGTGTGACCTGGCTTTTTCAGGAGCCAGGAAGCCACAGGGAAGTGCTGCTTTAATCCCTGCAAAGGGCAGAGCAGCAAAGCCCAACCCTTGAGGCAGTGTCTGAAGGGCACAGCTCCTTCCTCAGTCACTTGAAGTTTTATCTCAGTGATTCCGGGCAGGACAAGGGGTTTTCTTCCAGAGCACGAGAAGAGGTTCAGCAGGATGCAATGGGCATCTTGCTAATGGCTTCAAAATCAGGACAAAGACAGATCCTCCTGGAAAAGGGCAGTAAGTGTGACCAAGAGCACGGAAACGCTTCCAGCCTCCTGGCTTCAAGGCTTGGCAAGGCTGCCCAAACATGGCTGAGTCCTGCCAGGTCCCCCACAGTTCTCACCTCCTGCTCCAGCCCAGGCAAACACCATTGTCCTATGGCTGGGCTGGAGCTGCAGGGACCTTTCCCCAGGTCACACTGGACTATTGCTCTTCCCAAGGAAAAGCGAGGGATTTTGCCTCTTCCCATGCTGAGCTGGATATTGGGACCATCCACCCAAGTGCAAATCACAAGCTGGGCTTGCCCAAGAGCCATATGTCAGGAACGGGAAGAACATTCCAACCCACTCACCATGGAAATTGTCACTCTCTGCCTCCCAGGCACCAATCACACTCATCTGGCACAGGCTCCAGGGCTCCCTGGGACATCAGCTGCCAGCCAAGGACACAGGCTCCACTCAGCCATTGCTCTCCCTCGAGGCGAGTTGAAAGGCTGGAACCAAACAACCACCAGCAATTCACATCAGATGTTTGTGTCTCTCTCCAGCCTTAATGCTGGAGATGTGTCACTCTTCCACAGGGAGCAGTAACAGCAGCCGACCCTTGGCATTCCCCAAGGGATTCCACTGGGGCCATCAGCACAGCTGGGTCCCCAGCACGGGGGGACAAATCCCTCATTCTCTTGGCACACAAGGGCATGAGTGCTTCCAGAGTGGTGCTGAGACCTCTCAGCCCCAGGCAGCCACCCACCCCTCCGTGCCAGCAGCAGGTTTTTCCCAGAGCTGCTCCCAGCAGCTGAGCCTGTCAGGAGCACCTGGCCTCGAGCCACCCAGTTATAGTGCTGCACGCTGGAGGATGAACTCAGGAGCCTGAAGCACGGCTTCATTTTATTGCAATAAAGAGGAATCAAGTAATGACAAGGCAAGGGGTGAGCGATGGGGTAATGGGAGAGCTGCCACAGAGCAGAGCCAAAGAACACCAGCTCCTCCTGCTCTTTGCTCTCACCTATTGCTTGGAATTGCCTGTGGAAGCACCAGACTCTGAGGAGAAAGCTGTCACTGAAGGTCTAAATCATGGATGATTTATGTTCAGCCTTTGAGCCAAGCAGCTTCCTCCAGCTATGGAATTAAGGAGAGCACCCCCCAACTTGGCCTGCTCCCCACCTGCTCAGCCTGGCTGCACTCCTGCTTTGAAATCTCCCCACCATCAATACTGTACTGCCAATACTTGCTGGAATTGCCACTGAGGAATCTTGCCAAGCACAGGGCATTTGCTTTTATTGCAAGGGAAAGGTGGTCCTGCCCACACAGACACAGCTCTGCTCCAAGGAGAGGCTGCAAAGGAATAGGTGAAGCCCTGAGGTTTCCTGGCAGGATGAAGGGGTCCCCGGAGGTAAGTCTGGTTGTACAATTCCTTGGCCAAACAGATTTTCATGGTACCACTCTCTTGGCCCTACTATGACCCCAAGCAAGCTCAGTTGACCATTTACCCTAAATCAGGGCCATCTCCTGGCCCTCCCAACAGCAGTGCCCTTTAGCAGAGCTAACAGTATCCTGATATGTCACAAAGTACACACAGAAACACGGGAGCACTGCCAGACTCCAGGGTAAAAACCCAGCTCCACTCCCTCCAAGATTGTTTTAGCTGGGATGCTCCTTGAACTGGAACCACAGAAATAATTTGCCAGTGAGAAACTCAGACTTTCAGGTACATTCCAGGTATCCAACCTAATTCAATTTTCCCGAAGAAGCAGAGTGTACCAGGACAATCAGAAAAGCAATCTATAGTTTTCCTCAGATGCCTTACAGCAGCCCTAACGGAAGAATCATAAATGAGATGTCCTCCCCCAGATCAAAATGAAATTTTAGCGAAGCCCACCTCCACAACAGATTAATAAATATGCAGACAGTTTGTGCCAAAAAAAAACTAGATCCAAATTCCCTTAGAGATAGGGGAAAAGGGGATGAGAACCCACTTTGCAACTGCTGTGACTATACCAGTCCCTACAAACAGCCAAGTGCACCAAACCTCAAAGGGGTTGAGAGAGGATTCAACCCTCTCTTCCCTATCATTTTTGTGCACTTCAGATTTCACTCCCGCTGAGGTGCTCACGGTGCCCAGCTGGCTGAACAGGAAGCTGATAATCTCGGGGTATCACTAGTTCAGTGTGATAATCACAGTAGGCATGGCCTAGCAAGGAGAGGGACCACAGGGAAACCAGCATCGTCCCCCATGCACCCATGATGGAGCCCCCTCCTCTTGTCTGTAGCATTCCCTTCTAAACAGGTTAACAGCCCTGGCTTCCATGGACCCAGGGAGGAAGGGGAAACACACTCAGCTGCTCAGGCACTGTTCTCACAGGAGCTGGGCAGGCCTTTCACCCAAGCAGCACATTAAATATAAAAGAGAAGTCACCATGGATGTTAATGTATGGCATCAGGATTTATTCCCCCCTCCTGTTCTCAGCACCACGTGACAACATTAATTAAATGTGTTTCTGACCCTGCTGCGCTTCTTTAAATATTTGCCATTCTCCACAAGCAGTGTTTGGTTAATGAAATGAAATTAATGAGCTCATTAGATTGTGCTGTAATCTTTCAGATGCGAGCCCGGCACTCGGAATCACTGCTCCCTTTCTCCACTCTTGCACTTTAACTTGGCTCATTCAGCTCTACAAGCAAGGGCTGAACGGGGGAGTAATCAATTAACAGGGCAGCAGCCACAGGAAGGGGAAGAAGGAAACACCAAGGCCAGGGAGAGGCAGCTCAGTGACTTTCCCACGGGAGCTGATCCCATGGTTCTGGGCAGTCCCTGGCACACATAGCTTCACTTGGTGGATGCTTCTCCAAGGTGAGGATCAGCTACAGGAGTCTGATGTGGCAGGAACCAAATCCATGGCTACCTCCAATTTGTATGGGAAAGCCAAAAAGACTTGGGAAAGAAGAGCTGGCCTTAAAAACTTCCAGACATGCTTCTAACAGCAGCCCTGGATCTGACTGAGACACAAGGGCTGCACTCCAAACTGGCCAAGGCCACAGGGTCATCCCCCACCAGGGATCCCTAAACCTCTTCCTGGAGCAAGGAAAGCGCATGGGGCCCATGTCTCTCCACCAGGCAACTCCCCATGCTCTCTTTGATGGTTATGCACCGTGATTACCCCAATGCTGATCCAAAAAACCCTTCAGCATCCAGCCTTTCCCACATTTCCCCCCCAGCTCAGAGCAGAATCTGCATCTTGGTGTCCAACCACTGAAATACAGCCCCAGGAGCAGCAAGGGAGGCTCTTTGCCTTTGGGCTGCACCAACACATCAAGCCAGCACAATTCCCACCATTTTCTCTTGGAGCAGGAAGGATTCTCCCCAGAGCAGTGCTCGGTTTTCCTATTGTCTTGGGAAGCTTCGTCAAAGAATTAACTCAGATCAAAGAGTCTCCACAGCAGCACAAAATCCCCCAGTGGGAAGGGAAAGGAGGAGAGGGGTGGACAATAAGACAAAAAACGCTCCAGTAAATCTCTTTCCAAGAAAGAACATGGGGGTCGTTTTTGCATGCACATAAACCCCACAGCTTAGAGCCTGTGTTAGCTATGGTGACTCCAAATAGCTCCAGAGGAATTCCGGGTAGGAAATGTATGCAAATCAAATTCTCTCCATAGCTGTACTTGCCAACAGATTGGATCACACAGCTTTATCAGGCTCCCGTCCCTGGGCTTTTATCATTTGCCTTTTAGCCCAGAAGTCACATGAAGGTGAGCCAGGCCTGCTGGGATAAAGCAAGAGGGTGATGAGCACAGCCGGGAGGGAGCAAGAGGGAAGTTGAATCACTGAAAAATCTCCAGATTAAAAAGGGAAATGATACCCAAGTCCCCACAAAAGCCTCAAGGAAAGCAATGTCCCAGCCACTATTGCAGAGCATTGGAAAAGAAAAACATCTTTGCACTCAGAGGTGGCGGGACCAAAGATGGAGAACACAAACTAACAGTATTCCCACACTTATCAATTGCACCAACCTCCTGCACACAAAAAATGATCTCAGAGGACTCTTGAACGGTCCCACCTCTGCATCTCACAGGATTATCCCATGTTAGCTTGCACAATGCAGAATTGTCTCTGTCTGCTTGTCCAGGTGGACATCACAACCCCCAAAATGCCAGGCTGAGTTCAAACATCCCAGGGTTAGCCAGGCCTTTCACAACCCTTCACATCCTACCACCCCACCCAGCAAGGTTTGACTTTCCTCTGCTTTAAATGATCTGAACAACCCTGCCTTTGGTGACTGATGATTAAACAGAGAGAAAAGCACAGCTATCATTTATCCACGACCTTGGAAGGGCTGCAAATAATGCTGGCTGGCTGATGGCAGGTCCCCTGGCCACAGAGTGGAGGAGTGGCTCTCAAGGGCAGCAGGGAGAATAAATGCAGAGGCCAAGCTGACAGCTCCCCCTCACTCTGCTGCAGAGAGGAGCTGCACACACCTGGCAGGTGGGAGAGAGCACCTGAGGCAGTGGGTGCCACATAGGAGATGATGCACAGAATATGAGCAGGGGTGGAGTTACCACAGCTCCTGGACAACTCTGAAAACAGCAGTGCTGGATCTCCAAGGGCTTTCCACCAGCAAACTCAGCAGCAAAGATGTGGGAGACTCAATGAGGGCACACAGGCAGCCATACATTTCACTGAGGATGGCCTCTGAGATGGTGTTTGCTGGGAATGAGTTACCCCAAAAGGGAAGGTAAGTGAGTCTTTCCACCCCGGGGCAGCACAAACAGCATTTGTCACCACATTCATATCATATCCCTGAGTTTACAGCTGGATCTTGCCTTCCATCTCCCTCCAGAGGCAGCCACAGCACAAACATCAGTTACCCAGCTGCTACCAGAGCTGATTTTGCTCTTTGCAGGCTGTACAGAATCCATTGACAGGGAGGCAGAGCACGGCCAAGCACACCAGCAGGCTGGTTTGTGCACCTGGGAGGGTTCAGTGCCAGAAACCCATTTTCCAGAAACCAACACCACTCCTCCCATATGTTTGGGGTCCCAGCCCATGTTCACAAAGCAGCCTTGCATCTTGTCTTCATCCTGGTTTAGCTGTGTAAGCAACACTGCTTCAACAGCCTTGCTTTGTTTTGAGTGGGTGAACAAATCTTCAATCTTGTTTAAAATCAAATCTAAATTCAAATTTTGGCTCAAGCACTGCAGCCTGCTTATGCTTCAACCTGGCTCCTACAGCCAGAGTGAATTAATGCCCACACCTCTGTGAGTATCTCCTGGCAGGTGACTTTGCCCTCACCCTCTGTTTTTCCCCCTTGGATGGGGATGTGCAGGGATGCACAGCAGCCCAAACGGGAGATGCCTTTGTGGCAGCTGGAAGCAGAGCTGGAATCCACGGGGCGGGTTTGGTACAGATCCTTACAAATGCAACTGCTCTTCCGAAGTGTATTTATATCTTATCTGAGCTGTTTACCCATATGTTCAATAAATCATTATTCATTATCTGATAAGGTGCTTGCAGGAAATTTCTAAGCCAGGCTTACAGTTAGCACCGGGACACACTGGGAATACAAATGGAAAAATAAACAGAGCATCTGTCTCCAGCTAGGCTTCTGTGCTGCCAGGAGACTGTGGTGACATTGCCAGCCAGGAGACCAAAGGCTGGGTCACCCGGCCTGCTGGGCTGGGGACTGCAGGCCTGTGTTATGTAGAACAGCCTCCTTTTCAGCTAATTACACATCCCAGATCCCTCCCGGTGACAGAAGTGACACTACAAAGCGAGCCATGTTTCCTCTCTTCTGCTCCTCATTCATCTCTGCCCTGCTAGGCCCTCACCACAGACAGGCAGAGACAGGCTGTGCTCCTCAGCACCCAGGAACCCTGCAAAAGCTTCAGCCTGGGAGCAACCAGGGAAAACCCTGGAGTGTAGATCTGTGTAGACAGCTTGAGCAGATAGGAAAGCTTTTCTTTGTGCTGTCTGTGGCCCAGGCATAAAGCCAGAGGAGAGTATCAGAGCAAACCCAGAGCCATCTCTGACCCTGTCTGCTCCCTTTGCCTGTTCCAGCATGAAAGGGAGACATGGGAAGCTCCTGGAGATGTTGCTCCATGGCACATCCCAACTCCTGCTCTCTCCGCTCTGATGCTCCCTCCAACACCAGGAACCCAAACTGGCACCATTTAGACCTGGGAACGTCTTACCATGGCCTTCAGCACACCCATGGCCTCTCATATCTCAGCTAATCCAAGGATTAGCTGCGTTGGATGGATATTTCCATGTGGAATAGGGGGAGGAAAGTGGAGGGAGAGGGTAGGGAGTCAGGTTCAAGTCATGTGAACACCAGCCCCAGCACGTCTTCAAAACAGGGTACAAGGAAGTGTGACATCCAATTTCTTGGGAAGGGGAGGCAGAACAGTAATTAAATTTCTGATCTTGTTAGCCAATTTCTCCAATCACTGCCCCTGAACTGGAGAAGGGGAAGGGAGAGGGGAGACGTTTGCGTCAGCCACGCTTGTGAGGGAAATTAGGTTTTCACGGATTATTGGGTTAGTTCCACTTCTCCCACTTTTAATTTATTTGTCTGTATGTGCTGCAGAGCTGAAAGGCCGAGAATTTTTCCCCCCTTTTTTTTTAATTAAAATCTGTAGTTTTGGAAGATGAAAACTTTGGAAGGGGGAGAAGACTGCAACAATATAACCATGTCAGCCAAAATCTGCTTCCCTCCCAAACTTTTGTTAATCCCTCTTCAAAACAAGAGTCTAATAAGATCTCTCACGAGAACTCAAAACAGCCTCTGGATACTTGTATAAAAGAAAAAACTTGTCAATTAATTTTTTTCTGTCTGAAATAAAGAAAATAATTCGCTTGCTTACCACTACTTGCAGGTTGAAGTTTGGGTTGTTCTTTTTTTTAATTTTCCCTTAATGCTACAAAAGAAATTCCAGAATTGATGCCTGTGCAACCCTGGGCCTCTATTATTTCTCAAAAGACAGTAACACTGCCCGTCTTTCCAATTTCTTTAGAAACAGAGGAGAGGACTAAAATGTGCCTATGGGCAGTGTTCAAGTAAATTATCTGTATGATTATTTCCAACTGCCTGCTGAGTGGTTTCCTAGGAACAATGCCAAGGGGCTATTTTGTTTAAGGTTTCTGAATTTGGGATAAAAGAGAAACAGTGTAGTTCACACAGTGCCCAGACTTCCACTTTGATGAGAGGTTTGGAAAGTAGGAATGGCTGCACAGCTCAGCCTTAGCTGAAGGAGGCTTGCAAAGGTATCTGGGAAGCCAACAAGGGCTGGAAAGAACAACTTCTGGAAAACAAAGTAGCACAGCTGCACTGTGAAAGAGCTGGGAAAAGCTCTGGTCAGATAATCATTGACTCATTAAGGTTGGAAAAATCTTCAATGTCGTATTACCCAACCTTCAACCAAATCTCACCATGCCCATGTTGCCAAGGGCCTCATCTACTTCATTTTTAACATCTCCAGGCAGCCTGTTCCAGTGCCTGATCATCCTTTCAGTGAAGAAATTTCCCCTGAAACCAACCTGAACCTCCCTTGAGGCTCCTTCCCCTTTTCCCAGCACTTGCATCCCACAATATCCAAGGACAGTGTGTCAATGCCTGGGTGGGATCAGGAGCCCGTGGGATCATTTCACACATCAAGGCAGTTCTGGCCAAGCTCTCTGAGCTGACCCATCCACATATATTTGGAAAGCAGAGCTGGGCTGGTTCTTTCCCCTTTGCCCACTCAGCGTTCTGGATCACATCCACCCACCAGGCTGCCCGTGAGGGAAATCCACACCCATCTCTCCCTGAAATCTTTACAGACAAAATCACATTCTTTCCTGGGACCTTTTATAGGGATGGACCCCGTCAGGTGGGAGAGGAAAGAGCCCAAGCCAAGATCACACAAACCTTGTAAGTAGCTAAGTACAAAAGCCCAGACTTATCCCACGCAGCCTCAGCTATCCCAAGTCTGGTCCATATTCCATGGAGAATGGAGGTGACACCTCCAGGCAGTGGGAGAGCTGGCCAAAGGTAGCTCTTAGAAAGGTTTTAAACAAAGTCAAACAGGCACAAAAGCAGCACCCTGTTCTATCTTGCAATCAGGGTGAAAATTGTGGCTGAAGCCCTGATTAAGATCCTCATCATGGCCAAGATCCAAGCTGACCCGCCCTCATCAGGCTTTGCACTTTGGAAAAAGCTAATTCCAATGGCAGTGAAGAGGAAGGGAATTTACGCTGCTCTGCTGTGACCCAGACTTCACAGCCATTCAAAGTGAGCAGCCGTGGCCATTAAAAACTTCACTTCATGCACTGAAGAGGCTCATAAAGAGAGTGTGAATTCACAGAGCACTGGCTCAGAAAGCCCATTCCCTGCCTGTCCCACAGCCTGCTTTTGTCTGAAAGATGGAATAAAAGGGAGCTTCATATTTTACCTCAGACTTGTTTCACTCTCCCCTTGTTTTCTCTGCAGGCTGACTAAAGAGGAAGTGATTTATAAGGGGAAAACAAGGGGAAGTGGTTCTAATTAATTGGCCATAACCATTACAGCTGTACTGGCATGCAGCAAACAGAGGGCAACAGTGCTGAGACAGAGATGCAATACCCTGAAATATTCCACAATAATCCTGCTCCAAGCCAGAATAAAATTAATTTTTCCCTCACAGTTCTGGTACAGACTCCTTGTCCAAGGCTCCTGGCACCTGAGCTGTCATTTTCCACACAGAGTCAGCAGGAGAGGGGAACTGAAAGGGGTCTCCAGCTTGAACCTCTCCTTGCAGGCCCTCCTTTCCCTTTCCAGAGAGGGCTCAGAGTACATTTTGAAGTCATCTCAAGTTCAGGGTGTAAGGAGAGAGTCTAGCTAAAGAAATCTCAGCTCCAAGCCTAGGATGAAAAACATTACCAAAAGGCTCCAGCAGCCCCTTCGATGTCCCAGCTGGGAGGAGAACAGGGGGCTCCTGGGGCACTGCAGAGCCGGGGGGGAACAGAAAGGCTATTTTGTGTCCAGAAACAAATGTGTTTTTTCTGCCTTCAGCAGCGTTATGGCCAGGAGAGCTGGCCTCAGGGGAGCCATACATCACACATTGCAGGTGCCTGGCTTCAGGAGGGGGAAAGTCTCCAGCTTTCCTAACTGTGAGTGCCAGAAGTTCTGTATCCAAAGTTCATCCTGACCTCAGAGGGTTGGCCTGCTCCATGGGAGGAAACAGAGCCTGGGCATAATCAGAACAAGCTCATAATTAAAAGTGCTCTCGCCTTTATGAGCTCCCAGGTTGCAGAGCTGCCAGGGGAGAAGCTGTTTCCATTTTCCCTCATTGCACAGGGAGCGGCACAAGGGGAAGGAATGGCTTGGCAGGTGCCAGAGTGTGGTGTTTGCAGAGGGCAGCCCTGCTGTAACCCCACCAGGCTGCCTCTGGGAGTCTACATGGGGATTTTTATGGGTGGAAGGTGTGGGGAACACTCAACCAGGACAGCTTTTAACAGGGAAATCCAGTAATAGCAGGGAAAAGAGTGTAAAAATCAAATAATGCTGGGCATTCCCATTTACCAGAGGCATTGTATCCTCAGGAAGAAAGCCAGGTTTCTACCAGCTCTCCCACAGGAGCAGACACTGTAGCTCAGAGAGTGTGATAAGCTTCAGCTTCTGTAACTTAAAAAAAAAAGACACCGATATTTGCCCAGCACTTTACTGGGGCTGAGCTCGATTATGCTGTGCTGTGAGAGATTAGCACAACCAGATTGTGTTGTGGACTCACTGCTTCCCCACGGCCCCAAGCAGATTTTCCTCTTCATGCTTCGGAAAAGGTCTCAGGACATGAACTTGTGTGCAGCAGGGAGCCTGAGCAGCTCCAGGGGGCTGCTATTTCCTCTCCACCTGGGATCCCAGGGAGTCTGGCTGATCATCTGCTCCGTTTGGAACAAGGACAGCCACAGGCAGGACTTTGTCTCCAATTCCCAGCGCAGCCTGATGTCTCCAGGAGGCAGTGGGCCCTTTTTCTGGGCAAGAGACTCCAGCAAAGGCAGAGCTCCCAGAAGGAACAGCAGATCCCAGCAGCTACAGGGAAGGGAAAGCAATTTTGGTACCTTCTTGGGAGTTTCTGCTATGCCAGTTGGAAAAGCAAAAGCCACCCAAAAGAAAAGGCCACTGTACCTGGCTGGTGTGATGGGATGCTTCTGCAGGGAGGCAGGTGCAGCAGGATCTGTGGGGAGGAGGGGAAATGGCTCCAAATGGAAGAACTCCAGGGAAGTACTGAGGACATTAGCACAGCCACCAAAGCCTATGCTGTGCCACCTTGAGAAAGGAGATTCTGAAACAGCTGAAGGAGTGGGGGGGGGGGAAAGAAGAAAAATAATAATTAAAAAATAATTAATCACTGCAATTCTTCAGGGACAGCCCATGTACCCTTGCAGGCAGCTCAGCAAAAACAACTCCTGGGACACCAGAGTGGCACACAGGGACAGGAGACAAAGAGATGCTCAGGGAAGGGGCAGGGTGGGGTTGTCCTGGTGTTAAGAAAACAGTGGTTTTATTTCAGAACTCAAATTAGACCAAGAACAGTATAAAACAAACTGGAGGACAAGCACTCCTCTAGAAGTGAAACACTCCCTGTTATCAGCTCAGGATAAGGAATAGAGCCCTTGTCTAGGCAAGAGCAGTGGAATGTGACATTAAGCAGAAGTCAGACAAAACCTGCTGCTTTTGGCTGTAGCAAACAGGCCACATTGCTGGCAGGTGCAGGGGGGAAAGTACTTCATCCTGTTTTCCACTGAAAACTCAAATCCAGCGCCTCTGCTGACCCCTCTGGAGAGGAGGGGCTGGCCTGTTACCAAGCCCCAAGTATCCAAGTCATACATCAAGGATGCAGAGGGATGAGGGCTGAGCAGAAGCCAGGGACGCTGCAGGGACACTGCAGGATGGGCAGCGGCAGCCTCTGGCAGGGACTGTCCCCCCAGATGGACACCTCTGGCCAGAGGCAAAGGCTGTGTGGCTTTGGTCAAAGTTGGCACCACTTTAGAGGCTCAGAGATGTCCAGGGATGGAGGGGACATTTGTGGAGGAGAAGGGCCAAGGAACACGTGAGCAGCTGCTCCTGTGTTTGCTCAGCTGCTCCCACCATGCTGCTAAACCACTGCTGGGGAAGAGGAGAGGTTTTAGCTTGGGTTTGTCATTCCTCATGTGTCAAACTCCAAGCAGAGGTTTGGAACGCTTGGTGTACACTTGAGACAGCACCTGGGGAGGACTCATCCCATGCAAGACAAGCTTTGCCAAGATCTTGTTCCTGCTCCCCTAGCAAACAATGCCGTTTGCTCACATTGTGTTGACTGTTAGGAAGGAAGGGTGAGTGATCCATGACCAGCAGCAGAGCCAAGGGCATGAAAATTATTCTCTCCTGGGCTGTGAACAGGTTTTAAACCCACAGCCACCACCAGACAATGGCGGCCTTCACCATTAGCCCTGCCCTTCGCAAGACTGGAATTTCAAACAAGCAAATCCCAAATCCAGCGCACAGATCCCTTATGCAGAGGGCAGGTTTGGGTTCAAGAGATGTGCAGTGGAAATGCAGAGCAGTTTCTTGCATCCCATCCCTTGCTGCAGCTCAGCATGCAGGCTCCAGGATGCACAACCCTTCCACACAAGGGTCCTCTGGCACAGGGAAGCCCCCATCTGTTCCCAAAGAAAGCAGGTTTGGAAAGGATGGGAAAATTACTGTCCAGCTGGAAAGCAGTCTCGAGCTGTGAGGTGGTGGGGTGAGGATGTGTCAAGGTGTGAAGGCTCCTGTTCCCAAGGCAGCAGACAAGGTTGGACTGTGGACATTCATCCAGCTCTCTGCTCATACCAGGCTGCTCGTGAGCATCTAAGAAGCACAACAGGGTCAGCCACAGGTACACACACTCCTGAGAAGCAACTACAAGATATGCAAGGCTCTGCCAGGCCAAAACTGAACCACTGGGGCTTAGACTTCCACCAAGGAAAGGTTCAAGCATGAGACAACCCTGGTTAACAAAGTCCTTGACTTCCACATCCCTCACTCCAGCAGGGCCTCTGCTGAACAGCACCACAACTGCTGTCATGGCTTGCATGGCACAAGTACCATGAGAATCCACCCTCATGGGGAGCAAGGGACTGGCTTGCACAATACAAGCAAGAAAAGAGTGTTCACAAGCTCAAGAAGCACAAAAACAGGCAACAAATCAGTGACAGATCTCCAGGATCTTGTCTTGAAACTAAGCATCCTCTGCTCCTCTCCATCAGCTTCTGCTGAGTTGCTCCCACTGATTGTGCTCCTCAGAGGACCTGGAAGAGTGGCTCAATCAAATCTCACCCAACATCACTTATTTTTCAAAAGATTTTGGACATACAATCAAATTTTTGACACACACCCACACGCACACTCTTCTCAAGAATTTTCCCAGATTCCTGGAGGCTTTCACTTTACTGCCCCAGCAGAAAGGGACATTTCCACTTGCCACAAACCAAGTACAGTCCTGTGCAACCCTTTGTACAGGATCTTGTAGAGAGCAAGCAGGGAGGGGGGCAGGATTACCCGCTCTGATGCCCATTTATAACTTTCTGACACATCTTTTCAAGCCCTGCTTATATCAACCTAATTGTGATAAAATACACAAGGAACTAGGCAAAATCAAGGGGAAATACATTTAACAGGAAATATCTGGGAAGCCAGCGAGTGCACATAGCAGATACAGACATCAGATACTCGAAACATGAACCCCAGAAAGAGCTTATTCCCACCTATAATGAGGAAACAGGATCCACCCTGTGCTCAGATTTCTATTCTTGCACTACCACCAGTGCCAGCAGAATTATCCTCCAGCAAAACCCCATCCTTACCAGACTCTGCTTTCTGCAGCCACTGAGGTGGAACTAAGAACAGCTCAGCTGGAAGGAGCCTACAACCATCATCTCATCCAAAAGCCGCTTCAGGGCTGGCCAAAACTTAAAATGTGTTATTGTGGGCATTGCCCAAACATCCCTTAACCACTGACAGGCTTGGAGCAGTAGGCATCTCTCCAGGAAGGTTCTTCCAAACACAGAAATGTTGTTCTGATGCTTGACCACCCGTATTGATGTCCCTAAATGTCCTTTCCCAATGCTGGAGTCCAGAACTGGACACAGCACTCAAGCACCACCTCTAAACACAGAGGGATACCCACCTTTTTTGACCATCCGTGTTTTCCCTGTCCAGGATGTGGTTTGCCCTCGTGGCTCCACAGGCTCCTGCAGAGCTGCTGTCACCCAGCACCCCCAAACCTTTCTTGCAGGGCTTCTCTCCAGCCATTTCCCTGTTCTCTTGTCCCTCACAACAGTCAACAGCACCTACCAGTTTATGATCATCTCAAACTCACTCATAGTGCATTCAGCTCCTGTATCCAGATCACTGATAAAAATATTGAACAGAACTGGGCAGGAATGTGAATCCATGCTGTGTGCACCTAACGATTTCATTGTCCTTTAAATGCCTTTAATAGTGCCCAGTGTGACCCTCTCAATTTTATTTTTCCTGGGCACTGAGCTTAGACTAACAGGGCTTAGGCTCCTGGATCTTCCCTCATGCCCTCCTTGTAAATATTGGAATATTTACAAGGAATAATTCTGGCTGGCTTCCAGTCAGCTGGGACCTCCCCAGACTCCCAAGGCCATTGTAGAGGACATGCTCCAGCTCCTTCAGTACTCTGGGATGAATCCCATCCAGCCAGGTCAATTTATGGATGTACAACTGATCATAACTTGCTGCTGTTTCTCATTAATCTTCATGCAGCTCTTGGTTGGAGGGGTTGGTTTATCTGACCTTGCTGAGGGTACTTGCACAGATTCCTCCTCTTCTACCACATCAGGCCCCTGCCCACTTGCTTCAGGAAGAGCAGCTCATCCCCCTGTGCACACAGGGAAGAGGTGAGCTGCCAGCACATGGAATTCCTGTGGTTTGTGTGCTAACAGCTCAGCCCCACTGTCAGGACACCTCCCCACCCCACCACGTGCAGAACAATGACCCACACTGTGAGTTTTCCTTCCAGTAAAAATCTGGAAGCTTTCCTAACCTGACATCAAATAGGCAGTGTCCCTACAAAGGTGGCTTAGAGCACTATTGGTAGACCTGTTTTAAAATAAAACCACAGCGTACAGGATGGAACTCATCTCTGGGGAATCTCCATGGACTACAGCAGTCCTAGCAGGATACAGCCAGAATCTGTGGACACTGAGTGCTCTGAAGAGCAAAGCCCTGATTTTGCAAGGTGTCCTTGGAGCCCCATTATTTGTGATTAATAAGGCATGATGCAAACACTTAGTTAAATCAGATTAGATCAATAGTACACCATGAATCACTTCTATAGGTTTCCTATAATATTTATATAGACTGCAGTTATCAGCAAGAGTCTCCTGTAAAATTGTCTGTGCGTAAATTTATTTGTAAAAGTACCTTTTATACTCTATTAAAAAGAGAAAACTGACTTTTTTATTCTCTCATAGAGCCGAACTTCCCAGGCAAAAGCTCAGGGAACAGCATGTGGCTTTGCAAAACAAACATTTTGAGATTGCTGCCTGGTTTATCACCTCGTGGAATGGGAATTCCACCTCCATCCCTGCTCCCTGTCAGCCTCTTACTCACATACAGTGAAAAATGTTTTAGCTATCTCTGCTCACTGTTTGGAGGGCACAAGCAGGTGTGTGACAGAGCCAGCAAGAGGTGGGAAAGCCAGCACATTTCTACACTGGTCCAGTGACGACAAAAAAAACAACACGGCAAAGATTTTCATGGTGTTTTAGAAACTCCTTGTGCACTAAATCAAGGCAGCGAATTTACAGCAAATTAATGGAACTAATTTTCTGACTGGAATCATCATCTGTGAATTATTGTGTCTTTACTCATTAAATAAATTATCTGTGTCTTCCAAGACATTAAGAATGCATCATAAATTACAGTCCTTCATAAATAATTTGCTTTTTGCCTGGGTTTAAATATAGAGGGAGAATAAAGCAAAGGGAAGAGAAGAATACAAGAGACAAGGGAAACAAAGACAAAAAAAGAGAAAGCATATAGAGTAGGAAAGAGAGTGAAACTGAGAACAAAATGAGTGAAGAGAGGAAAAAAAGAGGTTGAAATGGAGACATATATCCAGTTCAGAAGGGAAGGAAATGAGGAAGGAAAAAAGGAAGTGAGGGATGAAAGAGGACAGACAGGACAAATAGCCCTGTGCAATATTTCAGGTCGGTGTTAATTGCGACTCAGTGAACGTGGCAGGAAATGAAGCACCAATATCCAAAGGCTCTCATGACTTTTATAAATGATTTCATTCCCGTTGAGCTTGTTCCATGTCAATGAATACAAATATTCTGTCTAAAAGATCTCTGAAAAGGGACACCAGCAAGGGAAACACACTTTGTCATGGAGCAGTGACAGCAGTTACTGAGAGGGCCCCAGATCTGTAAATGACAACAGAAGCCATGGCTGACTTGTCAAAGGGGGGCAAAGCAACACCCCTGGATTTGTGCAGTGGGATCCTGCTCCAGGCTGGGCCAGAGGGGGCAGAGCCACATCCCATCCCTGCCCTGCCTCCAGCCTGGCTCAGCTCAAGGAGACAGTGCTGACACACAGGTGAAACCTCCTTGGGATACCAACGTGATTCAGGTGCCATGATCCAGCAGGATTTCTGTCCAGATATCATCCAGTACACCAGTATCTATCCCTTAATGCTAAAGCCTTGCCAAGAATCACAAGAATATGAGTTGCAAGGAACCCATAAGGAGCAGAGGCCAACTTGTGGCCCTGCCCAGGACACTCCAAGAACAACTACAGCTTTTGAGACTCACTAGAGGCTGCCAAATTACCAGACAAACCACTGTCCATAGAGTGGCCAGAACAGCTCCTTTCTCAGCCAGGCCCTTGGCTGCTTCCAGGTTCCCCCTCACTTTGAGGGCCACCAGAACAGAGTTGGGCAGCAGCAGTGGCATCCCCTTCCAGCCACATTGCAAAAAATGAACCAGGCCAGAGAGGAACAGCTTTGGTGTCTGTTTGCCTGCACTCTCTGAGAGTCTCTCTGTATGGAGAGCATTCCCATTGAGTAAAACCCTTGTCCTAAAAAATCAAGAGCTGCAGTTTAGGAATATTTCTGTCAGAAGTGGAATGAAGTTAATACTCATGATGCTGATGAAGAGACCCATGGAATACAGCATAGCCATATGACTTTCCACCAGCATTTGAGCTCATTTGAGATGACCAAAAGTCATGCAGGAAAACTAGAGGAGCTCCAAGCCAAGTATTTTGCTCCTCAGTGGAACTCCTTAGCTCAGCACCAGAGAACTGCAGCCACAAATGACCTTTCATCTGCCTTCAAAACCTGACGTGGCCATTCCCTTGCTGAGCTGCCCAAGCCAGCTGTGGTTTTCCTCCTGGCCTGGTGGCATTGAGTCTCCTGTCCTGCATCCTGGGATTTGGCTGTGTCAGCACTGCAGCTGGGCTGGGGACAGGGCAGGGTCACAGCAGCTGGCTCACCTCTGGCTCCCTGCAAGCAGAAGGGTGTTTCTGCAGGAAGCTGGAGGGTAGCCAGTCCTGGGAGCTCTTGGAGAATGAACACAATGGCAGCTGTTTCCTATTTGGAAGTGGAAGAGTTCCGATCTCATGATGTCATGTCACCAGTCAGGACAAAAGGAGTGTTTTCCTTCTTCTTCCAGCCCAGGGTATGTGGAGCCTCAGAAAGTCTGCTCTGCAACCATCACATCTGCTGGTTAACAGGTAACAGCAAAACCAAGGCATCAATGAAAGTGAAGCTGCAGCACCGTAAGTCCCAGAAGACAACAACAATCCAAGAAAACATCTCTGGGAATCTCCTGGCCCGGTGACAGCACACACAGCCTTACCACAGTCACACAATGCATTAGAAGGGACCTTAAAAATAATTTCATCCCAACCCCCTGCCCTGGGCACATCTCACTAGAGCAGAGGTTGCTCAGAGCCCCATCCAAGTCACAGGGCTTGGGTTTAAAGAGTGAATCTGAAGGATTTGGGCTTGAGAGTCCACCAGTTGTATCTAAAGCAACTCTATAAAGGTTGCTTTATATGGAAGAATGTGGCTTTTGGTACAAAAGGGCCTCCTTGCTGCAAACATCAGAGCCAAAAACATTTCTGTACAACTGTCACAGCACTAGAAACCTGCCTGCTGACCAAGGTATCTTCTGCCCTAAACTCTAGGTGCTGAATTCCCTGTGCCATGCACAGAACATCCCTAAGCTTGAGCCACTTCAGCACAACCCTTCCCACTGTTTGGATTTATCCCGTTTGAGGCTGGAAATTTTTTCCCCAGCTCATTTGACTTATTAGCACAGCAGCAAGGTTCACAGGCTCGAGCCACCAACTGGGAATTCTGGATCTAAATCAAACCTTTTGGGTGCTCAAGAGATCCTGAGCAATCCATCCAGGAGGCAGGAGAGAAGGGAAGGAAGAGGAACACAAATATCTAGCAGGAAAAAGGAAATACTCCAGCTTCATCTCTTTTTGGGGGGAGTTTTGCTGGGTAAGTGACCTCCACACATTCCCCCGCTCACCACCATGCCTGTTCACAGGGCTGAGCAGAGGGGCAGCCACAGAGTGACACTCACCTGGACACTCACCCATCCCTTCCCAGCAGTACCCAGGTCACACAGCACCATATAAACTTATCTTTGAAAAAAACCTTTCCTTTCTCTGCCCACACCATCCACAGGGTCACATCACAGAGGCTTTTCACACCTCTTAAACTGCACAATTCCCTCCCGCTTCCGACTTGGCTGCTTCTCAAAGCAATGACCCCAAATCCCGTGCAAGCTGCAATATAACCTGAGCCTGCCCTTTCCATCCTTTCCATCCCTGGTGCCAGTAGAACACCTCCACTCCAGCTGCTCTTCCCACACAAGTCCAGCTCAAACTCTCCCACATCCTCCTTCCCCATGCTGCTCTGATGCTCCTGCAGTCAGCCAGCCCTCAGGGGAGGTAACCTTTCACCAAATCAAATAACTCAGGAGGGAGATCACCTGGTAGTGGAAAAGCCTTTCCCAGAACAGTGTCCAGGTGATTCTGGGTCAGAGCAGCCAGCCTAGATCCCACCACCTCCATGCAGTCAGCACCTCCCTTTTCCTTGGGTAAAGGCCTCTGTTCTGCTCTCTGTACCCAAGGGCTCTGCAGAGGACTTTTTCCAGACAGATTGTTTTGAAACCCTACTCAAAAAAGGGGATTTTTCCATCAGCTCCTGAAGCAACAAGTGAGTCCAGCCAATTGTGAAGCAGGTCACTCTCCTCCTCCACAGCTTTTCACACCATGCGTTTCATGTCGGCACCGTGACAAGGGCTGGCTTTGGGGACGTGGAGGAGGTGGCTGCCACAGCCTTTGGGAGCTTTGGCAGCTCCCTTCCCTTGCTCCCAAGCCAGCAGACATCTGCCCCACAGCAGGAGCACCATTCCTTCCTCCCCATCCAGCAGAATGGAGAGCCAGAGATTTATGTACTCCGCGATTTTTATGTGCTCTCAAGAAGGGCTGCGGAGGGAAAACTCCACCGCTCACAAAAGCCTCCATCTGTGAGTTTATTTATCCGTGCTGGGAAGGCTGTTTATTCTGTTTCAGGGTGGAAACTACACTGGGATCGCAGCTTAATTGTACTGTTTGTTGAATTAATTGCTCTGTTTGATCGGCCTTTCTCCCATCATGCTTGGGAATGGAATGGCTTTGCTGCAATGTGGGAATGGAGAGAGTTGGAGCTGTTTCTCCTGGCAGCCAGCGCACAGAGAGCAAGACAGGCTGTTTTGGGGACAGCACGAGGTGCCTGATGCAAATCTTGCTGCAGAGGCTGTCCAGGGAAGTCAAGCATCCTGGGAATAGGGTATGGGCCAAAGGCAGAGAAGCATGTGGATGTATAGGATGCTTGGTTTGCCTTTTGCTTCTTTTCTAGCTGATTCCTGTCCAGCCAAACACCTAGGATCCATGTGCCCAAGGAGGGACCTGCTGTCTAGGCTGGCCCTTCCATGACTGGCAGCTTCTAACCACCTCTCCTGCAATGTGAGTGAACATTGTGAATTTTCCAGGTCACCTACTGAATCATGGGATGCAGAGCAAATCTCAGCATTATTTTCATATTGGAACATTTTTCCCCTCACTTTCATTCACAGTTTTTTTTTCTTTTCCCTGTCAGGTTTTGCCAGTAAACATCCAGCTTGAGTAAAATCCACCTTCTTTCACATTCCTTTTTGCCACTTTCATAATTACAGCCCTTTTTAGGTTTTGTTCCTGCCTTTCCCACTTCCCACACAAGCTTCTTTCTGCCCACTGGCCTTTGGCTGAAGCACGATGACCAGTGACATTTCCTACACATGTTTTTTCAGTTTCCCTCTCTCTCCAAAGTGAAATATAGTCAGGATTCCACGGGGATGTCATTGCTCTTCTGCCAGCATGGATGGCACGTCTGTCCCTGAGCCACACCTTTCTGGGGAGCCTTCCCAACACAAGAACCAGGCACTAAAGGGAATCAACCCCACGGCCACCCTCCCACCGTGTTGGCAACCTCCCAGCACAGACAGTAGGCTGATTTCTCCCACTAATTATGCATCCCAGTAGAGTTCAGGGAGCATCTCAAGCCAGGAAGGCACAATCCCTGGAAGACCAACCCTTCCCACCTAATCCTGCTCCTTTCACTGGAATCTGCAGGCTCTGGAAATCTGCCTCCATGACAGAGAGTGAACTGCTGGAGACAGCAAGATGTTTCAATCAGCAGATCTCTGGTGTCTGAGGCAAACCCATTCCTTGCTGATAAGGAATGAATACTGTCTGTGTCTGTCCGGGTACGTGTTTCTCTCTCTCTCTATTTCTCTTTTCTCCTTCATAAAGCTGTCAGACCAAAAATAACATATTAGTGGAAGGAAGGAATGTCAGCTGTAATACAATAATGTGGTTGGGAGGCTGGGGGATGTGCGTGCCTGGCTGCTGTGCCACAGTCTCTCTGTACTGAGCTCTGGCTCAGGAGTGCCTTTCCCTCCTCCCCACCTTGCTCTCCCACCAGACATGGAAAATGGGATGATAAATAGGACAGAGTGCTTATTCAGCACCATTCCACTGCCAAAAGCCACCTGTGTTTGACACTGCAGGACGATCACACATCTCCAGGACAGAGACTAGGGAATATCAGTCCACTCATAATTCACCCCTGGAAGCGTTCAAGGCCTGCTTGGATGGGACCCTGAGCAACCTGCTCTAGTGGGTGGTGTCCCTGTCCATGGCAAGTGGTAGGACGGGATGATCTTTATGTTCCATTCCAACCCAAACCACTCTGGAATTCTGCAAACATAGCAGGAATGACCAGACCAAACCAGGCTCAGGCTGGGCCGCTGACACGGGGCACTGCCTGAAAATCCAGTCCCCAGTGTTGACTGGAACAGGGTCTGGGACAAAACATGTGGTTAAGGGGCCCACTGCTGAGGTCACCTCTTGATTTTAAGGCCAGGAGAGCTTGATGTTTCTCTCTGGCCTATCCAACCAGTTCCTGGCAAAATGCCCTCCATGGAAAACCAGTGATACCTGAGGGACTGTATCTTGTATGTAGATACCCAGCAACAAAGGAATGGTTTCCAACTGGACAAAACTGATTGCATCTCCTGCTTATCTGTTCCAGCTTCCAGAGACTTCTTCTGCAAAGACAAAGAGAAAGAGGAAATTAGTAAGGAAGGAAAAGCCTCCTGCCCCACACAGGTCTCTTATCTTCACTGTGAATGGGTGGGCCCCATTCTGACACCACCAGGCAGGAGCCCCCAGGTCAGGCTCTTCTCTTACCTTCCCCACTTCAGGAAGCAGCACTGCCTATTCCAGCTCTTCCCATGGGCCCACCTTGGGGCATAGCACTATCACCTTTCACAGTGCTGGAGATTCTCCAGTCCCAAGCTCTGCCTTGAGCCATGCCATAAATTGAAATTGCTGCAGGAGTGCCAGGGCTGAGATCCAGCCCCGTGACCTGCCCCAAGCAAGGCTCCCATGTGGCTGGTGCAGCCCTGCTGGCTCCCAGCCCACTGCAGAATTGTTCCTCCTTCCCACTAAATGTTCTCCCTTCCTTCCCATTTCCTCCGCCCTGCCATCACAAATGCTGGACCAGGGGAGCTGACAGGCAGGAACAGGAACATGGATGTCTTGTCCAGTGTCCAATTTGGGTATGTGCCAGGCTGAAGGATAAGATAGCTACCAACAGCACATATGCAAATCAGGGCTCCTTCTGCAGTTTTTAATAGCCCAAAACTGACTTAACTCTGCAAACACAAAGACCAAAATCCCTTTCAAAATGTGTGTTACTGTTCCAAAAATTCTGGCTACTTTTGATATTCAAATACTAACCCAGCCTCCTCACAGAACTTGCCAAGTTCTTGATTTCATTTTCTTAATTCCATCCAGTAGCACTGAAGTTGCACAGAAAGATGCAAAGTATTTCTTTTAGCAGTTCCTAATTAATTCAACGCCTGGTCCTTTTCTGTGGGTTGTTTTCCAGCCACCTCCTTTTCAACCCGGTCAGTTGTTGGAGGCATCTGAGGAATCCATGAAAACTAATGGGGCAGGAAAGTCACTGTGATGACTCTTCAATTAGCTGGACAAGGATGTGCAGCATCACAGAAAAATGTTTCTTCTGCTAATGAGAACTAACGATCACTTACCTGGGGGATTCTGTGCTCTGATCAAAGGAGTCCAATCAAAACCTCTGAAAATTTCTGATTAAACCAGACAAAAGACAGGAGAAAGGCACCAAGTCAGATGCTGAATAGATAATAAAATTCACTTCCCTTTTTCCTTCCCAGAAAATGGTAGATCTAATGGGCATGACTAAGCAGCTGTGAGGGAAGACGTGAACAAATTTGTAAAGCAAAGGGGAGTTTAAAGTTCATCTCATTTTCCCCTTCTGCAACATTGTCTGCAATCATATTATGATTTAAAGGCCACCTTTCCCCCAGTGGGAAGCAGGTGAGAAGGGTATGATTCAATTTTGCATGCCAAATGTGATGGGAGAAGGAGAAAGGCCAGGAGGCACAGGCAGAACAGCCACATCCCCTTGGCACTGTTAAATGTGTGTTGCTTTTTCCAGTTCCTCAAGGTACAGGGAGGAAAATAGAATAATGGCACAGTGGCATTTTCTATCTCAGTTTGTACGTGGAAAAACTCCACCTTTTACTACTGGGAATGAAGCCAGAACAAATCGTGATTCAACCAACACCAACCTTGGGAGACCCTGGTCCACCTTGAGAAACCCTCTGGAAGCCAAATGACAACCCTGCCCTTTTCCAGGAGCTGTCACCATTCCCTGCTGCATTTCCAGCTCACCAGAAAATGTTCCTGCTGCTGTGGGTTTACATCTTTCTCCCTTGCCAGCAGGATTAATCTCAGCTCCATGTCACTGCGTTCCAGGGTGGCAGCTGGGCTGTTCTGGTTTGAGGGAATAGGAGAGGATTATCCCAGAGAATGTAGAGGAAGGAAGCAAAGCAGCATGTACCCCTGCCCAGGAGAGCTCTGCCTGCCACTCCTGGCCCCTAATTTCTTGGTGGGTAACATTTTTTCTGCAGATTATGTCCAATTCCAAAGGCTTCATGTCAGTAAATGGCCATGGTGATATCAAACCACAAGAGAGGCATAAATGGAGAGAAGGAGCTTTTTGCAGGAAGGGGAATTGCCAGTGAAAGAGATTTAAGACAGAGGTGACCTTTCAGGAACAGAGCAGATCTGGACCCCAGGAGGTCTCCACCAGTCCCTGACAGGAGGATGCAAGCAGGGCAGGGCCAGGCTCTGCTCCCAGGGAACAGGGACAGGATAAGAGAAAATGGCCTCAAGCTGTGCCAGGGAAAGCTCAGGTTGGACATCAGGAGGAATTTCTTCCTGGAAAGGGTGGTCAGGCCTTGGAAGGGGCCACCCAGGGAGGTGGTTGAGTCTCCATCCTTGGAGGTGTCCAAGGAATGTCTGCACCTGGCACTCGGTGCTCTGGGCTGGTGACAAGGTAGAGATCAAAGGCTGAACTCAGCGATGCTGGAGATCTTTGCCAAACTCAATGATTCTGTGGTTCTGTCTGGACGTCTTTTGTCACTGCCCTTCTGCAAATCCACAGGCAAGTCCCTTTGCTTGGCTCCATTTCCCCCTTCCCTCCCATGGTGGATTCACTTTGTTAGCAGCACGGCCCTACACAGGGATCCTCCTCATAGCAAGCACAGTCCAGGCTGTGCAGGTGTGTAGTAGTCAGAATTCCCAGTGCCCACCATCCTCAGGGGCTTTCCCCTAAGGAATGCTCTGAGAAGCTACCACTCCCCACCAAGAGGGCAACCCCAGCATGGGAAAGAGCAGCTCACACTCCCTGGCTGCGCACACCTGCATCTCCCAGCTCAATAAAACATCATAAAAGCAGAGAAGTTCCACAATAAGCACAAATAGATCAATAGCATTAGAGCTGCTCTTAATGGCTGCCTCAGGTTTTTCATGCAACACCTTCGAAAATGTCCAGTAGTGAGTAATTAATGACCAAACCAAGTAATTGCTTTCTTGATTTTTCCCAAAACTAGAATTCACTGAAAGAACTTAGAGCTTTACTGGTGCTACACAGTAAATTAATTCAGTAAGTGCTGATATTACAAGTCTGGGCTGCCTGTTAAAAAAACACGGCAGTGCTGTAGAGTCTGGCTGTTCTTGCTGTCTGAGGTAACCCTTTACAGGCTGCTCCAGCTGCCTGCCAGAAAGCAGCTCAGCTCTTACTGTTCTGCACGTCAGCCTGCAGAGATTTTGCTCCTGGGGGAGTAGCTTGTCTTAGAGGAGATGCCAGAACCTCACAAACAGAGATAAAGGCAAATCCTCCCCCTGCACTTTCCCAGTCACAATGTGGGAGTGGAGGAGCATGGGGGCTTCTCAGAAGGCACAGCAAAGCTGGAAGTGGGACCACAATAACTGCCAGACATCTCTGAACTGTTTTTATCATGTCCACTGAGCAGGTAATGGCAACTCCAGGGACAGCTTAATCCAGGGTACTTGTACCCTTGGAGGAGAGGTAAGAGAGAAACCAAAAGGGGTGATAAAATAGTAGCAGATGAGGAACACAAAGGGAGCAAAGAGAAAAAGGCAGAGATCAGAGAACCTGTCTGTCTCTCCATCATTCCTGGAGCAAGAGGATGGATGTGGCTCCAGTTTCTTGCCACATCTTCTATTCCATATGTTTGGTTTCTGCTGAATGACATCTCTGAAAACAGCCTGAGGTGTCACCTCAAAGGTGATCCATCACTTGTCAGCTGTGCCTGCTGATCCACTGCAGAAACCCAGGACACAGACTCCTGGCAGCCCTGGCACACCCTGCACACAGCTGAAAGCAAACCATGCAAGAGACTTCCAACACATCCATTTTTACTCCTGCATGGATTTACACTATTTCAGCCACCATCTACCCCCATGCCACAGGAGGAATTGCATGTAGAGCTCTTCACAGGCAGTGAACAGAGGCACTAACTCTGTTATGCACTCACACTGCCTGCCTGGAATGCTCACATAACCTTAGGCACCCACCCAAAGAGGAAGAGGATGATGAGTTCTTCAAGACACCCATCACCCATGGCACAGCCCAGAGAGGAACCCACATAAAAATACAGGTCCTAAGAGGAGAGGGCAGATGCAAGTCCAGACCTTCCAACACCTCCAGCCTTCCTCACCTGGCCTGTCCTTCTCACCACAAGGTGAGAAAGGAAAAGGAAAGTTACCCCAAGAACCCTAAACTCCCATCATCTGCAGCATGAGACACTCAAAGTGAGTGTTGTGAATACACGTGTGTGTGTATGCCCACATGAGAGAGAGCACAAGACAATGGCAAATTGCTGAAGCAATCCTTCCATCCCCACAGTAATGAATTATTTTTTTCCTTGCTCCCAGGAGCATGGCTGTAGCCTGGGAGCTTAACATTCAATCTGACACAGACCTG
This sequence comes from Anthoscopus minutus, assembly GCA_013399455.1. Classification (NCBI taxonomy): domain Eukaryota; kingdom Metazoa; phylum Chordata; class Aves; order Passeriformes; family Paridae; genus Anthoscopus; species Anthoscopus minutus. The sequence continues at coordinate 477,839 of VWYI01043070.1, forward strand.
CAGCACGCACTGTTAATCCCTCTAAGCACAGTGACAGCTCCCAACAACCCCCTCAAGCAGAGGAAGAGCCATGTTTCCTCCCCATCTTTCCATTACCATATTTTTAATTGGCTGTGAATATCCTTTTGCTTTTGTCAAAACAAGTTCTGCTAAACCACCGCTTTGGATATGAACAGAAGATCCAGGAATCATGAGAGAGAAGCCAAGAAAATCCCTCTGTAAATGAAGATTTGTGCCAAGGGAGGCACGGCCAGAAAGAGCAGGATCTGCTCATCCCTGTCAGCATCACCGGCTGTACCAGTGGTCCTGGGACTGCAAGAGTCCACACAGAAGTTCAGACATCTTCAATTGAGTGAGACAGAGCTTGGAGTACAATGATCCAATAGGCAGTGCTACAGAGAAATCAATTTTAAGAATATTTGAAGCAGAAGGCCCTGGAAGGGACATTCTGTCAGAGGGAACATGGCGAGAGAAGAAGGAAGTAAAAGGAAAGAGCACACAAATCATGCTCATGCACACAGGTACCTGACATGAGTTAGAGGCTTCTCCCTTGTTTCCTCTCTTCATTTCTCAGAGGAAAATGAGGTCTTGACAAAAGCTAAACTTTATGAAAAATCTTCCAATTTTCTGTTTCTTGCTTTTGGTTTTAAAGGAAATTCTTTCTCTTTTGAAAAAGGGGAAAAAGACAACCTCTTTCTTCTGAAGCAAAACATTTTTCAGAAGGATGTCATGGAAAGCAACCCAAGCTGAAGCTGCTAGCCAGATAGGGAGGCAGGTTTCTACCTAGCACTGTGTTCCCCATGTCCTGGATTTCCCAGGCTGACTGCCTAGCATGTCCAGCAGAAAGTGTGAGTACAGCCCTGAGCAATCTCATCACATCCACCCTCATAGCCAAGCTCAGTAAGGGAAAATCCACCCAGTCTTGCAGGCAGAGGGGCTGGGGGAGGGGGAGAAGTTATTTCAATACTCTCTCACACAGCAAATCCCACTGCACTCCATGACAAGTGGTATAAGGAAACCTCTCCCATGCCTAAGCATCCCAGTGAGCCCTTGCCCTTGGGATGGGGCAAGGGGGAGATGCAGTCAGGCTAAACAGGCTCGTGGCACTCTGGGAAGAGCCAAGATGGGGAGGTCAGAGTTCCCCGTGTTCATCCCAGGACACCCAGCTTTGGGTCATGTCTTGGTCTGGTTTCCATCCTCAACACATCAAGCAAAAATCATCCTTACCCCCACAAAAGGCCCAGTACAGTCAGTACAGGGACACCTGGAAGTGACAGCCCTGATTTGTTTCCTGCTCTGCTAGAGACCCTCTGGGGCAGCAGAGGCTCTTAGATCAGTTCCCAGCCACTGCTGAGAGTGGCAACTGCAGAAAAATCAACCCTGACTTTTCACACAGTGAAATGGGAATGTAAAAACACTTGTGGAAAGAACCTGACAGCACAAGGGGAAGGATTCAAGGCCAGGATGGATGGGAGTTTGAGCAACCTCATCTAATGAAAGTTATCCCTGCCCAACCTCATCCAAACCTATCCCTGCAGGGGAGTTGAAACCAGATTATCTTGAAGGTGCCTTCCAACCCCACCTATCCTATGATTACTATCAAACACACATCTCCAGGTGCTTCACTGTGTCACTTGCAAGTCCAGGGAGGGTGACTTCACTGTGTTCAAGTGGCTCTTTTTTTGTCCTTGATTTTTCAGCACAAAATGAGTTCTAAATAAATCAGCAATGTACAGCATGTGTACAGATGGAGCAGCAGGGCCACTCCACAAAAGCGCTGAATGGCTCCATGTCCTCAGGGATGTGGGGAACAAGCTGCTTCACCAGCCTGCTCCTGCAAGGAGCCCTTTTATTCCAACAGGCAGCCCCCACACTCGTTTGTGGCTCACGCAACAAGGGCTGTACCCACCAATCTGGGCTTGGAGAGCACTCAATATCCCTTCCCTGGCACTAGGCAGGAATCTGGGACCAACCCAAGGATGTGACCCACAGCCAAGCAGAATTCCCAGCTCCATGAGTCATTCCCACAGCCCAGCAGCTGCTGTGCACCAGCACCCTCACAGGAGAGCTGTAAAATATGGAGATCATTCTCCTAATGTCCCCAGCATTTAAAGGCTGATTAGTGCTGCCTCTAAGAGATCTGGGCCAGGAACTAAAGTGGTACGAGACAGCTGGCCCAGGATTTCAGTGCAGGTGTCAAAGGAGATGCTGCCAGCACAGAGACCAGGCTCCATCCTCCTCCCTCATCTCTTGGCTTCAACCCCAAGCCATCAAGAGACCCGAGGGGAATTTGCACGCTGGAGATGTGAATCATGCCCCCACAGGTCAGCTCCTGACCCCCTCCTGTGCTCAATGGAGTCCTGCTAAGACTATTTTGTACAAGAGCAACTTAAACAGCCAAAAATTTGAGCAGGTTCCATGAGGCTGTGCAGGTGAGACCCTCTGTCAACCCTGTGTGGGGAGGGTGGCCCTGCCACAGGGCAGAAGTGACAGCTTAGGGTAAGTCACACATTGCATGTGCCTGCCTGGGGACCAGGGGGGTCCTTCCAAGTACCAGATCTGGGCAGCAGGTGCAGAGTTAGACATGTTGGGGGTTTCCCTTCTGATAAGCCTGGAAAGGAAGGAAAACACACAGGGCAAGGAGGACAACCAAACCTTCTCAGAGACTGATGCAGAGCACACCTCCGCCAACACTGACAGAGAGAAACCGAATCCAGAAATGGAGAATAGAAATTGGATATGGAAAACTTCCCAGCACAGAGGATACTTGCCATCAGCTGACATGTCACCCAGACAAAGTTCCTAATCCAGGCTGCCAGCCCTAGAATGAAAACAGGTAAGCTGGTATGTTACCAGAGAGAAAAAGGCCGGATCTGCCTTTTTCCAGAGTTCCCTGGAATAAGGACATGACTTCATCAGCAGCTGCATTACAAAGTGGACGGCATTTGCCCTGCAGCACAGAACTCAATATCCCCTCATCGGAACTGCAGACTTATCTTTGGAGGGTCTCTCCATCCTGGGAACACGTGCAGCTGGGCTTGGCAGTCGTCCCACCCCACACCTGCCCAAACACACATCTGCTCTGCATCACTGCAGCACAGAGTCCCAACAGGTGGGCTTGGTTTGGATCTCAGCGGCTGCCCAGGATTTCCCCTCTGGGAGTCCCTCCTGCTCCCTACAGAAAGCCAAGGGGGCAGAGCTGGGATGCTTGCACCTCTTGGGGTACCCCTCATGGCATAACAGTGGGAATAAGAAATTCATGGTTGAGGTTTCTTGTCAAGATTTATTTTAACCAAATCCAAGGCTCAGCTTCTAATTCTGAGAGCTCAGTTCCTTGGAAATTTAATCCCTCTGCTGAAGCTGAACACAGAGAAAGCAGCCAAGCCCACTAACCTGAATTTTCAGCGTGAGGGAGAGTCTTGCATTCCAGCTCTTCCCACTCCAACAGGATCCTTCTGTGAATCCCACTGCCAGCTGCTAAAGCAAACCAGCCCCTGGCACAACCCCCCCTCCCCAGGACTTCAAAAAGATGTGGTTTCCTGGAGATGCCAATGACAGCTCCATGACAGCACAGCCAGATTGTTCTGCCCCTCAGGAAGAAAGGTCAGGGGATAAAACTAAATGCAAGCATCATCCACAAACAAAGAATTTACTCCCTCACACTTTTCTCCCCTGTATCCAGCAGTGGGGTGAGTGGGAATGGTTCAAAGCTGCACCAGGGAAGGTTTAGACTGGACATTAGGCAGCATTTACTTACCAAAAATGTGTTCAAACCCTGGAACAAGGTATTTAATCTCTCAAACCTGTCAACATTTAAGAGGCATTTAGCCAATGCCCTTAGAATCCCAGGACAGTTTGGGCTGGAAGAGACCTTAGAAGCCATCTATGTTCCACCCTCTGCCATGGGCAGAGACACCTTCCACCAGACCAGGTTGCTCCAAGGCCTGTCCAGGCTGGCTGTAACTTTTGGTGAGCCCTGAAGTGGGCAGGAGATTGGACTGAATGAACTTTGTAGATCCCTTCCAACTGGAATATTCTATCCCTTGCAGCCACCACTGCTCCGGGGCAGCGAGCATTGCCAGGGATTTTAGCACAAACCCAGGAGAGGAACAGTGAGTGAGGTCAGCTAGGCACAACCCAGGACATTCCAGGCCAGGTTCAGTCTGAGGAAGTGTCCCAGGGGAGCCTGCAGATAAATGAGTTGGCCCTCAGCACTCCACATACACTAGGAGCTGGGAGTTTGGAACAGCACCTGGATTCTCCTCGGGAAAGCTGCAACAAGCCTGAAAACCAAACTAAAAGCATGGGGCACAGATCAAGCCCAGCACATAGGCCATGGAGAGAAACACCCAGAGGCAACACCCTGTGGTATCACACGGGATCCCATCCCATGGTGTTCACTACCCTCTAAGCAAACCCCAGTTCATTCAGTTAAATCCAGGTGAAAGCCAAATACCAATAGACCCAGGGAACAAAAAGAGAGGGGAGACCTGCACTTTCTAATCCACAGTTTGCACTTTGGATTTTCTCCAGATATTTCTATGCCAGGCTTATTTCCACTGTGAAGGTCTGAGAGGCCTTAAGAGCATGAGTTTTTCCAGGCCTGGAAGACACTCAGTTGACTATCCCAGAGAGAAATTTGATGTGTACAGGAAGAACAAAGCACACCCACATTATTTTAGCCCCACTGTAGAGGTACAGGTCTCAGAAAGTAAAGATTACCCAGGCAGGCCTTGGGAGCACAGCTGGGACCTCTCCAAAGGGAACAAATCTCTTGCCCTATCCTTGCTGCTCTGCCTCCCCTCTCACTGCCACGTGCTCTTCTATTACTTCTATACCTTTCTTCAAGACTAAAATAAAACTTCATTTTTCTGCAGCTCAGAGATTTGGCTCCTGACCTTACATCTCACATCTCCAAACTACAGTCACCTCCTATCTTGATCTCAGCTTCCCAAGCCATTTGGGAAGTAGTCTGGGCTCTGACATCAGCAGCTTCGCACCATTTGCTTTCCTGAATTTATCTTTGAGTTACTTTCCTGAATTTGCTCTTCTGGAAATCAAATTCCTTCTTCTTTTCCTTCTTTCCCTCAACAACTACTACAGACTACTGCAGGGACTGTATCCACCTCTTGTGCTCTGCTTACATCCTTAAATCCCAGCAGTTAACCCTGAGGAGTCCCTTCCTGCTTTCTGAGCTCAGCACTCCTAGAAGCCAGGGCAGCTATAAAATTGATTTCTACAGTCCCTGCCTGCAAAATAAAGTGAGCCACATCTCCCCATCCTGCTTTTAGCACCTAGCCAAGGGTTTGCCATATATAACTGATGGAGATGGGCAGCACCTGCACAGAACACGTTTCCCCCTCAGCCATAAATCACCACGGCTGGGAGGCCCTGGAGCAATTGCCTCCTCATTTCATGTGCTGGGAGGAAGCCAGGAGATGGAGTTTGTACCAGCTACTGGTGCTCCATATTTCCCAGTCGGTGGTCACATCCCAGAAGTCCTGACCTGCCTTCCCAGCTGCTGTTTTGTGGCTGAGGATGGAACCAGCTGAAGGTTCAATCCATACTGTGATGATCACGACGGCAGCTCCCATCATCATGCTGCAGCTGGATAAAACAAAACAAACCTAGTGAGTGTCTGATATGGGTGCAGGGAGAGAATTCACCACTCTGGGCACAGAGATGGACTCTCCTCCTTCTTCCCCTGAGTGCTGGATGCTAAATCTTCCCCTATCTGCCATGTCCATCATGCAGGCTCTGGGCTTCAGCAGCCAGAGATCTGTTTCCTATAAATTTTCTGCACAGTGCCTGCAACAGTTGTAGTCTCTCTAAAATAATGATTAGAGAGTGGATAGAGGAGAACAAACAGTTCAGCTGAACAGTTTATCTGATGAATTTAGCCTCTTCTCCTGTTCCTGCAATATCAGGTGGACAAATCCAATTTCCTCAAATGCATTTGTTGTTTGAGTTTATTTGACAAATACTTCCCTAAACAATTGACTCTACATTCACTTAGCAAATATTTAAAATATGAACTGTGCTGTTTAGTGAATCCCCTGGCACTGCGCTAGTCCCCAGTGGAGCAGAAAAGTTAGGTTTCCCCCAATATTAGTTGTTTCTGCATTTCAAATTAATTTTTTTTGCCAGCTCTCATTCTATTGCTGATAACACCAGATGATTTGGTGGTGCTTATTAGGAAAGGAGCTGGTCAGTTGTCTCCCAATGAAATTGAGTTTTCCTGGGAAGCAATAACACATTGAAGCAGACACATTTCATCAGAAACAGCCCACAATCAAATGACTCGCAGCAGCTGAGGAAAGGTTGCCTGGCAAATCCAGCTCTCAGAAATCCTTGTAAGTTCTTCTCGCAGGCTCTGGCCACTGTCAGCTCCACATCTCCAGCTGAAAATTTGGAAACTGTGGCTTGGTTGACCTTCTTTGAGCTGGGGGAGTTCTGTGACAAGCACAGCAGTGTAAAGGGTCCAGAGAAAAGGGTGTCTCATGCATTTTTTGCCCCAAAAGTAGGCCAAAGGAGCTGGCTTAGGGACACTCACAGTCTAACTCCTACCTGGAGTTAGCAAGAAGCTGGAGCCAGGGGTTTTCCAGGAAGAGTGAAATGGGAGACAATAGGCTTAAACTGAAACAAGCAGATATAAACACAGGGTGTAACAGCAGATAGGCAAATGTGGTACAGGTTGCCCAGAGAGCCTGTGCAGTCTCCATCGTTGGAGGCTTTCAAACTCTGGCCTGATCCCAAAACTAATCCTGGTGCAAGATGTCGGACAAAAGACTTCCTGAGTCCCTTTCCACCCAAATTATTCCAGTCTGTGATCCTGGGAAACCCTGTACAAATACAGATCAAGTTAACAAAAATGAAGGTTACACAGAGTTGGAGGGATGTAACATCATACCTTGGCTAAGGTTTAGTTCTGGGATTGCATGTTTATAGCAAGATTTGGGGGGAAATAATAATAAGATCTAGTTTTGGTCCAAACTGGACCAGAACCAACACTTGAAGAAATGCTGAGGAACAAACATCTGCATTTCAGCAAACTCAGCGACAAAGACTCATCATTTCAGACCCAGGGAAAATCAGTTTCCAGGTCTCATGATTACAAAAAATAACTCAAGAGCTTGAAGAGTTCAACCAGAACCAGAAGGCGAATAAAAAGAAATCACAATTCATTATTCATCAAAATCTTCACCGGTCTGTTATAAGACCATGTCAGGATATTTTAGCACTGCAGGTATCAATAGTGCTAAAAAAACCTCCAAATGTGACTTTGAAATTTGCTGGGTTTTGTTTTGTTTTGTTTTCTGCCAGTGAAAATCTCATTGCTTGAATGTTCTTGGAAAGTCACCAGGGAAAGGTTGGGAATATCGCCCAAGCAAATTCACTTAAGAATTCAAGCAAACACATCAGAACACAATTTTGCTTTTGTCACCCAGCTCTGAGGGAAAGCTTTTAAAATCCAGTTGAGGAGAGGGCAGTAAGAGAACAAATGCTTCATTAGACTTGGTTTTGGGCAGAGGAACAACAGACAATCCATTACTGGAAAAGCCTCTCCCACTCTCCAGTCAACCAGGAGCCTTTGAACGTGACATTGAGTTGGACAGCAGCTCTTCATATCCCAATTATTCATTCTGCCACTCGGAAGGATGCAGCCAGGACAACCCATCCTTCTAAGCTGTGTACCACTGTGAAAGAGGGAGGAATTTCATATTCTCATTCCACAAACTCCCACTCGCTGCCAAGAGCAGCAAATGGCACAAGAGTGTCACCAGGCAGGCAGACAAAGAGAATCAAAGAGGCTTTCAGAGACACCAGGAATTCCTTCCCTTACCACTGGGACACTTTTTGCATCTAGAAAAACCAAAAATTGGACACCACGTAGTGCCTCTGGAAGGGCATTTTTTTGGGGTTGTGCTGGTTTTTTAACCTTCACATCAGCCATGTCAAATGTTCACAGCACTGGGTAAGGGGGAAAATGACTTGATGCTGTGGGGTTTTCTTTCAGAGCTCAATGTCCAGGGCTTACTTTTGGATGCAAATCCATGTTCCTTTCTTGCTTCAAGAGGAGACAAAGTACCAGCAGCTTTGCTTCAAGAGCCAGAGTTTCTCTAGGCTATCCAGAAGCTTTCCTGCAGAAAGCTGGTTTGGAACAGAACCATTCCTCCAGCAAGCACCCAGACCTTCAGCTGAGAGCTCCTCACCTCCTGGAAGATGTGAAAATGCCTGCCACCAGCCCATGTCTGGCCTCACAGAGCTAAAATAATTGGGACCTACAGCCTGAAATGAGATTTTTCCAATTCTACATCCATGGGAAGTTAGTTTCTGCTGAGTGTCTTGGAGAAGTCATGTTTAGTTCAAAGCTGCAATTGCTCCTGGATGTCCTCTAATCCCTGGCTCCATCTCTGCCGCAGCCTCTCCAGAACACTCCGTAATGGACTGGCTTACTCTGGCTACATCCTTTATATCTCTTTAGCTCTGTGAGCAGATGGAGTCGAGGGACAGCAGAATTTATGCTTCTTGCTCGAGTTGAAGCCTGGCTGGGTAGAAATAAAAAACGGGAAAGGACGGGGAAATGGCATCGTAACAGCATTTACCTCCTGGGCTTTGGAGCCTCTGTCTTTACCTAGGTAGTGCTTGTATTGTCAGCATTAATCCCATGCCTTCCTGCCCAGCTGAGGAGGAGCAGGCCCAAGGGATGGTTCTCCTCCCTAGCCCATGTGATGGATGGAAGGAGCTCCCAGAAGTGTGGAATACTCTCCTGACAGAGCCTGTGCATCACTGGTGGTTCATACCGGCAGATAATCCAGCCCAGACCGCTTCCTTCAGGGCATGCAAAAGAAAACCAGGAAATGTTTCTGACCTCTGAGGGCTTTAAAGGGAGAGAAAAGGAGGCAGACATATGAAAGCAAGCAGGGAGATTGACAGGGGCTTGGGAAGGAGCAGCATAATAGGCCCCTTAACTCTTTACCTTTCTCCACGTTTCGTACAATCAAAGGGGAAAAACAAAACGAGGAGAGGGAGGGAATTATAATGAACGTGAAAGCTTCCAGATTAATTAATTACCCCTTTTAGTTTGTGAAAAAGAAGGCTAGAAATATCCACGTCTGCTCCTCTTGGAAGGCAACCCTGGCGCTTGCTCCGAACATCCCCCCAGCCCGCCTGTGCATGGGGATAATTAATCCATTACGGGATGGATCCTGCCATGCTGCCGTAAAAAAGAGATCTATTTCTCCTCTGCTTTCCCCTCCTCCCCAAAGAGACATCTGAAACGGATCATGTAATAAATGTTTCTTGGATGGAAGGAGAGGTATTGTTCTCTTGCTGTGGAAACAATCCGGCAGTGGGGCCAGCCAGGAGGGAGCAGGGCCGGATGCTTCACTCGGCAGCTCTTATGACATCCTGTATGGCAGGGCAGCCTCCAGGGGACACGTTTTGTGATGTCCCCTCTGCAAAGCAGCGCTCAAGAGGGCAGGGTGAGCTGGTTCTGACCAAAAGGGACAAGCCCAGGCTGCTCACCAAGGTCTATGGGGGCTGGAGGTGGCTTCCCTCTGTGGAGACATCCAGGCACTGCCTGGCAGGCAGCAGGACACTCTGGAGATACTCTGGGGAGGACACTCTGGGAGGTGGCCCAGGGTCCACCACAACACGCCCAAAAGAGCCACACCCTTTCATCCCTGCATCCATCCCTCTCCATCAGCCCAGGCTGGGAGCTGCTGTCTTTGCCTGGAGCAGCCTTTCCACAGGCACCTGTCCTTCAGTTTGACGCTTCCCTTTTTTCCAAGGGACCTGGAACAATCTGCACTGGACTTGTGGTGTCCAGCTTGAATAGAGTACATTCTCCTCCACCAAGTATTTTTTATTCCTGGCCAGCCATGCTCGCTATCCAAGGCGGGAGGTTTCTCTCACCTTTGTCAACTCCTTGCCTACACTAAGTAGGGCAGGAGCTCTCCTTTGCTGCACAGACAGCACAAAAGCTGCTGCAGCAGGATATGGATTTCCCCACCCTCTCTAATTAACAAAACACACATGCTATGCTCTTTGTTCCCTTGGCTGGTGATTTTGTGGACCAAAACAAGTGATTCCCGGAAGGGTTTCCCAAGGAGGATGGGGTGGGTTTCCCATTACCAGCCCAAGACCCTTTGCTCTGTGGGAGTCGGGTACCCTCAAAGCATGGAAATTGCATGAGATCAGAGCTCATGCTGGTCCCAGCTCTGATCCCAGCATCCTACTTGCATCAATTTATCAGAAACATTGCCTCTTGCTGCTGACATCCAAATACTCCTTGCATGGAGGAGCTGCTGACATTTATTCCTGAATTGCCACATTGCAGGAGCTTTGGCTAAGATTCGTGTGACATGGGAAGAGGGAAGTATTACTTGGTGAAGATAAGTCTTCTACAGCCTATCAGTCTAGTTTAGATTTGGGTCACTCCCTTTATTCATTTCCCTGGATGGGTTTTTTAAGGCTCTTTCAAAGAAACACTCAAGCTCAGTACAGTGTTCTTGTTTGCAACCAGAACTGGCTGAAAAATGCCAAACTAATTGAAAGAAATTTTCTTTTTCATTCTTTCCTCAAAACATTTCTGGTCAGTACTTGAAACTGTGAAAAATACCCCTGGGCTCCGCTGTACAACAGCAAAAGCTTTTTCCACTGCATCAGCAGCATTTCAAAATCCTCTGAGCTGATCTTAGGGCAGCAAAGTGACTTCTCTGTCTATCAAAGACACAGGGATGTCATGACACCTGTGTGTTTTCATCACAACACCCCTCAAACAGACATCCAGGTCATGGAGAATAGTTCCTCCACCAGTTCTCCATCACCACACACTCTGAGCATGTCCTGAAGTCTCCTAAGAGCAGCTAGCATCATAAATCCTCTCTGTATCATGGGGAAACTGAGTCATGGGGTGGCAGCAGATCCCAAGGCATGGAATCACTGAATCATTCTGTTGGGGTGTGTTCCCTTTTGGGGGGAGCCCAGGGTCTGATTCTGGCTGGCTGAGGACCCCAGGTTAAACAACCCCAACAAGGACAGAGGTAAAAGATGAGAAGCGCTCTCTCCCTTGGGACCAACAGTCCCACAGTTTATTGCAGAAACAACTCACATGGTGTCCTGGAGCAGAGGAGGAGAGAGAGAGAGAGAAAGAGAGAGAGAGCCAGGGGGTCCAGGCCCCTGGGATAAACCCAGGGAGAGGAGGTGGAGGGGAAGCCACGGCCAATGCCACACCTGAAGGGAGGGGAGAAGGGAGGGGACATCTCAGATAAGCCACCACCAGGGTCTCAGGGGGGAGGGGGTACGTGGCCAATGCAATGCAACATCATTCAGGTTGGAAAAGACTTACAAGAGCATCAAGTCCAACCTTTGACTGAATTCCACTTTGCCCACTTAACCACATCACAAAGTGCCACATCTCCTCATTTTTCAAATGCTTCCAGGAATGGTGGCTCCACCACCTCCCTGGGGACCTTGTTCCAGTGCCTGACAGCTCTTTCAGTGAAGAACTTTTTCCTAATATCCAGCCTAAACCTTTCCTGGAGGTAGAAATCTGCCACCCCCCAAGCCCCCATGGGGATCTCCACATATTAAACCATGGCAGGGGGGTCCTATCACACACAAACCTTCACGTCCCCACAAAGCCACAATAACACAGAGCTGGAGAGACCATCTGTGCCTCCACCCCATGGCTTCTTCTTGGGGCTCTCACTGGCCTGTTCCTCCTTCTCTGTGGTTCCCAGGAAGATGGCAACATTTCACTTTAAACAAGAAGCAAACCAAACAACCCCCAACCACAACGCCAGGGCTCTCTGGCATAGGGGAGAGGTTTCTGCATTGCTCATTTTTTGTCAAGTTAACACCAGCTGAACAATCTCCTTTCTTCCCCATGCATTTCTACTCCTGGTGGTTCCCCCTCCCCTTTCTTTCTTTTTCCATTTCAACCACCTCGAGCAGAAGGCCCTCCGAGGCACTGGTGACTTCAAAGACACCAGGTCCAATGTGCAGCAAGTGATAAAAACCTACACAGCATGTGTTGGGCAAATTAATATCCCTTCCAGAACCAGCAGCTCCCCAGTCCCAGCAGCCCCATAATGAGATGTTGTATTGAAGGGGAGGGGGAGCTCGGTGCAGAAGGGGAGATGTATTTAATGTATGCAAATTGACTCACATGCAAATTGCTGCTAAGTTAAAAATAACACATCGCACAAGGAGTCGTCTTTTAAAACATTTGTTTATTCATTAGGGTAATCTCTGTTATCAGCCATCTCTTTCCTTTCAGATTAAGTGCTCAGTTTGAGGGAAGTTTGTGTATTGCAGGTCTGGGGGACAGCTGTGACTTCCTGCTGATCTCAACCACCACACAACAGCTCCAGTTTTCCTCCTCTTCCTTCTCCTCCTTTCTGCTCATAGACTACAGGGACTAAAATCATCTTTCATCAGAGGGGAGACAGTCAAAGTGATGAACTTCAAGGACAAAAGTTGTCAGAGCTGGCCAGAGCAGCTCTTGACAGCCAGAGCCTTCCCCAAAGCCACCCAGAGCATTTGTCACAGCTAGGCTCAGAGTGACCAAGCTGGATGGAAGACACAACATCAGCCTTGCAGCGTCCCTTCCCTCTGCTGACCAGGGACTGGACCTCAGGGAATGACTGAAGCTGTGTTAGGGAGGGTTTAGGTTGGAGATCAGGAAAGAGTTCTTCCCCCAGATGGTGCTGAGGCACTGCCCAGCCTCCCCAGGGAATGGGCATGGCCCCAAGGCTGCCAGAGCTTCAGGAGAGTTTGGACAACGCTCTCAGGCCCAGGGTGGAGTTGTTGAGGTGTCCTGGCCAGGGCCAGGAGCTGGACTCCATGATCCTTGTGGGTGCCTTCCTGCTCAGGACATTCTGTGACTCTCTGGAACAAGAGTGTAAATGCCTCCTCCCAGGCTGAGCTCTGCAGGGCAGCCCATCCTTCCCACACCTGGCACAACTGATTAATATTAGATCCTGCCAGGGATACTAAGCACTGGGATAGCTGCTGCAGGGGCCAATGCATCCAACTGATCCTGGCTGATTGATCCCATGGCAAATCCACTGCCAGCCCTAGCTGGCATTATAAAGGAGCAATGGGGTTTTGAACAGTGCATTGGAAGTGGAGTGGGAATTGGTGGTGGATGCCATTTCAAGATGGTGGGTGCAGTCCTACTGCCTGGGGGATATTCAGAGAACAAGAGCATGTGGTTTGTCCAGAGTTTGATACTGAGCCCTTGCTGCAGGCTTAGGAAGGGTCTCAAGTGGGATCTAAATGGACAGCAGCTCTCCATCCAGCCATCCTGAAGTGTGTTAACAATTTGCAGTCTTTAGACATCCAAAGCCCTGGGAGATGGCAGGGAGGGAGGGGTATCCTGTGGCCTGAAGCATAGAAGGAGCCCTAGTGTCCTGCTTTAATTATAGAGTTAATTTTTTCCTGGTAGTTAATACATTCCCCACCAATTGCAAAGGTCTTGATGATGCAGAAGAGGAGTGGCAATAGACAGAAACTCCAGCCATCCCAAGGAACAGAACAATCCAAACAAAACTCTGCTTCAGCTGTACCTAATTGTCAAGGTCACAGCTGATGCAGCTGGGCCATCTCCAGGTCCCAGAGGGACAAGTTCTGCCATTCCTGTTTTGATCATTTCTTATTACTCAGCCCAAGACTGATGAAGTTACAGTATTAGCACAACCCTCCAGCGCCTGCCAATGATCAGGAAGTTTCTTACTTCGTTAGTTAACTCTGCTCCTCTTGGGAACCTTGTTCTTCTGTCTCTTGTAAAAACAGAGACTAAAGGGAGTCTAAAGACAGCAATAAGCATTACTCATTTTCTTTCAGATGGAATTCTAAATCAACATACAAACAGAGATTCACCCTTCCATGAACCAGGATTCCTGCTCTGGGCAAAGAGGAACAGCAGGGCTGAGCTCCCCTCTCCAAGCATTGCCCATTGGGAGCTGCCTGCTCCTCCTCTGCCTCACCAAGGGACAGACCTGAGCAGGGATGCTGATGGAAATCCCTCCTCACAACAGCAAGGGCAGATTTAAAGTGATTGGATTAAACTGCATTAACCTCTGTGTGGACACGGTCACTCCAGATTTAAGTGGCCATTGCTCAGTTTAACAGGAGCCACTTCAATGTGACCTAATTCTCCACCTGAGTAAATAAGGCAAACCAAATAAAGGTCAATGACTGTGAAGAAGTAGCTCCCCAGAGAAGAGTGACCCACTCAGAGCTTACCTATCAACACAGATTAACAGCAGACACCATCTCTCATTGCTTTGCCTGTAGCTCCAGCTTGGAAGAGTCATGGAATCCTGGGTGGGAGCAGGACACAAAGAGTCAGGGGGTCGCCCTTAATTCAGGCAGGAGCAAAGATCACAAGTCATATCAGCAAGAACAAACTCTCATTTCCAGGAGCTCAGCACTTGCCTCAGCCAAGGAGTTTCATCTTGCCAAGAGATGGGAACAGAGCAGGACAGAGAGGAGATGTTGGTGCAGGCACTTCCCACACACAGGGACATGGCAGAGCACCACACTGAGCTGCTCCCTCCAGATGCCAGGTTATGGCCATCCCAGTTAGAGCTGGAGGAAGCTGAAGTTTGTGACCTGTCATGAAGATGCAAGTGATGATTAAATGGTAGGGACCACCCTTTCAGCCTTCCCAATCTCCCTCACCAGGGAAAGCTGGGAGAAAGAGGCTCCTGAACCCTCATATAGAGGTGATGGCACATCACTGAACTCAGCTGGGATGGGGGAATGGGAAATCAGCATCAAAGCACGGGGCCATCAGGCAGCAAAATAGAATTATACATATTCATGGACTGGAGATTAGGAAACAGTGATTACAGGGAGAAGACAGAGAGATACCTTCTAATACCCCGTTCCAGTGACTGGGGATTTTGGGCACTACTGGAATGCATGGGAAGAGAGGCCATTCCTGTGTGTTCTCTTTACAGAGCACCCACTGCTGCTGCTGCTGCTGGGGTCAAGGACCTGGGCTAGGTGACGCACTGCTCTGTCCCAATCAGGCATTTCTGTCCCAAATGGCCCAGCTTGAAGGCTGCTCCTCCCCACACCATTCCACATCCACAGCTCCTGGACCCCAGGCAACACATCCCCCTGCTGCTGTGGGCAGGAGCCTCTTGTCTGCATGTCCAGAAGAGGATGGGCAACAATAATTATTCAAGCAGCAGCAACTGCTCTTTCAGCTTTCCCTGAGTTCAGCCAAGTCAGACATTTCTTCTCCCTGTGCCATCCCCCTTGCCCTACCCCGTGCTCCTTCCCCCCTAGTTTGTCATTCCCAGTGACATGCCACACTGGTGACCGAGAGCTGGTGGCCGTCTCTTCCTGTCACTGAGGGTGGAGGTGAGTGATCCTGCCAGGTGGTGCATTTTCCAGAGCATGAAGAGCGACTCAGCCTGAATCCTAATGAGCTGCCACCCCTCCGTGAGGGTTCAGTGATGCTTTCCCAGTGTCAGTCAAGTATAAACAGATTATCCTGCCTGGCCTGAAGGGCAGGGACCACCTCCCTTTCCCATTTGCGAAGGTCCAGCAGCTGCTGGTGAGAAAACACAGAATAATTGCTCTCCAGAGCTACCTAAAAGGAGGTTGTAGCCAGCTGAGGGTTGGTCTCTTCTCCCAAATAACAACCAATGGGATAAGAGGAAATGGCTTCAAGTTGTGCCAGCAGAAGTTTAGGTTGGATATTTTGGAAAATTTCTTCACAGAAAGGATTATCAAGCCCTGTCACAGGCAGCCAAGGCAGTGGTGGAGTCCCCACTCCTGGTGAGATTTCACAGACGTGGGTGTGGCACCTGGGGACATGGGTGAGCAGCGGCCTTGGCGGTGCTGGGTTAATGGTTGGATTCGATGACTGGAGAGGGCTTTTCCAACCTAAAGGATTCTGTGATTCCCTAAGGAGCATGCTTGCACCATGTGTGGTGCTACACCTGCTGTCCTCAAAGCACACTCAGGTTGGGGGCACCTTCTGTGTGTGGGAGCTTCTCCCAGAGCTCCAGGGCACAGCCCAATCCCACCACAGAGCTCACCTGATCCCAAAGGACAAGCTTGCTCTCTGCCATACCCTACTGATCTGTTTCCCCACAGCTCCCAGCAAGAGCTGCTGCTGCCCTGTTGTGTGCAGACTGCTCAGAGCTGGTGAGGAATTTGTTTCCCCCTGAACTCAGAATCCTCCATCCTGCTCTGAGTCCTTGATGGCACACAGCCAGCAATTCCAGGCCAAGGACAGACCAACACCTCCACTCTCAGATGATTCTTTTCTGTTCACTGGTGCCAATGATCACAGGAGGGCCAGCAATCTTGAGACTTAAGGGTTAGAGTATGGTGAATTTGATCTTATCCCAAATCAGGGAGTAGTGTCAGGAATTCCTGCTTTCCCTGCAGGATCTGTTCTCTGCTAGCATTGCTGAACAGCCTGGATATGCTCCCCACCAAACGGCACAAACTGGAATGCTTCCTAATTAACTGCATGGAAGAGGATAAAAATTCCCTGCTCCTCCCAATTCAGCAGAAGTCAGGGATGTGAGGAAAGACACCAGAGCAGCAGACAGAGATGAAGTGGCCGTAGTGGAACATGTACCCACCAGCAAGGCAATTCCAGCTTAATCACCGAGGGCTCATTAGGTGTCCATTTCCATGAGGTGGAGCATGCCCACAGGACCAAACAGCAGGGACTGAAATTTGGAAACAACACAGCTCAAAGCACAGGGATGTGCTCTGTGAAACTGTAATTGAAGGATGTTGGGCAGAACTGTCAAACAGCTGGCACAGCCACCCTGTCACCTCCAGGCCTGCTGCTACCTGACCCAGGCCTGCAACCACAGCATCCCTTTCCAGATCCATTAATTCCTGCCAAACACAGCAGCTCTGGAGAACGGCAGAGGAAAGAAGACAGCTTGCTAATTCTCATCACATCCCCAGCTCAAAGCTGCGGCAGAGCACTCCACTAGCCCCACACCCAGTTCTCAGCTGCTGGAGTGGATCTGATTTTTGAAAGGATCTGCCACTGCCTGACCTTTGGCTCAGGATCACAAAGGTCACAGCTGAGGAGGTGCCAGGCCCCCCGTGGCTGTCCCTGCTCCTCACTGAAGCTGTTTCATCCCGGCTGTTCTGGCTGCAGGAGCAGTTCCTGGGTTCAGCTCCCAGTTTTCCTTCTCGCTGTCCAGGCGTGGCACGTCCCGCTCTGACAGGAAAATCACGGCGCCAGAGCAGCAGTGAATTATTGCTCGCAGAAAGGGCCTGGCGCCCTGCAGTTCCAGGGTGAAGTGACCTCAATGAATACCTGTGCACACACTCCCTTTGAGGATTTGGTGTGTGAGCACCAAGACTGCACAGTAAACCAGAGATTAATGCACAGCAGAGCAGAGCATTCCTAGGCAAGAATATAAAGCAGAACAAAGGCCTTGTCATGCCTTCCATTTCTTCCCCGCAGTTTTATTTTATTTATTTCATTTACTTTGGAAAAAACTTCCTATGCACAACTTCCAGCTTACAGCCCTGGCTTTGCAAAACTCAAGCATGTAATAGGAACCTCCTTCCTTTGCAGGAAGCAAAGCCCCTGGAAAGCAAAGTCTCCACCAGGCTTTTCAGGCAGCCAACACATTCTGGAAGCCTCATGCTGCTTCCAGGGGATCTGTCCAGGCAGAGACACTCAGGAAATCCACTCCTTAATGCCAGTCATCTGCACCAGGGAGGTCTGGAGAACACCTGGCCATTTAGCAAAACCCATTAAATTCTTGGGCCCTTGGCGGGAGCCGGGGAAGGTGTTTTGGGATCACTGTTCCACCCAGCTTCAAAGCATGGCAGGGCAGAGAGTCAAGAACAAGAGGGAGAGCACAGCTGAGTGTGGGGCTTCACATCACACCTTAGCAGAAGGAGATATTGAGAATCACTGAGTCATTAAGGTTGGGAAAACCCTCTAAGATCATCAAGTCCAATCACTACCCCAACACCACCAGGCCCACCAATGACCCATGTCCCCACATCCCACATCCACACTTACTTTGTCCTTCTCAGGACAACCTCCTCCTCACCTTACTCTACTTATAGAACACTCTGAATGCAGCTGCTATAGAGGTTTTCCTGTCAGAAGAAGGTTTTCAAGACCTCCTTGCATCCAAACAGCACAGAATAACAGGATGGTTTACATTGGAAAAGCCCTTTAAGACCATTGAGTCTGAATATTCCCCCAGCACTGCCAAGGCCACCACTGACTCACGTCCCCAAGTGCCACATCCACACATCTGTTACATCCCTCCAGAAGTGGGAATTCCACCACTGCCCTGGGCAGCCCGTTCTAGTGCCTGACAAACCTTCCAGTGAAGAAATTTTCCAGAATATCCAGCATAAATATGATCCTAAGGCAAGTTTTGGGATGGCAGATGTCTGCAGCACAGGTTGAGTGCTGGCAGGAAAATCCTCTGAGAGGAGCACAGAGATACAAACACACTTGTGTCTGTTTTCCAAACAACAACAAAGGGTAGAAAGCACTCTCCTGGATTTGGATGGTGGAGGAGCTTGATGCCAACACAACAACTAGGCCTGACCTATTGACATTTCTGCAGGCTCCTGATTCCTGCATGGGGGCTGTCACTTTAAATTTGAATTGCCTGGGTTTTTTCTATCACAACAGCCTGATATTTTTTGCTCATGAAGAATAAATATTTACAAACCTTCACTCTCGCCAACAAAAGCATTCTGTTCCAGAATTTTCTTGGGGTTTTTTCTGTTTTTAAACAGTTTTAGAAATCATTGCTCAACACTTTAATTTCTCTTATTAAAACAAGTGAGACGGTAAAAAGATGCACAAACCAGGGGAAGGATCACGGCAACTCTCAGCTCATGTTCAAGGGTTTTCAGCGATGTGTTGAAAAACGGCCAAGAGCATCTGTAGAAAATGTGAAGGATAACAGCACAGAAACTCCAGCCAAGGACAGGTCACCAGGCTGTAAGAAATGTGTTTTCTTGGTAAACTAATGAGGGTTCAACCATTTCATACAATGTGAGGTTGTAAATAGATTTAACAAAATGTGGCAGCACTGCTCCTCCAGCCAGAGGAGCCGACTCCACATCGCTCAGACATCTCAAGAGCTGCAAACAAAATGGGAGCCCAGAAAAGCAGTGACCAACTCACCCTTTATCCATCCCAAAGTCTGTCATCCTTAAATACCTGACAGCCCACCCACGTGCAACCTCCTTCCAGTGCAGCTCACTTCAGTGAGCCCTGGGTGGGAAGGTCAGGGTGGACACCTGGCTGAACACAAGCTTCCAGCACCAAGCTGAGCCACCCACACCCCCTGCCCAGTGGAGTACAGAGACCTGTTTCACATCACTTCCTGGTGCTGGCAAGAACATTGTGTCCAGCTCTTGTATTCACACCTACCAAAAAAAAAAAAGTATGGTCAGAAACAGCGAGTTCAGACAATAGCTACAATATCTATAATAATCAATTTTGGGTGTGAAAAACCAGCCTTGAGGTGAGAACCTGGAAGAGTTCAGTCAATTTAGTTTGCTATGGAGAAGGTTAAAAAGCAACTTGACTCCAGTCCAAGCATTGCTACCCAAAACAATGTTAGTGGCTCTTTACTCTTGCTCACTGCAATCCAACAGCCACAGGCTCGAGCTGCAATGTCCAAATCCAGACCTGAGGTGAAAATTGTTGCCATATGGGTCCGTGAGACTCAGATGTCTTTCCAGAGGAGATGTTCCTACTCAGTTGACCACACAACCAAAATTTGGAGACGTATCCTCCTGCCTGCAAGATGCTGAAGCTAAGACAGTTCTTTTTTGATTTTCCCAAAGTCCAACCTGTCATCCATCCTGACTCCAGAGGTGATGCTGGAGCAGCTCAGACGCTACATGGGCTGCAAAGGCCAGGGTGAGGAGGTCACCCCGACCACACAGCCACAGGAGCCTCTGCTTTCTGGGAGTTTGCCATAGGATAACCCATGGACAAGTACAGACAAGGCCATGGCTGAGCTGCTGGGGGACAGCCAAGAGACACCCAGATCAGGAGCAGAACTGCAGCACTTTTCTTTTACAGTCACTGCCAGAAGGGAGCAGCCAGAATGGGTAAACAGGCAGCTCCTGTGGACAGAGAGATGGCTGGGAGCAATGAGAGAAATTCTGGAGATAGATGATTTATTGCATAAGCCCCACAATATGGAGCTGCTTGACTCTATTAGGTGGATGGATGGCAGGGAATTTAAGAAGAGAAATAGATTTTTTATTCAGCTAATTAGCTAAAAAGGCTTGTCTGGAAACATGGGCCCCATTGTGTCTGAAGTCTGCTGACACACAGCTCGGAGACACATTTTTCCTCCCTTGAATTACTCTGCTTCCCGGAACAACCCTCAGAGACACAGAGAGTAGGGTGGGATCCCTCAACCAATTCACTGGTACCCAAGACACACAAAAGATATTCAAGTGACATAATAAATACACAGTTGATATGTTTATACATAAAGATTTGCACACTCTTTCAGGTATGTGCATGCACCTATATGCACAAATATATATTACTTGTTAATATATTCTATACATGAAAATATCAGTACACTAAAAAAAGTCCATAAAAGACCCAAGTTTGCCATCAAAACCAGTTTGCTGCCTCACATTAGCCTGCCCCATAATTTAAAAGCAAACTGGGGCACCTGATGAAACAAAAGGGCTGTAGATTGAGGAGAAATAAAAGAAAAATACGACTTGACCCAGCACAGTCACTCCTGGAATCCACTACCCCAGGAAGTCATGGAGACACACACCAGTGGAACAGACATTTTAAAGGACTGGATAATTTTATGAGCATTAATAACATTTGCAGCTATGCAAGCTAATAAAATGTTACAAGGGTAATCAAACTTCATGCTTCAATGTGTAAGTTGATCACCTGTGAGCGCTAGTAAGGAATTTCCTCTCTGGTGCTGTTGCGCTGAGCAAGTAGCCAGCTGCACCACAGGGGTGCACTTTTAATAAAAAAAAATTAAAATACTACAAAAAGAAATAAGAATCGGTGTCACTGCTGTTGTTGCTATGTCTTTGCTTTGGTTTTCTCCTTCTGCAATAGCTGGCACTCACCAGAGACTCCGAATATCAGTGAGAGCTTTGATGTCAACTTCCTAAGGTTTCCTCTGGCGCAGTTCTGGGACAGCATATCCGATACAACCCAACAATAATATCACTTTACTGCAGGAGGGCTATTCCTATAAGCTGGCAGCAGGAATTTCACCAAGCTTAACCTGTCATCCCCGCACTACGGATCCCACAGTGACTCTTTATATTTCCATACTGAACAAGTTGTGTTGGCCAACTAAGCACAGGCTCTTCCAGTAACTCTGAGCCCCATCACAGAGGAGCTCCAGGTACTCCCAGGAAAACTTGGCAGATTTTGAGGTTTCTACCAATTTAAAACTCTCCAATATGTTATTTATAACATCCAAGCAGCAACCTTGGTGTTTCCAGTGTTTTCTAGCCTCCGAAGTTAATGCCCTCGTAATTAATGAACTGACAGCAAACGTTGCAATCTGCTGCCACAGGCTTTGCAAAAGAACGACAGACTTTGCTCCTGTGCCTACCCTTCTGTTCTAGGGAATCCAGGCTCAGTTCAGCCAGCTGGGGAGGAGACTGAAGGGAGGATGGGACACAGCAGAAGTGTCAAAATAAACCTTTCGCTTCAAAATAACAAGCACAGGGGGGTTACAGATACAAATCCAAAGGGCTGGAGAGGACGAGGGTGTGCTTGAACAAGGGACCTGCTCCAGGAGCCTTCCCTCTCCAAAACAAAAAGAGAAAATAGGTATTGCTCAGAAAGAATATTGGTAAAACACATGCTCTAGGCTCTCTGCTGTGGGCAGACCACAACAGGGTCTAGTGAGCTCTCCTGTGAAGCACAGGCCTTGGGAGCACAGGATTACAGCTCCCTGCCACACCCCTGCCATACCCCCTCCCTCCGCCCTGCCTAAAACCCACTTATATCACCATAGCAACCATACCTAAACCATTCATTAAATCCAAGCAGCCAACACCCAGGCCCGGCTTTGCTGCTTGTGCTCCTCCTGCCCTTGGGAGCACCTTTTCCCAGGTCTCTGAGCCAGAGTTTGGAAAAGGCAAGACACATTTTCCTGGGACAGGAGGAAAATGCATCTCAATGGAATTAAGAGGTCCACCAGTTATCACCTGGGGAGGGTTATTCACAAATTTGCCTTTTGAGTACAAAGTGTGTTTGAAGGAGAACATGAGGATCCATTAACCAGCCTGGACACGCAGGAGTCTGTATTTTCTCTCCTTTCTATTTGTCCTTAGAAAAAAGCAGTTCAATATTCCTTTGGGAGAGAGGAAGCAAAGGACACAAGGATTACATGCGTCAGTCACCCTTTCATTCCCAAACAATCATCACTGTGACAGTGTCCTCCAGGCCACAAACCCCATATTCTTCTGAATTCACAGCATTGAGAATTGCACTCGCTGCCCTCTAAAGCCCTTTCCAAATGACATTCCCTCCTCAGCCACGACAGCATTTGGCCTGGAACACGATATGCCCCAAGAAAGCCATAATTTTTCCATCAGGACAGGAAAGCACTTTAAATCACAGTTAGAAGAGCACCATCATCAGAGACCAGAGCTGAAACCCCATGTGATGTCACACACATGAACCCAGCATGCTGACAACAGCCATGGGGTTTAGAATTACAGGCAATAAAGTATGACATCATGATGACATCATGAAAGGAGAAATTCAATTCCCAGTCTAGGGGCTATCAGTTACAGCTTTATTCGAAAACCTGTCACTATATGCGTGAGCAATGAGCAGAATCCATCATTTCCACAGGTTTTTATGGCCACCATAAATTTGGAGCACTTAGGCCTCAGCCACCTCCCCGTGTCTCTCTGAGCCCATCTGTCAGCTCCTGCAATGCTCCCTCTCCAGATCCCAGCCCTACAATCCCATTTCGGGGAAAATCAAAGCAGCTCAGGGCTGCTGTGAGATGACACAGGTTTGGCTTTGGGGTGACCACGTACCTGTCAGCCCTGCACATGGTTTCCCTCAGTGCTGGGCTGACACAGCTGGATACACCACGGACAAACCCTCTGACACTTGCACGACCACTAAAAGCCATTTTAAAACCTGTTTTGATTAACACTCCCCAGGCAGATGTTTTGAGATCTCCTGGTGCAGGCTGCCCATCTCACCCCCTGCCAAGGCACCTACCAATGTATGTTAATAAAGGATTAATTTCACAGATATATAAAGCATGCAGCCTAGCAGGTCACAGAGGCAGAGGTCAACGCGCTCTCCAGTTAGGCAGGGGGAATATTTTGGGGTGTTTTTATGATTAGATGATATCAATCTGTCTACTCTCACAAATATGATCTGGCTCATGTGGTCATATACACATTTAACTCAGTCTTCATAACACCTCAGGCAGTGATAAGGGATGGATTTTTCATAAGATTTCTGACATAGAAATGGTGTCCCTTGTCTTTGCCTCTTTTTATTGTTTTTATTTCACCTGTTCCTGCAAAAAACAAAGCAGTGCCATGACCCAACAGATATTTCCTGGAGTATATCAGAGACTTTTGACCATGTTATTTCCAGTCATGAGCTGGGAAAATTCTCCACTGCAATGAACTCCTACTTCCAATTTCCTGACCTCCACAGCATTAGATTAGTCTGGTCTTTACCAGATACTGTGAAAATACAGAAATATACTCTGCTTGTTCCCACCCAGGACACAATTCCCCAGAGTATTAAAACAAAATTAAAATTATCCATTTCCATCCATTGTGGCTGCATTTGTCCCACTCAGCTCTTACAGGTCTACTGCAAAAATGTCATCCCATGCAAAAGTGACCTCCTTGCATTATCAGTGTGATTACCAGTCACTTGAGACTTTCTGGATATCCTTGACTCAACCCCAAAATCCCTGCCCAGGATGCTTAAAGGTGGTGCCTTTAAGGGCGTTCAGTTGATAGACATCAAACATCATATCAAATTATGAGACATTTTTAACTATTGTTGATGCCCAGAATAACCTTGTTGATGCACAGAATAACTTTGTTGATGCATAATCCCTGAAAAAAACAAAAAAAAAAAGTCACAGTGACAGCTGGGTACAAAATATTCAAGTTCTACTAAGGATCTGGCAGTATCAGCTGAATCATAACCCAGTGCAGAGTTCACTTTATTTTCAAGATATTTCATAAGATAGTCTTTACACTATCTCAGTTCATCACTTCTGTGGAAAGATCAAGGATAACACTGGGGTTTGGAGATGAAAGAACT
The DNA here is from genome assembly GCA_013399455.1 of Anthoscopus minutus. Taxonomy (NCBI): domain Eukaryota; kingdom Metazoa; phylum Chordata; class Aves; order Passeriformes; family Paridae; genus Anthoscopus; species Anthoscopus minutus. The sequence continues at coordinate 502,158 of VWYI01043070.1, forward strand.
TGGCAAGTCACCTTCTCTTTTCTCACAGGCAGTGAATAAGCAAAGAACAAAGCCTCCTCGTTTAAGAAGGGCTGTTGGACAAGTCACTTTTGAGGGGGTCTCTTGGTATTTAGGGAGGGCAAAGAGCTGCTAAAATTCCTCACATAACCACCCCCTTCAGTTCCCAGGTCTTGCAGGTATCATTTCAGTTCTGCACCTCTGATTACTTGTAGGTTTTCCTGAAGTGTGACTGTGCACTAATACCCAGCACTGAGAATGATTTTTAAATGCCAGTGAGTTTCTCTTAACCTGATTTCCACCGTCTCCATCAGTTACACACAATTAACAGGTAATTATAGTCAGGTTCCAAGACAGCAGCCTGCATGCAACACTCCCCTTGCCCAATATGCCTAACACACCATGCAGCTCCACCTTCACCAGCCAGGAGACAGGAAAAATGGGAAAGGGATTGACTCAATAACCTGAGACTTGCTGCAAAAATGTAGCTCCAAGTTAAACATTCAGAGCATACGCGACCAGAGCACCAGCAATTACTGGATTTGTTACTGCCTCAACCATCATGACAGGCATTGAAATAAATCTCATTTATATGACATACAGTCATCTAGAAATGCCTTTTTTTTAAAAAAGAAATTCTTTTAAGATGTCAATGCGTTACACATGGCTCCGTTTTGAGACCTCTCCAGACTGGAGATCAGACAAGATATACAAGCCTTTCAGCCTGCCAAGCTTCATACTTGTTAGGAGTAAGCCTGAATTCGGAATTTTCTATACAGTGCCTCCATGAATTTGATTAAGAAAGGCCTCTTGCCACTAAATGTTGGCTGCAGGGATCCAACTCCCCCTCTCCCATCATCCTGCAGTGTTCCCTAAAGGCCGGGCTGATCACGGCTGTGCTCCAGACGTTCATGCTGCATTTCCCTCTATAGCTCAAGCCTGGGATGTTTCTCTGGAGCCTGAAGCACAGCCCAGATGTTTCTCCCAGCCCTCCAGGCATCCCCACCCCCGTCTGGTACCCCCCATGCCCTTGCTCACCACGCTGGCACAACCACACCGGTTTGGAAGACAGAGTGGGCTGGGGAGTCTCTCAGCTGTTCTGGTCCATGGATGCCAAGATCTGGGCAAGAGGTTACTTGATGTCCAAACCTGTGCCAGGGAAGGGTTAGGCTGGAGATCAGGGAAAGGTTCTTGCCCCAGAGGGTGGTCAAGGTTTGAACAGGCTCCTCAGGGACAGGCCATGGCCCCAAGGCTGCCAGAGCTCCAGCTTTCAGGGATGCACAGGGTGGAATTGTTGGGGTGTCCTGGACAGGGCCAGGAGCTGGACTACAATCCTTGTGGGTCCATTCCAGCTCAGCCTATTCCATGGTTCTATGAAACTCAAGAGCATCTCCCTCAAAAGGTCCTGCCTCTGAGTTCAGGGTACTGGCATTCCTGAAAACCGTGGTCCTAAGGCAACTGCTTCACCACATCACTCTTCCCTTAAATACTTTGGAAAGGGTCATTCTGGCAGATGCTGTAATCCACCCACCAAGCAGCAAAGAAAACCACTTGTTACCTTCCTCCATTTACGTATTACACTCCCACAAATTACAGCTCAATTAGGCTCTCCTAGAATCCATCACACAGCTCCAGGAGAATGTAGTCCCAGCAACTGCGCTCTACAGGCAAGCTGAGGCAGTAAATAGAAAGGGCTAATTGGGGAAGGGGGGAGATGCTGTTTCCTGATGTAAAAATAACTGACACTTCCAGGAAATAATGGTATAAATAGAAAATTAAGCCATTCCTTCTCCAAAAATATTTCATAATTATGTGTCATAAAAATAATTAGGTTATGGTGAATTAGTACAAATGTTTACAGCAAAATTGCCATGCAAAACATTATGGGTAATAACATGCTAATTGCTGTAGAAGCAAAAGCTGATTATGTTTCAGCAATATTAAAAGTTGCCAACTCAGCGCTGCCATCCAAGCTCCGATATCTCTCAGCAGCATCTAAGGACACAGGGAAAACTGGTGAGGAGAGCAGGACACAGCAGGTGGGCAGTCTGAGCCCTGCCAAGCACTTCCCTTGCTGGGTGGCAATTCCTAGAAAGCTCACGCCAGGTAGTCCTCAGGGAGCACCCTCAGAGGACAAGGCATCACCCTCGCTCCCTGGTGAGGCTGAGTGAACAGGGAACAGGCAGGAGGGGACTCAGCTGGGGCTGCCCAAGTGGTGGCTGAGATCTAGTCCTGCACAGCCAGCTCCCAGCCAGAGCCAGACGGGATCTGGATCCTGTTCTGTGCAGATCCTGTTCCATGTGGATCATCACCTGAGCAGCTGCTCTGCCCCATGGCAGGCCTGCAAGACCCCATCCCTAAGTCTGGGCAGGATGGTGCTGAGGCTGAGCTGACATGGATTTTTCACCCCAAGGCCCTGCAGGGTGGATCACTCTGTCACCTCTCCTCTGAGCACCTGCTCGCTGCCTGGCGCAGCCCAGATTCCTCCTGCTCCTGCCACACAACTGTCCCAGAAGAATCGGGTCCTGCCACCAAAGGATGGTCTCAGTCAATCCCAGAACAACACCTCCCCTGCTCTGCCCGCTCAGTTCCCTCTACCCAGCAGGTTCCACAGGTGGCCGAGGGTGAGCTGCTCGTGCCAGGAGCCCGCCATGGGATCTGTGGTATCTGCAGCAGCAGCTGCCACTGCTTGAAGATGCCTTTTTTACAGCATCAGTGTCCTCCTGGGAGCTGGGCTGTCTGCACACACATCTCCAACCCACTGCTCACCCAACCCATGTGCCCAGTGCTCTTTGGGTTGGATCCCCTTGATCCAGAATGTCTCAGGAGAATTGGGGTTTGAGTATTTCTAGAGCATGGGCAAAGGTCTTTCACATATCTCCATAAATCTGTTTGGCTCCTTGTCCCTTTGTCAGCAGATGTGGCAAATTGCTCAAGGGGAGCACTGTGTAAAGTTAAAGGTGTGAATTTAAAGCTCATTTCTTCAAAATTAGGAAATCTGTGCAGAATGTTCTCACTCAGAACTGAAGTGACATTAATCGGGTTTACCAAGCTCATTTCCAACACAAATGCCGATAAACCGGATTACATTTCAGTGGGGATGTTCACACAAAACTTCAACATAGTTTAGCTAATCCTCTTTCTGAGTAAATTTGCCTTAAACTCTCTAAGTGTCCCATATTACAGTTTCTCCTGCCAGGGAGTTGCTGAGTTTTACCATTGAAAACTTGATCACCTTTGTCCTTGTCTTATTAGGCTGGAAATAAGTGTCTTTCCAAAAGGCAGAAATTTTTCATTCCCCTTTTACCAGTGCCTGGAGCCGAGGCAGTTCTCAGACCATTACAGACCTGGGAAAACTGTCCCAAGAGCAGGCAAATCCAATCCCTGGTGGGAGGTGTCCCTGTCCACAGCTCGGGGGCTGGAACTGGATGATCACTCAGGTCCTTCCAACCCAAACCATCCTGCGATTCTGCGATTCTTTGGAGGAGCTGTGGACCCCTCACACCTCCCCAAACCCCTCACACCTCCGCAGGCTCCAGCGATGACCCTTGTGTGACACCACGGGCATTGATGGCGCTCCTAAGTTTGCAAATACTGGATGAAAGGAAAGGCGCCGTGGAAATGGTGGGGTTACTTTTTTTTTTTTTAATAACAAAGCGTCGTTTGAGATGTTAATTGCGGCGCTGGCTAATGAGAGGCTGTGCCGTGAATAGGCTCGGAGCCGGCCTCTCCTCTCGCTCGGCTCCGCGGAGCTGAAAGACGCGTTCGAGGCGCTGGAGCCCGGCCGTGCGCCGCGCCGCGCTCATTATGCACCGAGTCACACCGGGCAGCTCCCGGCAGAACGCCGAGACAGAGGTAAACCATTATTTGGAAACAAAGGAGGGCTCTCTCCATCCTAATTAGCGGCAGGTTGCAGAGAGCAGCGGCGGAAGGCGAAGGTCACTTCCCACAAGGCTCAGCTCAGGATGCCAAAACACCCACTTAATTCAGGCGGCTCAGCGGGCAGAGTCAGACCAGAGCAATTACACTCCCTGGATTTCCCCACGGAAGGGTTTAACAATGCAACTCTTGGAAAGAAAGGTGACTGCAGGAGCTCTTTATTCTGCCACCTCGGAGCAGGGGGAAGCGCAGCCCACCGCGCTGCCGACTCCAGCACCGGCACGGCTGTGTCTTTGTGGCTCTCCGCTGGGAGCCCAGCTGGGAGGGCGGGCTTTCTCTTTATTTTTAACTTGAGAAATGAATAAGAACAAATTTTAACATTTAAAAAACAAAGATAGAAAGAACCACAAACATGAAGACCCTTTGGAGTGGGTTGAGTTCCCTCTGAGTATTCCCAAATTTTCTGCCAGATGCTGTCGGTGAGAATTAACCTTTAAAGGAGCCATCTAAGCATGAACCCTGGGAGCCTTCTTGGAAGAAGCAGTTCCACTGCTGGGATAGTCCTTGCGTGGCTCAGCCGAAGGATTCAGCTGTTCTGTTAAATGGCTCACTGCACCCCAGCCACCTCACACAGACAGCTCTTCCAAAAGGTCAAAGCATCTTTTTTGCCCTCAGCTGATATTTCCTCCCTGCACACACCGCGGGTGATGTGTGAGCACATCTGCCCTCCTGTCACACCTCTCACAGCTCCCTCACACAGCCACTCCCCCTCAAAGCATCTGCACCGCCCTTGGCACCTTCTGCTGAGGGCAGGAGCATTTCCCGGGGGGCTGTGCAGGAACACAAACACCTTCATCGCTTTCAAAGACTCCAGAATGGGGAATTTGCACTGGGAAAGGAAGACTGAGATTTTTCTAAAGTTCTTTCTTTTTAGCCTGATAAACAAGGGATGCAGACACCATCTGGATCCCCCCTCAAAGGCTTCAGATCCAACATGTTGTCCAGACCCCTCTTCCCTGTTCCAGCTAACAGCAAGTGATCACCAGCACATACTGGATAGGATCCATCCCAATCCATCTTTGGATGGGAAACAGCTTCAGCCAGAAGCTCAGTGGGAGGCAGAGCAGCCATGGGGTTAGTGCAGCTTTCTTTGAATCATTTGTGAAATACATTTCAGATCACAACCTGCAGCTCTTTCTCTCCAACATGCTCCACGCTGTTCACAATCATCTCACAGCATGGAGGAGTCCAGCCGACCTTCTACTTCCCACTCCTGAGCCACAGCTGCCTCGTGCTCCACAAACCCACACTTAATGTTGGACCAGAGATGCCCAAAACATCTCTCAGAGCTGCAATTCCCCCTCATTTCCTCTCCCAGCTGCATCAGCAGTAACTAATACTGAGCACTGGCATTACAGGCCTTTCCAGCTGTTCCCAAGCAGCCCACAAAACATCTGGCAGTGCTTGAGAGGGCTCTGGTGTCAGCATGTTGCAGCCATGCCCACTGTTCCCAGTGCGAGGACCAAGTTGGCCCTGGCACAGGGCTGGGGACACATTGGGTGGATCTCAACATCCTGCCAGCCCTGCTCAGTCACAGGCTGGCCTCTATCCTGGCACATCTCTTGGCATCAGGCTGACTTTGCAGATCTGGGTGGCTGGAGATGAAAGTTGTTCTTTTGCTCAGGACATATTTCTAGGTCCTTTTGGAAAGTGATGAGGGACTGTTTTACGTGCAGGCCTAAACCAGGAACAGAGGTGCTCAGTGGGGAAGGGAGGTTTTCCAGCAGGGTTGTATGGCTTTCCACAGAGCTGGTGATCCCATCATGCCTCCCTCATTCCTATTAAAATGCTGTTTGCCCTCTGGCTGCACTCCCAGTCCCCCCTGGCCACAGCTCCCATAGGGGATGTTAACTGCTGCCTCTGTTTCTGGAGCTCAGATTTGCTCCTCAAACTTCTCCCAAGTGATAAAACCTTCAGTCAGGTGAAGTCACATCAGTGCCACCACCACCTCCACCCCAAGTACACAGAGGAAACACACCTTTGCTTCTACATTTCTGTGACTCCAGGTGAGAGTTGGTTATGGCAAATCAACCAATATTCACAACAACCAAACTGCAGCCAGGGCCCCTTGATTGCCTCTTCCCCTGTTAAAAGCCAACTCAAAAAGTCACCAGGTACCTCACAACCAGCAATTCACAAAATTAGCCCCCTGCAGCTTTCTTACTCTTGACACTCAGCTCCTGCAGAACCCAGAGGAAGAGCTCTTTCCCTCTCCTCCTCCTCCTCCTCCTCACACCTCCAGAGCCTCTGCTCCAACAAAGTCTGAGCTGCCCTCTTTTTCTGGGCAGTACTGGTGCTTCTTCAGCCATGTTCTCTCCAGCCCCACACACTGCTGGGAGCTCACTCAAGAGACAAGAAGCTCCTCTGCTCACCAAACTTCATCCAAGCATTGCACAGGGCATCTGCTGAGCACAGCAGCTTGTCCCAACTCCACCCATGCCTTTTTCTTTGTCTATCTCTTGCCCCTGAGGAAAGGCTAGAGGAAAGGAGAAAATTGGGGCCTAGCTCCCTTCCTTTGCACAGCAACAGAGCCAGGGAAGGCCCCTGGTGGATTTTTTCCAGTGGAAGATCTTGCTGGTAGGAGATGAGCATCAGCAAGGAGCCTCCCACACTGGGCCAATACCACCACTTCCAGAGATGCTCCTACACTCCTGACCCACAGCTGCTGGAAACCACCTGGGACTTCCACCTGCCCTCCTGATGGAAAACACTCTGCCTGCTGTCTCCAGCCCTGCAGGTGGGAGGAGATGCCTCTGCTCAGTGCTCTGCTGACCAACACAACCCTCCATGCTGATGGACCTTCAGAAACGCCCCTTCTCCACCACCCACTCTTGCTCCCCAGCAATTAAACCCTGCCTGCCACGGCTGGGCAAGATAAATGGTGTTTATTGGGATGGCTTTCCCGTGTGCCAAACATAAAACAAAACACCAATCGATAGAGCTGCCTCACCTGATGGTTTTATTTCTCTTCTACTCCCGCCCCCACTTTTAACTTTGCAGAGCTCTGGAGCTCTCGGCGGGGTTTGCACCGTGATGATAAACCAACAGATCCTCATTAACCCGTGGGCAAGAGCAAGAATTTGCCTTTTCTCTCCCTTTCCCTTTTCCCATTTTTAATTTTTTTTTAACTCTCCCTCTATCAATATTTGATGAGGGTAATTTCAAAGACTTGTTTAGTATGATCTCCACATAAGGAGTCCTTGGGAGTGTTTATCACGTTTGAGGTATAATTACATTCAAATGCTGAGACACAGTTGCCAGGGTTACAGCTGCTGGTGGTTCCTCCAGCTTTTGTGTGTCTGGGGTTTCTCACCGCCCCCCGTGCACTCGCACACCCCACGTGCTCCACTCCTCAGGGGAAACAGGGGAGGGGGATGGATGGGAAGCTCAAGGACCAGCAGTGGCCAGGGCAAGTCACACCAGCACGTCCCAGCCTGAAGGAAAGTCAGCGTTCCCTTCAGGGTGCACCCACTGCAGGGATTTGAGGTCAGGGATGGGGTAGAGGAAGAGTCAAGGAGGGAGTTTAGTGTTGCTGACAAAAATACTGCAGTAAAACCCTCCAGCCATTCCCTTGGGTCCTATCACTGTGAGAGGAGGGAGGTTTAGCTTGGATAACAGGGAAAGGTTCTTCCCCAGAGGGTGCTGGGGCATTGAGCAGGCTCCCCAGGGAATGGGCACGGCCCCAAGGCTGCCAGAGCTCCAGGACCCTTTGGACGACGTGCTCAGGGATGCACAGGCTGGGATTGTTGGGGTGTCTGCAGGGCCAGGAGCTGGACTGGATGATCCCTGTGTGTCCCTTCCAGCTCAGAATGTTCTATTGACTCAATGAACCTCAGTGGAGTAAAAGCTTCATGGAAGGAGAGGCAGAGCCAAGCCACGAATTGCCTGTGACAGAGGGCTGCAGAATCCCAAGGGAGGGGTCCAACGATTCCAGCACTGGGATGGGACCTCCTTGCACTCTCAGCTTTCTCCACCTTGCCACAATCTCCCCTGCTCTCACCAACCCAGGAGAATCTTCTCAAGAGGTGCATGGTGCTCAAGGACACCATCTCTGTGTGTGCCAAAATGAGGACACAAACTCCAGCTGAGACAGCATTCTGGGCATTAGCCTGCCTTAAAGCAGATACACACAGAGATAGGTGGGTGCATGATGGATGGATGGATGGCTGGATGGCTGGATGGCTGGATGGATGGATGGATGGATGGATGGATGATGGATGATGGATGGATGGATGGATGGATGGATGATGGATGATGGATGGATGGATGGATGGATGGATGATGGATGATGGATGGATGGATGGATGGATGGATGATGGATGATGGATGGATGGATGGATGGATGGATGATGGATGATGGATGGATGGATGGATGGATGGATGATGGATGATGGATGGATGGATGGATGGATGGATGATGGATGATGGATGGATGGATGGATGGATGGATGATGGATGATGGATGGATGGATGGATGGATGGATGATGGATGATGGATGGATGGATGGATGGATGGATGATGGATGATGGATGGATGGATGGATGGATGGATGATGGATGATGGATGGATGGATGGATGGATGGATGATGGATGATGGATGGATGGATGGATGGATGGATGATGGATGATGGATGGATGGATGGATGGATGGATGATGGATGATGGATGGATGGATGGATGGATGGATGATGGATGATGGATGGATGGATGGATGGATGGATGATGGATGATGGATGGATGGATGGATGGATGGATGATGGATGATGGATGGATGGATGGATGGATGGATGATGGATGATGGATGGATGGATGGATGGATGGATGATGGATGATGGATGGATGGATGGATGGATGGATGATGGATGATGGATGGATGGATGGATGGATGGATGATGGATGATGGATGGATGGATGGATGGATGGATGATGGATGATGGATGGATGGATGGATGGATGGATGATGGATGATGGATGGATGGATGCATGGATGCATGGATGCATGGATGGATGCATGGATGGATGATCTGGGCTACCTGCTGGAGACCTGGTCTCACACTGCTGGCCGTGCAGAGAGGGAAGGAGCTAGTTCAAGCTCTTTGCTGTCACTTAACCAAAGCCCAGCCACTGCAGTGCTGTGTGTGTAAAAGCCACCTGACCACCCGAGCTGGGAGCAGCCCCTGGCCTGTCCTTGCTGCCAGTGTGGACCTACTGGAATGCCCCTAAGACTCTGATGTACTGGGAAAAAATTAAAACCTGAGCATTTCCACCCCAGCATGACATCCCATCTCCACTGCAGCAGTAACTTGGAGATCGCCAGGCCAAGGGCAGTGCTTAACAACATCCCCCAGGGCATGTTGGAAATGCCAAGGCACCAAGGAAATGCCATTCCCTGCTCCTGCCCAGGCTCTGGGGCTGAAGTCAGGCTGCCAAGCCAGATTCACTTCCTTTCCCTGGCCTGCAGATAGGCAGAGGCTCAGCTCCTACCTGGCACTTCCTGGACTGCATCAGTAAATGCAGTTTACCCGGGCAGCAAGGAACTGGGATTGAATTGCCTTTGTTCTAGTTCCAGGTTTAAATAATATGAACCTCTCTACAATAGGCAACGTTATCGCTAATCCCCACAGCTGAGCCTGAAATAAGCTTACAAACCATGCAGTAGCACTGTGGGAAGAACAATTATTCCAACAAAGGATGGAGAGGGGAGGAAACAACCATGAGCTCCTTGGATTAGATGGAGGTTGAACACAATTGTTGTCAAGTCACAATAAATAAATAATAATTTTTATTTTTTTTAAAGCCACCAAAACACAAAACAAGCAAACACCAAGAACAAATGCAGCGTGAAGGCACAGTAAAATATTTACAATTATTTCAATGGAAAAAGGTACCCGCTGCAGTCAATAGGTTGTAAAACAAATTCAGATGGAAGCTATTGTTTACCCCTAAATCAGCTCTAATGCACTGGCAAATGTGATTATCAGCATTCTGCGGGGAGTGGCAGCATCGGCATTCATTCCAGGTGTGCTCAGTGAAGGCTCTCTTGGCCACAGGTTCATTTGTAATTATTAAAATGCAACTTGTTAGCCATGCAGCAAGTCCCAAATTTCTGGGCAGCAACACATGCAGGGTTTGCTTTAATTTATTATGTGCAATTTCTGTATTATTTTACTGTGTCAATGCCACAATGCAAATGAAGAAACCCCAGCTCAGAGGCTCCAAAGGGAAGAGAGCTGAGCACTCCTGGTGACTTAGAGCTGGCACATCTTTTGTTCCTGGGGAAAGCTTTTCCATCAAGGACAAACAGCCAGAGAGCTGGCAGCCACGGTGGCTGTTCCCACTGCCAGGGGTGGGGAAGGGACCAGCTCAGTGCCTGGGCACACACCAGGGTGAAGGCAGTAATGTAGGGAAGGGAAGACTTGGTATCACCCTAAGGACTCACACTAGTGCACTGCTGGGCCACCCTGTTATCCAAAATAACAGCAAATACAGGGAAGTGGCAGAAAAACAGAGAGAAGTCTTAAGATAGTTTGCAGCACGAGATGTGAGAGATTACAAAATGGTTTGGGTCAGAAGGGACCTTAAAGCTCATCCAGTGCACCTCCTTGCCATGGACAGGGACACCTTCCACTGTCCCAGGCTGCTTCAAGTCCTGTCCAGCCTGGCCTTGGACACTCCCAGGGATCCAGGGACAGCCACAGCTTCTGTGGGCACCCTGTGCCAGGGCCTCACCTCCCTCACAGGAAAGAATTTCATCCTAATGTTCTATCTAACTTCCTGCTGGTTTAAAGAGTTTCCCTGTTGTCCACCAACACCCCCAAGCCCTTTTCCTCAGGGCAGCTCTCTATGCTTTCCCCACTCAGTCTGTGTTTGTGCCTCGGATTGCCTCGATCTAGGTGCAGGACCTTGCATTTAGCCTTGTTGAACTTCACCAGAGGAATGCAGGATCCCTCATCTCACTTATCCAAAAGGAGAGCAAGGGCAAATCCAGGTGAGAAATCCTGGAGCAGGTCTGCTGCAGCTGGAATGAAGAGCTTTTGAGGAGAGGAGCATCTGGACAAAGCTGCAAGGGAAGATTGGCTCTGTTTGTCAAAGGGTTCAGCACAGGGAGATAGAGAGTCATGGAATCCAAACAACTCCCCCAAAATGCCCATTACCATCCCCAAAGGAGAGGGCCAGGTGGAAATCTGAGCCTAAGGAATTTTAGGTATCAGGTAGGGAGGATGAAGACGTTGGGATGAGGGTCCATAGTGGTGTAAAGAGAGCACTACTTGGTGGCCTCACCTCCCAAGGCAATGGCACCGGGGATGCCACTTATCAGGGGAAAGAAATGGGATTGAGGTGAGCGCGGAGCATGTCTGAGCATTCAAATTACAAGCAGGGCTTGTAAGGGACAGGATCTGACATTTAATGCCTCTGTTTGCAAAGTGCTTGACATTCACGATAACAGGAGCGGCACAGACTGGCGGGGGGGGGGGGGNCAGGAGCGGCATAGACGGGCGGGGGTGGGGGGGATGGGCTCCGGATTCCCCGGAAAGCGAGTGAAAAACAGCCTGGTTTTCCCTCTGCAGCAGCTGAGAACATCCCTGGGAGATGCAAAGGCAGGGAGCTGCGTGTGTCACACAAACACCTGGAGCACCCCTGGGATAGGCTGCCTGCAGATTCCCGGAAAAGTCACCTCACCCCCTCGTGCCTGAGCTTTCGTCCCTATAAGATGGATCATCCCTCCCGCTTGCCAGTTCCACAGAAGATGTGCCACATGTGCGGAGCACACACCCAAAGGAGCCAGGCTGTGATCTTACCTGGGGCTCTGAGGAGCCATTATAAGAGAAATAACGTTCAACACTCAGTCTTCTCTTGAAAAGCTGCAGACTGGATGGAAAGACCTTATTTTAAGGTGCCTCTCCTGACAGCAGGTCAGGGATGGAAAAAGGGAAATCAGAGTTACAGCTAATGCTTGGCAGGAGCTGGAGGCTTGGAACCAGTTTTAATGCAGGGCTCAGCCTGGAGGTGCCACCACTGTTGTGGGCAGCTGGGTCCTCAGCAAGAGGTGCCAAGCCCTGAGGGGTGCCCAGATTGTCTGATCAGGGCTTAGAGCAACCTGGGATAGTGGAAGGTGTCCCTGCCCATGGTGGGGGTGGGACTGGATGAGCTTTGAGGTCCCTTCCAGCCCAAACCATTCTATGCTTCCCTCCCCCAGGAAAACTCCCTAACTCCCTATCCCACACTGGCCTCCAGAGGTTCTCCTGGCATGGCAGGAGAGTGGCCTGCAAGAGCAGATCAGTTTCAGGGTGTCCCCCAGTAGTGCCAGGTTCTATAGGGCAGGGCCTGGCAAAGCTGAGCTCAGGAAGGCTGATGGCAAGACTACTCAGTGTTGACACAAAACAGTGTTGTTACCACAGGTGAGCACTTAATTCCCTTGTGGTGTTAATGGCCTGTCCAGCACAGAAACAGGACTCGTCTGGCAGCAGGGGAGGGAACAGAGAGCAAGGTCCCCAGAGCACAGTGCAGATCCTGCTCTCTCAGCCATCCATCCAGCCATGTCTTCTCTTAATTACATTAAAATAACACTCTCCCACCTCATTTTTTATTATTAGGAATGAACAGATTTAAAGCATTTCCCCTCAAATTATGGTTCACCTGAGTAGATAATTAAAAGACTATAAAGGAGATACACTTTTATGTGTAATTACGCCTACTTCTGCTGCTGTATCAGGGTTTCAAAAATATTTGCAAAACAACTCAAAACTTTTATTTTGTCAGCATCATAATTGCTGCTTGTCAGGGCTATCGGTGCCAGTGTCTGCTCAAACAGGAGCAGCATATCTCAGGCAGCCTTGCTGGGGGAGGGAGGAGTGTGGAGCTGCAAAGCATCCCAGGAAATCTGCTGGCAGAACAGCTGTGCACACTGTGCCATGGAGCTGGCACTGAGCTTACCCAGTGAACAGGAGAAGGATGGAAAGGAGAAGGATGCTTGAGTTTTGCAGGGAGTCAGGAGGCTGAAGGGAGGATGCTCAGGCTCCTGGCCGATCAGTGCAAAGTTTGTTCCCTGTCCCTCATGTTTGTGGAGACCCACAGGGACAAATCTCCACACACTGCTGGATGCATCTGGATTGGTTTGGCACACTGAAGGCTCAGCATAGAATCAGAACCCCAGGATGGTTTGTGTTGGAAGTGAGTTTAAAGCTCATCCATTCCCACCCTATGCCATGGGCAGCGACACCTCCCACTAGCCCAGGGTGCTCCAAGCCCCGTCTAACCTGACCTGGAACAGTTCCAGGGATGAAGCAGCCACAGTTTCTCAGGGCACCCTGTGCCAGAGCCTCGACACGCTCACAGCCAAGAATCATTTCCCAATTATCTCACCTAAGCCACTCCCCCTTGTCCTATCACTCCATGCTCTTGTCCAAACTCGCTCTCCAGCTCTCTTGCCCAGATCTCCCGATCCTATTTACTTCTTCCCTGCATTTGGTGCTCCTGCAGAGGAGCTGGGTCTGTCCCTGTGTGCAGTGGTAGCACCCACACCTACGTGCAGGAGCAGAGGTGCGTTCATCTTCCTGACGGGGACAGGCTGGGAGTGGCTGTTCCCTGCTCCTCGGGAGGCTTCCTCTGCTCCGGGGGATGCAGCACTGGCCACCGGCTGCCAGCAGAGAGTCTCGGGCACTGGCACCCGGTCTGGCGAGAGCACAGCTCCCTGCAGCCGCCCCCGGCACCCCGGGGGTGACACCGCGCAGCTCAGCCCGGCTGGGCTCATTAACTGACGCTCGAGATGCCGCGGGTAATTAGCACAGCTCAACGAGCGGGAGCAGCGCTTGGCACTCCCAGCCTGTCCCGACTATGCCACACATCCCTCTGCAGTAAAGAAACAAGTTCTCCCGGCGCTGACGGCGGAGATGGGTCGGCATCTCGCGCCCCAGCTGCTCTCCACCCCCGGCAAGGCTTAGCAGGGTATGAAATCTAAAGGAAAGGGGTCCAGAAGAGAGTGTCGGGACACGCAAAGGAAGCAAAGGACGACAGAGCACGGAAAAAGACGCTGACTCAGCACAGCCAGGCCGCTTGAAGAGCGAGGGAGCACGGGCAGTGGGCAGGACAAGGAGCCTGGAGGCCCCAGGAGCACTGGAGGGCAGAGAGGTCCAAGAGAGTGGCAAGGAAACGCCTGGGGCCCCTGGTGCAACTTGAGGGGAGCAAAGCTTGTCAAGGAATGTCTGCAGCAACAAATGAGAAAGAAGATCAGGCAAGGACAGGATGCAGGTAATCCCAGGGGTGCTGTTACAGCTACAGACAGACCTGCACTTCACACTGGGCACAGCAGGTTCCAGGCTATCCACTAGTTTCTCCCTGACTTATAATCACAGAATCATGCAATAGGCTGAATTGGATAGGACCCACAAGGATCAGGGTGCAATTCCTGGCCCTGAATAGACACCCCAACCATCCTAACCTGGGCCTGAGTGCATTGTCCAAATACTCCTGGAGCTCTGGCAGCCTTGGGGCTATGCCCATTCCCTCGGGAGCCTGGGCAGTGCCCCAGCACCGTGTGGGGGAAGAACCTTTTCCTGATACTCAGCCAAAATATCCCCTGAGTTGTCCTGGGGAAAACCCCTAGTGGTGAGTGAAGCTCAGCTGAGATAATTTTGTGCTGCTCCTTGTTTGAAGACACTGACTGCATGTGCAGCCTGGAGAGCCTCCAAATGACCAAATTTGATCAAAACAGGAGCCACGTCAAGAACCAGCCCCAGCACAATCTCCAAATTGCTGGCCTGGTCGGCTTCCCAGAGCGCACATACCACAGTCCTATGGAGGGTCACCCACTCCCACCCATGACATTGGACCCACGTGTTTTCAGGGCCAAGTGACCAAGCAGATACTGAACAGAGGAGGCAAGGTGGTTTCCCTGGGAGGATGGAGCTGCTGAGATGAAGGCTGAGCAGGGACCACCAGCATGGGGCCAGCACCAGGCTGGACATGCCCTGCTCTCCTTGCTGGGACACCCAGAGCCAGCAGATGCCCATGGTCACTGCTGGGTGCCAAACACTCCCAGGTGTGGAATGCCAGCTCTCTGGGCCTCCCAGGGTGCCAAAGTGCTTTGAAGTCCCCAAATCCACACTTGAGCTTGCTATATATAAAGAAGATATAATACCCTGTCTCCCTCAGAAGGGCAAGGGGAAATAAATTAATTACTGTTTATAAGGGGCTAAGAAACTCTGGTTAGAGAGCCAGGGAAGGGGCCCACGAGGGAAATGAATAATTTGGTGTGCAGGAAGAGGAAGGTAAATAATGCATGGGCTGCCATGACACTGGGAGAGGAAAGGCTCAGGAGCAGCTCCAGGTGTGGCACAAGGCCAGGCCAGGAACACACCCCTTCAGCAGCGGAGGGGAAGGCACCTCACAGCCCTGCCTGGGACTTGAATGAGGAAATGTGGGCAGGTGGGAAGGACTACTGAACCCACCTAGCTCCTGAGCCAGGCAGCACGGATATCTTGTGGTTTGGGGAGCTTTTCACTTCCCCCGTTCCTTCAGAGGGGCACCAGCATCTCCAGTTGGGTCCATAAGCAGCAGGAACAGCCCCCAAAGTTGGGGTGACAGCAGAGACATTTTCCCACCCAGTAAATGCCAGCATCCCACAGCACCTTACAGCAAAGCATTCACTCCTCCAGGGCCAAGTGGGGGCAAGAAGTGTTTCTGAGGGGTTGATCCTGCAGGAAAGCATCTTGGACCCTCCCCATTGTTGAGGGCAGGGGCAGAGGAGCCCAGCTCACAGCACAGCAGCAGCTCATACATGTCTTGCATCCTGCCCAAATCCCAGGAGGTGGGATTTGCACTGTCAGCTGGGTGAGATCGTGTATCTGGGAGCTTCATGGAATCCTAGGATGGTTTGGTTTGTAACAGACCTTGAAACTCATCCACTTCAATCTCCCACTACTCCAGGCTGCTCCAAGCTCTGTCTAACGTGGCCTTGGACACTCCCAGAGATCCAGGGCCAGCCACAGCTTCTCTGAGCAACCTGTGCCAGGGCCTCAGCTCTGCCATAGGGAAGAATTCCTTCCCCATATCTCATCTATCCCTGCCCTCTGGAAGTGGGAAGTCATTCACCTTTGTCCTGTCCCTCCATCCCTTGTCCAAAGTCCCTCTCCAGCTCTCCTGGAGCCCCTTGGAAGGGCTCTAAGGTCTCCCTGAAAACTTCCCCTCTTCAGGTGAACACTCCCATTCTCCCAGCCTGGCTCCAGAGCAGAGAGGCTCCAGCCCTTGGGAGCATTTCCATGGCCTCTGGACTCACTCCAACAGCTCCACATTCTTCTTATGCTGGAGGTCCAGAGCTGGATGCAGCACTGCAGCTGGGGTCTCACCTGAGCAGAGCAGAGGGGTAGAATCCCATCCTTGGGTGCTGCTGGTGGCTTAGGGCAGCGAAGGGAGAGGCTGTGCAGGTTTAATCAGGGTAGTACCTGAAATCTAGCTAAAAGCAACTGCTTGGAGTAAATCCTGCCCTGTCCCCATCACACTGGAGCAGAGGGAGGATGTGGTATCACTTAGGAGGGGTATGTGGGGTGACCACATAAACAGGAACCAGCCCCTTGCTGGCAACAGGAAGTGGCTTTCTTGAAAGCATTCCCCAAAACCTCTCCAGAGGGCCTGGAGGAGATTTCAACACTGCAGCAGCCTCAGACCAGCTCCATCCAAGCCCTTCTGGCTCTCCAGCACTGCTGAGCCTGCCTGGATTGTCCTCCAGGAAAATCCTAGCACTTTTAATAGGCGATGAGGCATCTCCAATAATTCCAGCAGATGCTGCCAGTTAATGTGGGTTGGCACAGAACTTTATCATCGGCCCATATTGCTCCAATTACAATTTAGCCTATGGTCCTCTTGGGCTCATCTTTTATTTGCCTTTCACTGCCGAGTGTGGGAGGGAGGGGAGGTGGGAGAGGCGGGGGAATGTGTGCCTGACCTCTCCCTCCTGCACTGCCACATGCCCACACAGCCAGTGCATTCCCAGCCACTCTCTTCCCTTGGGAAGGGCTGTCCTCGGGCTAGAGCTGTGCATCTGGAATAAGAGCAAGCATCTCTCACCAGACTCCACACATGAACTGCCCTCATTGCACCCCATGGAGCTGAGCACAGTCCTGGCTCAGTTTTCTCCTTGCAGTGGGGTAAATAAAGACTTATTCCATTGCCAGAGCTGGAATTAGGCTGGCATCACACTGGTGTGCCGGAGCACTGGGTGCATTGGGATTTCTGGGAGCTGCTGCAGGATAATTGGACCCAATGTGCTGCTTCCATTTTTCAAACCAGAGAGCCATGAAGGGAAGATTTTTCATTCTGAGGGCTAGGCTCTGTTCTGGCTGTGACAGCTGCCTGTGTCTATATTGAAAGCTCAGGGAAAGTTTCTTTGGATGCTGTGTGGCCTCATAAATGACATCTCGCTCCAGCTGGGACACGGACGGAGACGGTGACTGGTTATCCCCTGGGGAAAATAAAGCACAGCTTCCAGAGCCTGCAGCTGTATAAACCTGTATCAGGGAGTGAGGGTCTGTCAGGGACTGGCCAGCCATATCCAGGCTCCCCTGGTTCTTCAGAGCCCCATTAACCACCACACTGACAGAAGGATTCCCCTAGACCCTATTAAAAGGCTCTTCCAAGGCAAACTGCTTCAGGAACATCACACACTGGCTGTAAATGTCCACTGGTTACTTAAGGGGGAAATCTCAGAGCCATCTGTGTAAAGGATACACCCTCGCAGCACCCCAAATCCCAGAGGATTCAACAAATATGAGCCCTCATTTAAACCACACTAGAAGCCCATTAAATCAAGTGTCTACACAATTAAGGACATACGAACAACTTCACTCTGCCCTCCATCAGCTGCTGCCTATTTGCATCTTGCATATCCAAAGATGGCAGAGACTATCTGCTTTTATTTGTCGGTATGGGTTTGGCAGAAAACATGCAAAACACCCAAAACAACAGTTCTGCCAGTGCAAAGTGTGAGGCAAAACTCACTGTGGTATGTGAGCCTGGGGAAGTGGAGCCCTGTCCACAGGGACCTGAAGTCATCCCCATCAGCACATGGAACCCTCTCACTCAAAAATCTCCCTAATAAACACATCCTAGCTATAATGGGCCTGGAGAAGCAGAAAAGACTTGGAAATCAGTATCCTGGCAGAAGCCATGAGAACACCCCGTATCAACACCAACACTCGTGGGATAATTACAGGATGCCAGGGACAGCAGAGCTTTGCCAGCCCCATCTACAGCTAAAGCACTGCTTGCCTCTCTCCCCATGGTTCACCCCAAAACCCCAGCCATGGGAACCCCTACCCCCACCTCCAAGCTCTCCCAGTAGCACCTCCCCTTTCTGAACCCCACATAAGTCATTGGTGGCTGCATATTCTTAATTTACAAAACCTTTAGCCCCCATTTCAGCCCCTGCTGCCGGCTGGATGATGTTCCCAGTGCCAGCAGGACCAACTGCTCTCAGCATCACCTGGCTCAGAGAATCACGGAATATCCTGAGGAGGAAGGGACCCACAAGGATCATGGAGTCCAACTCCTGCACAGGACCACTCCAAGAGTGTGTGTGACAGAGCTGGATGGGTTATGTGATTGATCCCAAAAGGATAAAAAGCCCAAGTGCAGCCAATGCACACGGAAGAATCCATTTTCCAGCCATCATTTACAGTAATCTTAAGGAAAGCAGGTTCAAGACGAGCATCAGCCTTTGCATGGACGGGCTCCAGCAGGACTCGAGCCACCGAGCTCCCCCAGCAGGGCAGACCTTTGATCCCAGTCAGCGCTTCCAGCGCAGCTTCCCTGAGCGATTGCACACGAGGGCTTTGAAACGCGCTCCACAAAAAAACCCGTGCCAGGAAAACTCCTTCTCCCAGCTTTTGTGCTGCGAGCAAGCTCCAATAGGGATCACCGAGAATAAAGTCACTTCATTTACAAACCGGGGAGCCAAATCTGATAGACATCAACATTCGAGGTAAGTCAAGGAGCGGTGGAGCGCTGCCAGTTCCCCAAATGAATATTCATGACAAACACTCCCCCAGCTCCGAGCTGAAGAGAAGCCGGCAGCAGGAAGGCTGCCCCTGGGAAGGGGAAGGCGAGGGACCAGGCTTATTTCATCCTTTTTATTGAGTGCAATTTTCTCTTTAGTACAATATTCTCTGAAAGATACTGTTACAAACTCCGACAATTTCAACACAATCAACAAATTAGGGAAGAAGGGGAGGGGGAAGGGAGAGTGGAGCAAAAAGCAAAAATTCCTAGGGTTAAAATCTTTTACAGACATCTCACTGGTTATGTACAGGACAGGGCAGGGCTGGCCCAGGACACGCCGCGGCTCAGGGGGACGGGGACCGGGGCGCTGTGGGACCTCCTGGAGCATCCTGTGGTGGGAAGCAGCCCCTGGGGCCTCCTCTCTGACGCTGCTGCCCCACTGCAATGCTGCACTTGACGCCCCTGCAAGGCAAGAAGATGAGGAGAGGGTGAGAATAGGCACAGAGCTCAGAAAGCCACGTGTCCTTCCCCACCAAGCCCCTAGAGAAACCCGAAAGCTTCTTACTGCACATACAGCCTCCCAAAAAAAAAAAAAAAGAAAAAGCAAGCAGGGATTAATTAATATGCTGTCAGAAAAGTGATGATTTCAATGAAAGCTCTCCATTTCTCCTTAGGGGGAAAAGGAAGGAATGGAAGAGATGGAATTCTTTGTGAAACTCAGTTGCTTTAGGGAGTGCTTTTGGGACACGATTTTGGGGGTGAGAGGGTATCCATGTCCCCCAGCAGGCAAGCTGGCTTTCCAGCCCCTCCCACTGCAAAATGAGCCCCCCTGAGTGTAGAGCAGCATCAAATCACCAGGCACCATCAAATCGCTTTTTCCAACGTAACAAAAAAATAATGCCCATTTTCTCTGTGGCCAGGGGGAAACCAGAAGGTCTAGGAACCAGAGGAGCAGCCCCAGGAGCACCTTCTCCACACCCTATAACCAACAGCAGCAAAATCCCATTATTTAGCCACTTTGGAGAGGCAAAGATGCTTTTAATATACAATTGCACCTTGGAAACATAAAGGCAGCACATTAAATAACAAAGCAATTGACTGCTGGGTCCCTTTGCTGGGCCACAAAAAAACGGGGCTCACTGGCTAATTATTGCCAGGCACCCCTGTGCCTCTCCAAACATACCAATGCTTTCAGAACCCCACCCCAGCTGTGCCTGACATTTCACTCCTATTAAAATTCATCATTCTCCTGAATGGAAATAATTTTTTTCTTTAGCAAACCTAGGTAGTAATGAAAGTTTTATTTAGTAATGCAGTGTTTGGTGAGAAAAGGGGCAGAGAAAAGGGAAGAGAAATTGAGATTATCTTTTTAAAAAGGGAACTTCAGCTGGGAAAAAGATATTGCTGGATATTTCTTGGGTGCAGGGGGCCATTTTCGGTGCAATGCTTGGAGGTTTGGTCTCACAGCTCTCGTTAACCTTAACGGGATCAGAACAGCAAAACACACGCAAAAAAGCTGTAACAGAAACATAACTGATGTAACAATGCTGCTTAAGCCGGGCGGGTCCGGGGGACGGGTGCAAGTCGAGGCGAGGTGGCGGTGATTTGTATCGGCTCCGGATTCTGCCACATTAAAGCTGGACGGGAGCGATGGCTCCAGCCCCGGGCGCTGCTCGCTGCTCCCGGCTCCGCCACCGCCTTCCCTCGCAGCATTCCCAGCTCTCACAGCCGTCCTTTCCCAACCCGCCCGGCAGGAGCAGAGCTGGGGAAGGGTTTACGGGGTTTATTTTCCCTGGGGAACCCGCGCCCTCCCGGGGATGGTGGCTGCAGGCTCAGCCCTTCTCTTTGTCGGTGCAAAAACGATGCAGGGACAGCTGAAGATGATTTGGGCCGATCCCGAAGGTTGACTCTCAAGAGACCGGACAGGTGGAGGAGGCTGGGGGCAAGGGGGGCCTGGGGGCATCGCAGCTCATCCCTAGATACTCAGCCACCGAGTCACCCCCCTCATCCCTCACCCCACAATCTCCTCCTCCTCCCCCCGGAGCACCGGCGTGGGAATCCCTGCAAGGCGGGCAGAGGGCTTTGATCTCAGCCTCCGAGTGCTGGCCTGACACAAATAGCGATAAAAAGGCCACGTTTGTGCGATGAGAAGGCATTCCATGAGGAAAGGAGGTATCGAGCAGGGTGGTTGGAATGTGGGCACCGTGTAGCCTCGGGGTGTTCTCCACTTCCATACTCATGGGAATGGGCAGAATTGCAAATACCCAAAATAATCAAGGATGGGTGGCTGTGCAAACGCAGCTGCTGTGCCCGTGTGATGCCATGGAAAAAGGGAGCAGCTGGTGGGAACAGGGAAGGATGGCAGCAACTCTGGAAGTGACCCAAAGCCATTCCTGTATCCTGCAAGTTCCCCCTGAGCACCGGCCCATTTCCAAACCCTCTGCAAAGGGAGTCACATCTCACTCCCTATTCCCTGGGGCCTCCCAGAGCCCCATCCCCATCCAGGCACCATTAGGGTCATGACATGGCACTGCCACCCAGGCACTAACCCCAGCCTGTGTCTCTGACCACGGCAGCCTCTGGCTGGCTCCCAAATATTTAAGCTGGGGAATCTGAAGAGTTCAGCCAAAGCACAGTGGGGGAAAATAAGTAAACCCACCAATATGTGCATGTTCCACATCTGCCTGTCCATGGGAACCCTCACAGGGATGCGATGTGAGGCTCACCTGGATTCTCAGACAACACTTGCCATGGGCTGCACCTCCTGCTGTCAGTCCTGCTTTGCACTAATTAGCATTGATAATTGCACTGATGGTGACCATAATTTTCCTGCCCTCTCTCCCTACCTTCACACAAGGGTTCAATTGCCTAATGAGGCCCCTGAGGATAATCAGAGGAGCAGATTCCCCCACCACGATTGCAGCTCCTGCAAAATGAGAAGGGATGGGAGAGGAAAGAAGGGGAAGGCACAGCCCAGCAGCTGGATGGGGAAAGCTGCCGAGTCTTGTTTACTTGGGGACCCAGAGAAAAGTTCACTCCAATTAATTTTTTTAAGTGGATGGGCGTTAATCCCTCTACACTTATCTAGAATTAATGCAGCCTTAAGTAGATTTTTGCCTAATCCACTTCTTACATCCGCCCCAAAAGAGCACTGTCTCTTTTGGGCAGGAGCAGAGTTCAGCTAATCCACTTAAAATTCACAGGGCTGGTTTGTTCAGATTAACCTCGTACAACACTTCCCTCCAGAGACAGGCCAGGAGACCTCAACACCATCCTGCCTCTGCCACTGATGGGGCCACCACCTCCATGGTTGTGGCACCTGCAATGCAGCTGTCCACATGTTGGGGTCCACAGGGACCCAGAGATGTCCCCAAAAGAGCCACTACAGCAGAGCAACACAGCAGGGTGGGACAGCCAGGGGCTTCAGGACTGTTTAAATTCCAGTAGTTAAGAGGAAGGAGAGCAGAAGCAGCAGCAATGCTCGGATGCAGAGAAGGGGGCAGTTATGCCTGAGCTGGAGGGGTGCTCACAATGCTGGTCTGTGGAGGACAGCCAGCCAAAAGCGACAGCCCTGGGACACCATCCCAAGTGCCAGCAACTCTAACAACCCCAAAAGGCACACGTGAAGGGCACCATGGTCACCAAGACAGGCACACTCCCCTCCCCAGTACCTATCTGCTGCTCTGACAGGAAACAAGACATCACACTGATTGCCATGGATGCTCACAGCTCCCACCTCGCATCTCTTCCTGCCAGGTAAAGTAGAGGAGGCCCTCTCCTGACTGGAACAGCTCCTCTTTCCATGTCAAACTCTGGGAAGGCAACACAGCCCATCAGGGTCCAGTGATGGACATGAGCCAGCAGATCTCCCCTGAGACACAGAGTCAAACCCTGAGGACATCAAAAATGGGAAAGCACAACATAACAGTGGCTCTCACACCTCCCAGACAGCCTCCCAGGCTTTGGAGGAGACTCAGCTGGGACAGGCTGAACCATTCCCCCATGGCAGCCATACCCATAACAGCATGATGATCCAACACGACTCCAAAGGACCCCTCCGACACCCCAAAATATGGAAAATATAAGCCAAAATAGGAGCAGCAAAGAAATCACTAATGGGATGAAACAACTTGCCACAGGAGTCTCATCAGTGTGGAGTTGGCTTATCCCCCATCATCACTCAAAAAGTTTCTGGCACTTCCAAAATTCTGAGGAGACTCACTGGGAATGCTCCAAGTATTGGATCACTATCCACCCTGGCAGGATGTTTCACAGAAGAGACATCAGAGCAGACAACAACCTGAACATTAAATCCCCCTGCAGCTCCTCACGCACTGGGGACACTGGGGCAGCAGGGACGAGCAGCACTTGGATGAGTGTTGGAGCTGGATGTGACTCCATGAACCCCGCCCTTCCCTCAAGGAGTTTAAGGTGACCTTAGAGCTACAGAACATTTCTGGGTCTGTAAATCCATTCCTCATCTCAGAAGCTGATTGATCTTTTTTTTTTTTTTAACTTGAATTCAATGTTTAAGAGCAATGATTTCCAAGTGAACACAGAGTGGCTCAGATATATTGGCAGTTTTTATGGATCACAGGCAAAAGCCTTAATTCAGACCTTAACAAAGAGAACCATGTCTGTCCCCGTCTCAGAAGTACAGCAAGGGCTGATGGCAGTGCAAAAAACCTTTCATAGGTGATACCCAATGATTTATCCCAGACCATGGGCCCACAGAGATGTCTTTGGGATGCAGGCAAACTTATTGATGAGATTCTGCAACCCAACCCCAACCCTTCCCTATCTCTGAATCAAACACCTGGAAAAGCAGAAACTAGAAGAAGGGATCCCATGGGACTCAGGCTGATGCAATGGGGACAGGGGAAAGATAGCACTGTTTTCTCCTTGGCAAAGGAGCATTGGAGGCACCAAAAGCTGACAGGCTCAGAAATAATGGCTTGAGATCAGTCTTATTTAAAAACTGGCTGCCTGCTGTTTTCATCGCAAGCCCTGCTCTGACTTGCAGCAATATTTAAAATTAAATATACATAAGTGCTTTCAAGGAACTGTTAATTTGAAGGTCATTAAATGGCATAAAATACATTCCTTTTTTTCTGGAAAGAGGCACATAATTATGCCATTAATACATACTCTTCCTCCACGCTCAAGCCTCAGATGTGCAAGGGGCTTGGGTTCACCTTCCCTGGCAGAAGTACCACATCTCCTTTTAATTACTGCCGTTGAGAAGCCTGCTGCTCCTCCATCACACGAAGGGATGGGGCTGTGGAAAAAGCATGGAAAAGCCCAAGGGGAGAACAATGCAGCTGAATTGCAAATGGGATTTTTGGGGGATGAGGGAAGTAACAGCAGGGCTGGAAATGTGAAGCCACTTAGCAACACCTAGTCCAGTTGTGAGGATCTTGCCCACTGATTCTTACACGAGACCTTGGGCCAAGCTCAGAGCAGGGCTTTGGTAGCCAAAAGTCCCTTTTTTTATTTAACACTCTATGGAAAAAGGACAAAGCCAGCCCAGACACACACAAAAAAAAACCCCTAAAAAAGACACAAAAGGGTTGCGGTTTTTGCAGTTGCCATAGAAATGGAGAGAAGGAGCTGATGACTGCAGAGCACAAAGTGAAAGGCCAGGATCAAGGGTGAGGGTGAGATGGGCTCACCCAGGCACGCAGCCACATCCATGCATGGATATTCATGTGGGATGCAGCCAAAGGAGAAAGACACTGTGACTGAGCTTCACTCAGGAGCAGTGGCAGGTGTCAGGATCCAACCCAATGGGGTTCACCAGCAATAGGCCCCTCTCAGCACTTCCACATGGCACAGGAACCCATCAGGACCCTGTGTGATGGATGCAGCCCAGGTCAGAGGAAAGGCCCGTACAGTTGGTCCTATTTGATCCAAAACTCCTTTTTCTTCCCTTTAAACTGAAACTTTGCAGGAAGAAAACAGCTTCTGAGCCATCCTTTCTCCTCTGTGATCAAAGAAAGGAAGTCCAACACAAACCAGTGTGGATCAGAATATGTGAAACTGGAGTGTTCATCTTTAGACTAAGGAAGAGGCTCTTGCCAGAGTAGAAGCAACAGAGCAGCATCAAAGAGGGGCCACCCAAGTGAGGGTGAGAACCTCTTGGCATCTGAAAAAAGGAGGAGCAGGTCAAATACAACGCTGCTGTCATGGCCAGGCAGGGATAGAACTGTCACTTCCAGACAGAAAGGCTTCACAGTTCACAAAACTGATTTTACATGGAAGAAAGACCTCTAAAGACACAAAATGGTCTGCCAGAAGTCATCTGAAATTTTTATGCTGTTTTTTTTCAATAAAAAGCAAAAACCAAACATGGCTATTTTGGATTTTCCCCTTTGTTTTCTACTAACAGACTGATGGCGTTTCATTGTATCTTCTGGTTTGGATGAAGCGACTTTTATTGAAAGGCAAGAGAACAAGTGGCCCGTGGTGACTCCCTCCCTCAAGTATCACCTTGAGAGCAACTCCCCTGGCCCATGATGCCTCTTTGCTGCAGGGATTTGTTTGAGCCCACCTGCACTCTGCTGAGCCCTGAGCACCACCCATCTGCTACTGGGCTCTTGCATGATCCTGGAGGGGACACGTCCAGGTCCCAGCACAAGGCCAAGATGTGGGAACAGCTGGTTAGGAACGGAGGGATATGGGAACCAACTGCTTTGACACAGCTCAGAAGACATCAGATGTTTGACAGCTGGGAAAGGACAACAGAATGGAAAGGCCATAAGCCCTGGCAACGCCCAGGGACTCTGCTGGTGGCCCAGAGCCAAGGAGCATCATCCACCCTGGAAAACTGAACCAAGAAGGTCTTGGTACATCTCTGATAGCACCTGATCAGCCAGACAGCCTGTTTGATCCCTCAGGGGTACTTGGTCTGCTGGGTGTGATGGGCAGGACCGAATGATTCACATTTCACATTCCAGATGAAATGGCCTCAAGCTGTGACAGGGGAGGTTCAAGTTGGACACTAGAAAGAATTTCTTCACTGCAGGAGCGATTAAACATGGGAATGGGCTGCCTGGGGAGGTGGTGGAATGCCCATCCTTCAAGGTGTTCAAGGAACAGTGGACACAGCACTCAGTTCTCTGGACTGGTTGACATGCTGCAAATCAGTCACAGGCTGGACTTGATGGTCTGAGAGATCCATTCTCACCCTATGACACTGTGGTTCTGTGTTAAAGGGTTTACATTAAACCAGGGTTGCCATGGTGTGCCGGGGGGCACCGAGCAGCAGCAGCAGCAGCAGCCTTGCAGGTGCTCACAAAACCGGTGACAGTGGCAGGGGAGCCATAAAGGTGCAGTATTGATATTTTAGCCTGTGTGGATGTCACTCGTTCCTTTAAACGCGTTTAGCTTCTTTCTAATAAAAGAGAAATCATAAAAAACCCCACAAAGGACCCTTCAGTGCCAGCGAATACCAATGTGGCAGGGCGGTGCATTAGCATGCACAGCACCCGCTCCATCTGCATGTTGTGTTCTGTGTGACAACATCCCAGAATACAGATTTGGGCCGCTAACATCCCGAGAGGTATTAGCAATCGTCTATCAGACAGGAAGAGGAGCAGTCCCTGCTGTTGTAAACAAGGGGTGTTTTTCTCTGCCTCTTTCTCTGGGGGGTTCAGTGAATTGAAACAAGCTCATTCGTGCATCTTTTTAATTCCTGTTCTT
Organism: Anthoscopus minutus; assembly: GCA_013399455.1. NCBI lineage: Eukaryota > Metazoa > Chordata > Aves > Passeriformes > Paridae > Anthoscopus > Anthoscopus minutus. The sequence goes on from VWYI01043070.1 coordinate 528,787, forward strand.
TGGCAGAGCAGGGTCATCTGCCTTGGGCAGTGGAAGAAAAAAAAATGGAGGTGTAAAGAGCACCCCAAAGGGTCCTTCACCTGCTGATGGTGATGAACTATGAGCATGAACATGTTCCTCATGAACCACCATGAACTGAACATGTGCTCCTCAAGGGATACATGGGAGTCCACCCAGCCACAGAGGACCCTGACAGCCCCATCACGGAGGGACAATGTTTCCACCCAGATGTGGACAGGTACTGGCAGCAGGCAGAGCACAGGCTTGTCTCCTCGTGTTCAGTGAAAGCAAGCAAATCTGGTGAGGAATCTCCAGGCATAGATGGGAATACAACAGGGTAGATGGACGTGTAGCAATCCCATGGTGTAGCTGGATGTGGGCAGCCCCATGGCAAGGACAAGGGGAAAAACCACAGCGCAGGTGGGCATGAGCCATCCTCACAGCACTGATGGACACAGGACATCACTGCAGCACAGACGTGGGCTGAGAAGTAAAGCAGCTCCTATAACACAGCTGGACAAGGGGTATCCCTGTGGCTCAGGAACACTCCCAGGACACGGATGGATGCAGGACATCCCCATGGTGCTAGCAGATGTGGAGTACTGCCATAGTGGATGGAGGAGTGAGTGGGACAGAGGATGAGTGAGGAGGGCAGGGGATCTCTGGGTACATATGAGCCACTACGCCACCAAGTCCCAGGTGAGACCTGCAGCCCCTGAGGCACAGCCACAGCCAGCCTGTGCCACTGCTCCCCCAGCACACAGGTGCCAGCACAGCGTCAGTGAGCGTGGTGATGGATCATTGCAACATGCACACAGCCCTCTAAGTAAAAGCCTTATTAAGAGTTCATTCGTTTTATAAACTCCTGGCACGATCCGCAGGGGGAAGTCAGATGGCGCAGCCTTACAATATTCTGGGTAAACACTGACATGTGTTGGGCAATTTTAACCGGATCAATTTGCCTAGGAGACCAATGGAGGAACCAAAAAAAAAATAATAAAGATCAAATTAAATATGGGGAAACATCCACTGGGAGAAGCTATGAAGAAGAGCAGAAAAATACAGAGCAGGACGGATGGATAGACAGAGACACACAAGACACTTGGACCTACCTCTGAAGCCATGAAACCTAAGTCCATAAATCAATATCAAAATCCTTAGGTCCACAAGATGGGGGGAAAAAGTCCTCCATAGCCATCTTCCAGACATCACCAAAGCCCAAGAGGCCTGAGCAGTCCATTTCCCAGAGCATCTCTCCTCCAGCAGCCACCAACCCAGTCACAACCACACGGTGGCTCCTCCAGTCCTGTCCCATCCCTGCTGCACTGGCCGGCCCTTGGCATCCTCCTCCCCACGTGCAGAATGCTGAAAGCTTCATCACCAGATGCTTCCCAGCTGTCTCCCACCCCTGGGGGCTGTGGGCTGGCCGCTAGCTGCAGGGTCAGCGCTGGTCCTCGGTCATGGACAAGCAGTGAGTCCACGGAGGGTTGACAACATACACAGGCGCACGAGTGCGCACACACACACGGGAACATCTCTTTCCATTTTCCAGGATGGAGAGTTTGTTTTTTTTAATCCTTTTTTTTCCTTTTTGCAAAAAAATGCAAGCAAAAGAGAAAAAAAAAACCAAAACCCAAGGTTTTCTATTGAAGGTACATCTCTTCTTCAATATGAAGACATTAACTGGATTGAGTTGGATCCCCCATGCACTGGCCAGCAAAGTCCTTTGGTAGTTGCCAGAGCAGCACCTGGGTGGGATGGCAGGGAGCTGCGGAGACATCTGACGACACTTCCACCCAGTCCGTGAGCAAAGAGGGGAGCAAGGTGAGCTAGGAGGGCTGGGGGAGGGAGGAAGGGCAAAAGAAGAAAAAGGAAGGTGGTTTCTCCGGACAAGATGCTCCATCTCATGCCTCTCCCTTCCCCAACAGCCCCTTCCTCCTTCTCAGTTCTGACCACTGCTCATTGGTGGCAGGATTGGAGTCTGGTCTCTAGAGTTTGCGTTTGCTTCCCCAACGCACATTGGTTTGTCTTCATTGTTTTTCATGATTTTTTTGTTTTGTTTTGCTTTTTAAATATATGATTTGTACATATTTATATGTATTTATACGCTGTCCCCCATGACATTGGTAAGTGTGCTTCTGTTGGTGAGGAACGGAAATCACCAGTCAGAGGTGAGTCCCAGGAACATCCTTTGGCTGCAGTTGCAGTCCCCAGGCAGCGGTGGCTCCTCTCCCAGTGCTGCCCCACGTCAGTTCCTCCCCTCCCACCTCTGCCCTCTGCTGCGCGCCCGCCCCGGCCCCTCCCCATGGAACAAGGGACGTCATGCCATCGAGGTCGGAGACTGGCTCATCTGTACTCGCATGGACTGGACGCTGTTCAGGATCTTCTTCTGGTGCCCAGCCAAAGTCACCCCTATTCTCAGGAGGTCTCTGGAAGACAGACAGAGGAAGGTCAATAGGCAGCTGAGGGTGGTGAACCTGTTTCGCTGTTGCTAAGGGAGGAGAGGGAGGTAAGTCAGCTGGAACATCCAGAGCCCAAGCACAGTCCCATGAGCATCACTGGGTTTGAGAGCAGGGAGACACCCCCACACTGACCCCCAAATAGTAAATGTAGCCACCTCCAGACTCTGGGTGACCAATGTGAGGGATGCTCACACCTGTCCTTTGCCCTGAACTGACCTCCTCACCTCCCAAACTGGGCAGCACCCCATTTTCCAGCAGCCCTGGCATGGCCAACTCACTCGGATGTCATCTGGGCCACCAGCTGCAGGGAGGTGAAGCCAGCAGTGAGGAAGCTGTCCCGGTACTGGCTCATCTTCACAGCACTCAGCCAGTCGTCTACTGAGGTAAAGGCAGTGAAGTCGGGGATGGAGCGGTCGAGGAGGGGCTGAGAAGGCCTGAAACAAGACACACCGCTGGGGACAAGCCCAGCTAGCACCGAGGGGCTGCCCTGTCTGAGCCTGGCCAGCACAGGAACACATTCCCCAATCCAGCCCCCATGCCCCCGTGCCCGCCCAGCACACATCCATGGGAGACCACGAGGAAGGCCTGTCCCATGGGAATGCTGCTGTGCCAAGCAGGGCTTTGCAAGCTCACGCATTGTATTCCAGCTGCGGGAGCCAATGGGATGAGGCACTGGAAGAGCAACCACCGCACCCAAATGGTCACACGCCATAAAGAATCAATAGCAAAGAATTACTGCTGTTGCTTGACTGAAAACTGCATGTGTTTTGTCTGACTGTCAGGCAGAGCAAAGACAGAACCCCCCTGCCCCTGCCTAAGGATACATGAATTCTCAAGCCCCTGGGGAAGCCATTCCCCATGGCATGGGATGGTGACAGGGAGCATCCCCGCTCCCAGCACTCACACAGCGGTGATGGTCGCCACAGTTTTGAGGCTTGCCGGGTTGCGGATCATTTTGTCGAGGGTGTTGACGATCTCAGTGAAGCGCGGGCGGGTGTTGCGGTCCTTCTGCCAGCAGTCCAGCATCAGCTGGTGCAGGGCAGCCGGGCAGTCCATGGGCGGCGGGAGCCGGTAGTCCTGCTCAATGGCATTGATGACCTGAGGATGGATGAGGACAGATGAGTAAGGGAAAAAGTGTCTGAGGGATTCGGGGGCTCTCTGAGCTGCTTGTGCAGGCAGAGGGGCTGTAGGCAGCTGGGAAGGCACGGCCAGCCCGGCTGATCTGCAGCTAAGGGAGCGGGAGGAGCCGGGTGCTCTCCGAGGTTAATCTCCGCTCTGATGCTCTGCAGCTGCTGTACCTCCCAGCGGAGAGCTGCCACTCATTATCTCGGCAGATCTCGCCAGAGTACAGCAGTCACACTTCCAAAGCTCCTTCCCTGCTCGTAAACCCTCTGAACATTTTCAAAGGCCCTGCAGCTTGCTGAAGTCCAATTACCAGCCCACTGGCTTTTCTTCCCAATTTCCCTCCTTGCATCCTCTCACTCACCAGCCTGTTTCATCTCCAAACCGAGCACTCCTGAGGCTCCAGGAAGGAGCAGAGAGCCCTTCAGGCAGGGATTTCTTTCAGGAACGAGCACCCCGTGGCCCCCACTGCAGTGTGGATTACCCCCAGTGCTTACATCTTGGTTGGACATGTCCCAGTAGGGCCTCTCCCCGAACGACATCACCTCCCACATGACGATGCCGTAGCTCCAGACATCACTGGCCGAGGTGAACTTGCGGTAGGCGATGGCCTCCGGCGCCGTCCACCTGACAGGGATCTTCCCCCCCTAGAGAAAATGGGATTTCAGCTGAGAAATGTCTTTCTAGGCAGAGGAGGCTGGATGCCCACAAGCCAAGGTTGGGGCCATCCCACACACTCTGAACAATGGGTCCCTGGGGACCCCACCAAGGAGTGGGCAGGTGGCACCTGACGGGACAAGGAGGCAGGAGCCAAAACCAACTGCATGAATGTATCTTGTACCTGCCTAAAATGGCTTAGCTGAACAAAACAAATGGGTTTATACAAGGATTTACCCCACTCCACTCCAGCTGCCCTGCAGGACCCAGCACATCCCAGCACACCAGGTCCCTTTCCAGGGAGTTACCAGGTCACAAGGCCAAGCATGATTGGGCTAGTGCTTGTCACAGGTGAGAAGCCACAGGCATCCCTCGGCCTTCAATGGAAACAAGGCTGAACTAAAAGCATCCTCTGCAGATTCATCTAGGCTCCCACAGCTGCCAGAAGATCCTTCCAGCCCTACTTTTGGAGTGGAAGGCAAAAAGCAAGAGGCCTTTAAAACCCAATGGAAAACACTGGTGTAGAAGGTGCCTTTAGCAGAGAGCTCCTCATTTCTCCCAAAGGCTCAAAATCAGGCTCAGCATCTCAAGCCACGCCACCCAGCCAGGGCAGGTCTCAGGGCCAAAGGCCATGCCAAGGGCACAGAGATGTGAGGAGGGGCAGCATGCGCAGAGGGACTGCTCCCTGGGAAAGCTCCATAAAATAACCACAAAAAAAGCCAAGGGATAAGGAAAACCACAGACATGCACAGGAATTGCCTGGGGGAAGGACTGCATTGTAAATCGTTTAGCACAATCATTTTCCGTAGCCTTTCCGAGGACGCGTCAGCCGCTCTTGAAGGATGAATGGCAAAAAATTTGATTTGAATAACTACAAATGGAGAAATTAACTGCTAGGTTGTTTTTCCTGCCTTTTCCCCAGAGCGAAAAGCCTGCTGTGGGAGGCAGAGTGATGCAATCGCAGGCACAGCATCACTTCCCAGCTGCCGGGGAGATCTATTATGGCCTAAATTAAATAAAAACACAGATGAGATAATCTCTTTTTATCTCTGAAGGTGGGGAAAAGACTAATTCATGCCTCATCTCAGCAGCTACTGCTGGGGTCTTTGAAGGAAAAATATAAGCTGGGTGTCTGCTCAAAGGCTGCTGCCTGCAGGAAGGGTCTGGGCAGGGAGCGGGACAGGTCTGGGGGGAACATCCCATTGAGCAGGGGAGGGACAGTGAGAGGCTGCAACTGGGCCAAAACACTGAGTCAGCCTTAAAGGCATGTCCCTGGCTTTCCTATTTTGCCCTGGCACCTGGGCACAGCTCAGCAACCCAAGGAACTGCTTTGGCAGGAGCTGGTGCAGCCTTGTGCCGGCACCCACCGCATACTCTTCTGATGAATCCATCAGATGAGGCGAGCAAGTTACTCATCCCTGTCCCCTATGATCATCACCTATGATTAACACCTCTCAGGGTCTCACAGTGGCCATGGTGGGGAGCTGGGGGTCCCCTGGGGCAGCCAGGAGCAGGGGAAGAAGAGAGATGCCTTTACCTACAAATGAGTTAATTAAGGAGGAGAAGTATGGCTGGGCAATGGCAGAGCTCCCTTTAGGCTTGTTCTTTAATTTATGCTTGGAACAAGTTTCCAGCAGGGAAAAGCAGACCAGACCTGGAGTGCTGGGAGAAGGGGAGTTAAAACACCATTGCTGCGCTGCCAGGAGTTGCTGTGATCTCCCTGCCTCCCCTTCCTGTCTCTCCAGGGACTCCTCTGTGCACCCTTCCTCCACAGAGGGGAGGGAAGAGGCTTATCCAGAAACTGCAGAAGGCAGAAAGGTGCTTAGGGAGGAGGGAGGTGGAAAACTTCTAAATAGGGAGAAAGGAGGGAAAAAAGAATAATTTGTGGAAACCACAACCAGGACCTCTGGACCATGAACCTATGTGGTGGGAACACTCATGAGAGGTACTCCCATCCATGCCAGACTGTACATCCAGAACCCTTCTCCCACGCTCAGCAGGTGCAGGGCACAGGGAATGCTGGGAAGGAGAACATCCTGAGGGAGGTACCTACCAAGGAGCTGGTGTAGGTGGGGTCAGACGTATCGTCTTGCAGGTAGCGCGAGAGGCCAAAGTCAGATACTTTGCACACCAGGTTGCTGTTGACCAGGATGTTCCTGGCAGCCAGATCTCGATGCACATAATTCATCTCTGCCAAGTACTTCATCCCAGCAGCAATGCCTCTGAGCATTCCCACCAGCTGGATCACGGTGAACTGCCCATCGTTTTGCTGTGAGCAGAAAGGGCAGGCACTGGGATGAGCATGCAGACCCCACAGTGGGACCAGGGCGACTGACCCTGACCTCAGGAGGATGCTGCACCTCCCCAGAGGACTCCAGCGGCCCTGCCTGATTACAGAAGAGTTAAGCACCCCAAAACACATGTTTTGGAGATGTGTGGCACACTCCAGCCAGCTCCCAAACTAAGCAAACAGGCTGGGATTTACAAACGGGACACCAATATCTCATTCCCAAACCCCAAAGCCCACGTGGCCCCACCTTGTCTTACCCGCAGGAACGAGTCCAAGGCCCCGTTCTCCATGAACTCTGTGATGATCATGACTGGTCGGCTCTTGGTGACCACCCCTTCGAGGCGAATGATGTTGGGGTGGTCAAACTGGCCCATGATGCTGGCCTCGCTCAGGAAATCCCGGCGCTGCTTCTCCGAGTACCCAGCCTTGAGCGTCTTGATGGCCACGTAGATCTCTCGCTTGCCTGGCAACTTCAGGCGCCCTTTATACACCTCTCCAAACTCCCCTGCGAGCACAAGATGGAATCATTTAGGTTGGAAAAGGCCTCTAAGATCACAAGAGTCCAACCTTTGATCAATCAACAGCAGAGCTACCACCTCCTCCTCCTCCACACTAAACACTGCAAAGAGCAAGGGGTCCTTGCCCAGCTGAGAAATGGCAGCCAATCCACACTTCAACAATGCTCACCTCTACAAATCTGCCCACCTGTCCTCTTTAATAAGGGCCAGTGTCTGCTACTGGGGACACATTTAGTTTTGCAACCTTCTCCAAGGTGACAGAGCCCAGCATCAACATAGGCAGAGGCTGCAGCTGCCTGTGCAAATCCCCACAAGGAGGATTTGCAGGGAAAGCGCATCCACATTTCAGGACTACCTCAAGTATCAGGTACCTGTGCTATTAATCTTGGCTGCATTTCTGCACATCACTTATCTTGGGGTGAGAAGTAATTGGGCTGTTTACATTGCTGCTCTCTGATTTAAAATACAGAGAAAGCAGGAGAGCTTTCACTTCACCAAAGCAAAGTTTGCCTGCGGAGGGATTACATTTAAGCCATGTTTGCAGCCATTTTGCCTTGATGAGCAGCAAAGGGCAGGTGATACATTGCTGAACTTGATCCCAAACAAACTGACTCATTGCTTCCTCACAGCTTCCCCTCCCTGGCTTCTCACTTTCTCCTCCAAGAATATGACACAGTTATTTAAAAACGGCAATAAAACAGCACAGATCACACACACACACATGCATATGTCTATATATACATATGTAGGGGACTACGGCACAGACTACAGTGAGATCAGGCTTTTTTTGTTATCTCATGGAAAAGCCATATGGAAAATCCCTAGAGGCCCTATGGTCAGCCTCAGTGAATACATTCCTGGAGCCTTTTCCACCTCAGAGGAACTTTGAGAGCATAAAAAAAACTCATGTCCACCCCAACCCATCACAAACCCAGGAAAGCCTGATGTTTCAAGGCTTCACTGAGGGCTTCCAGGTGAAGTACTGTGTGTGCTCCCCCATAAAGTTGCTCCAGGTGGGTGGACAGCCACATAGGAGCAGCAGAGAGGGCAGGGAAGGATGGGTAGCAGGACACAGGGAGGCCCACCTGCCCCAATGACTTCCTCAATCTTCACAAAGGACACATCAATCTCCTTGGCGAACTCTCGGACGGCTTCATTGGGGTCCTCATAAGTGAAAGGGTCGATGTAGATCTTCATCCCTGGAGACCCTTGTTACAGGGAAGACAGGAAGAACAGCAGAAGGGAGAGAATTACAGAAACAGAGTTAATAGAATTGTTTGGGTTGGCAGGAGCTCAGTGTTTATTCTGTACCATCCCCTGTGAGCAGGGTCACCTTCCACTAAAACCGTTTGCTCCAAGCCCCATCCAACCTGGCCTTGAACAATGCCAGGTACAGTGGATCCCCACAGTCTCTAGGCAGCCTGGAAAACCAAGGGCAGTTGTACCATGGCCAAGAACTGGAGACCCTTCTGTCCTCACACTCTCCACTAAGTGGCTGCTCTCACTGTATTCACCTGTACCACTTCCACAGACCCTTATCATCCTCTTTGGGTCACCAGTTCACCCAACTCTCCCTGTATCTCTTCCTCTCCCCCTCTGCTCTCTGCTCCTGTACCAATACCCTTCCTCTTCCTCCTCCACAGCAAAGGGACCAGTTACAGACCTGAACTACAGCATGCTGGCTTTACAGTGAAAGCTTTATGAGGCTCCATGCATTAGTGAAGAAATATTTATTTACCCAAAAAGGCCTCTGATGGCTTTGTGGCAGCTACTAAATTGACAGAGTGCAGCAATTATAACCAACAACCTGTATGGATCCGTGAAATATGGCATGGCCAGATGCCAGGACATGCGTGCGGTCCCAGGGCAATGCGTGGTAGTAGGATCTGGCCATGCTGCAGGGACATGCAGAAAGTGGGCTCTTGCCCTTTTCAAAGAGAGAAAAAACATAAACAGGTCCCCAGACCTCCCAAGTGGGTTTGCAGATGCCATGTTTGGATGTCAGGGTCTCACGGAGCTGCCGAGGGGCACGGTGGCGAGGCACAGTGAGGTCATAGGGCTCAGCCAGACACTGGTGTTGTACCCCCACCCAAAAGGGACCTACAATGGGCTGTGGTGTCCCTCTGGGCAGGGGTTCAGCTTCCCGTGCCCTTTCTCTCCCAAAGGGCACTTACTCAAAAAGGGCACTGTGGATGGCACAGCAGCCCCTGGTCTCATCTCTGGAGGAGACCAGGAGGGACATCACTGCCTGGCCCCCTCCCCAAGGCACCTCACTCTCATAGGGATTAATAGCCCTCAGTTTCACTGTTCAGGACCTTCCCAAGGCCATGATCCCATCACACTGGTGCTTCCCAGACTCCCTCCAGAGCCAGCATACAGATGGATGCACAAACCACAGCATCACCTCTGCACCAGGAATCTAAATCAGCTTCCAGCTGCAAAATAACTCAGGAGTCATCATGAAAGTTTCACAGTGGGCACTGCACTTTTGCAAGCCAGTCAGCAGGGAGAGCTGCTTGTGGGGCATCGAGGACTCAGGAAGGACCAGGCAGGAGCATACTCACCCTCAAAAAGGGGCCTTTGGGGCAGAAGTTCTGCACCTCAGAGTCAGGAGAGGTTGCAATGAAGCCATCTGTGCATCTCTCAGTTCATAAATCCCTTTATGGCTCTGTCTCATACACTTTAACTGCCCCATAAATTCTTTTACAAGAGCAGCTGATGCTCCAGCCAGGATTACAAAGGGATTTACAGGATCATAACGGAGACTAGCTCACTGATCAAAATATTGAAAAAATAGAGGAGAAAACAATGCCCAAGTTTCCTGTCCTCTGTCAACAAAGGCCCGTTTTCAAACACCCTCTCATTTGCCCCAGAGTCTGTCCATAGGCTCAGTAATCACCAGGATGAGCTCCCCTCTCATCCTCATCCCATCCAAATGAGGGATTGGGCACCTAAATCCACTCCTTATATCTGCCAACATCAGCCCCCAGCTCATCATTCCCATACCAGCAAAAGCTAGGTGAAATTTTGGGTACTGGAATGCACCACCAAAGGTACCCATGGTGAGCCCACCTGCAAAGAGCTTTGTGCTCTTAAAATCATCCCAAGAATCCTGAAAACTGGATTAGGCCGTTTTTCACTACTGCAGACAAGGGCAAATTTTTTATCACTCTTTAGAAGTTGAAGCACTCTGCACCATGACCCTGACTCCAGTGGCCAGTTCCTTCTGGCATCATGTTTCCTTGGCAATAAATATCATGGGGACAGAGAAAAACCCTTCCTGCTGGATTGCTGGTGCCTCAACAGGACGTTTGTCCTATTTCCCCAATCTCAAAGCTCCCAGTGAAGCAATGGAAGGGATAAACCACAAAAAATTATACCCCGAGAGACCCCATCTCCCCCCAAAATCCATTTGGAGCACTCTGCCAGCAGCAGGTGATCCCAGGGGGCTGCTGGAGGGATGGCAGAGTTGTGCTGGGAGGCTGTAATTGCTGTGCCACTGAACACACAGTGATTTGTTCCAGAGGATGCTCTCATTACTCCATTAGTTGCTCACCACAGATTTCCCACCTGTTTCGCTCCAGCCTCTGCACTGAGCGCCTGGAGGCTCACTAACCTTGACAGGATATTGCTGGCACCCCAGATTTCTGACACCAGTCCTCAGAGCCCCCAGGTTTAGAAACCCAGGACAGTTTCATTGCTTCCCTACCTCAGTTGAGCATCCTGGATTTTGGGGCCAGCTAGGGATGTATGTGTAGTAGGGAATGCTTCAAAACAAGGGAAAAATGTGAAAAAACAGTCTGCCTGTACCCTGATGTGAGTTTATCCATCAGACATCAAATTAATCTTGCCCTGCCCTCCATAGTGCAGAAACATGGAGAAAAGAGGGAGGAAAAGCACCCAGTGATGTTTGGAAAATAGTTTATTGTTTGCCAGGAGGTTCAGGGCTCCCCACAATGCTGCCACCACATTGGAAGGGTTCAGTGTGATGCCAAGAGGGTCTAAAGAGACCCAGTGTGCTTTTCTCTCTCGACTGGGCTCTCCTGCTTATCTCCAATCCTTCTTTAGCCCTCTCCAGCCCTCCTGTTTTTCTCTGCCAGGCCAATTGCTCCATTCCCATTCCTCCCCTCTGCTCACCCATACTGCTCCCTGCCTTCCCCACCCATCCTTCCTCCATCCCTGCATACCAGGCCTCTTCTCCTTAAGGAGGCAGCCAGGACCAAAGTGATTCTTAACACAAGCAAATTGCACCTGGGAAGCATCTCTAGGAGACTGTAAATGAAATTTACACTCCACAGGGATGGGGCATGGAACCAGCAGACCCCAGGAAAATCCTGTCCCCCAGAGCTGCTGCTTTGATGCTTTATTTTCATTGGCAGTGCTGGCTGTTAGAGGGGCAGCACAGCAGACATTACACACAAATACACCTGGAATTAATTCTGGCACACAGCTCCACCAGCTGCAGAGGTCTCCTAGGAAAAGCTCAGGCTGTCCTAATTGTTTGCCAAGGGGATCAGCAGCCCAAAGCCAGTTAAGCATTCCCAGTCACTGGCTGCAAATCCTTCCCAGAGCAAGGTACAGGGCAAACACCAGCCACACAGCCAGGACAGCAGCAATGCCAGCCACCAGCACCCATACCTCAGCCATGCTTCCAAAATCCAGAATCCCTCTAACAGCTCAACATTGATCCACACCCAGGCAGAGCCTGTGACAGGAGATCAGGGGCTCACCCTCCCTCTGAACACCACCTCTCTCCCTTCTTTCCTCCTTTGGGAGTCTTCACAGCATCCTTTCCCCATCCCTTGTTCCCCACATGCCCCCTGCCCCTGACATACCCCCAAATCCATCATCATTCCCCAAATCCCTCCTGGTACTCTTCCCATCCACAAGTGCTGCACCACTGCAGCCCACCCACGCCCTGACAGACACATGTGGACATCTTCACTCCCACCCTGTGGTCCTGTCCATCTGCCATGGGGGCTCCCACCACCCCACAGGCCCCCTTGGTAGGGGAGGAGTGGAGCACATGCCGAGTGCAGGTTTGGGAGCGTCTCCCTTGTCTGCTTTTCCCACTTTTCCTGCTCACCTCTGCCGGTGCTGTAGTGCTGGAGTTTATCACTGTACACTGCTTCCTTGCTGTAGGCACGCTTCCTGGGAGAACAGGGGAGAGAACAGCCAGGCTTCAGGGATCAGCCACTGCTGCTCCCCTGCCAGCAACACTCCATGAGCAGCAGCATCGTGCTGCTCCCTCTGGCTACATGGGTCCCCCATCCCACTCCTCCCACCATTAATCTGCACCTTAGCACCTCCACCTTCCAGGGACACTGATCCCACAAGGACCCACCTGCTGCAGACGATGGAAATGGCCACCAGGGAGACGATGAAGACCACCCCAGCCGCTGCGGACCCCGCGATCAAAGGTAGCTGCTCTCTCAGCTCTGACTTGTAATCGTCTGTGAGAGAAGAGGGATGGGGTCAATTCTCCCTGGCATACTCATGGAGTAAGAGCAGCCTTTGGGAAGGAATCCCCTTTGATTCCATGGGTGCTGCTCCCAAGGTGGTGGGACAAGGGGGATCCAGGCAGGGGGATCAGCTGAGGCAGGGAATGAGTCGATGCCATGAGTCAGTGGGTAGGATTGTCATGCCTGTCTCACATACCTTTGGCATAAAGACAGGGGAGAGGAAATCCTGGAAATAATGTCAGACCAATCTGCACAGGCCCAGTTTCCCAGAGATGAGGTTCACAAGGTGGCTTTGCCCATGGCTTTGGTACTTCCCTTTCCTCAATTCATTTATTTAGCAACCTGATCTACCAGAAGGTGTCTCTGCACATGGCAGGGGGTTGGAATGAGATGAGTTTTAGGGTCCCTTCAACCCAAACCTTTTTGAGACTTTATGATTTAAACCTGTTGGCCACTTTGGCCAATTTTAACATGGGGTCTCAGACACAAAATTCCTACAAGTTGCAGGAAAGGAGGAAAACACCATTAATAACCAAGCCAGCCAGAGAATGCTGTCCCAAGACTTCACCCAAATCAGACATCAGAGGGTCCACCACACAATGGTGAACTTTGGGAGTGAGGCTCAGGAGAACCTGGGAACCCTCACCTCAGGTCTGCTTGTAGGTTTTAATACCTCAACATGAGACAAGCCCTTTTGCAGAGCCATGGCACCTACAGCATCCCTTCCCCACCAAGCATCCCTCGGAACCTCCTTTGTCTGCTCTGCCACCTCTTGCATCCTTCAGCAGCAGGTTGGGCTGAAAGACAAGGCGGCACCAGGAGGACTGTATATGCCTGGGGGAACCCTCAAAAAGCTACTGACACCCTCCATGTGTCTCCTTCATTTTTCCTTGCCCCATCAGTGGTGCAGGTACTCTCAACAGGCAGTATCCAGCAGATCCCACATTCCTGGGGCCTCTGTAGCATTCCAGAAATATCCCTCTCTCAAACTGCCCCATTGAGGTCTGCCAGGCTGTGTCAGCAGCCACATGCAAGGGTTAAAATAAAACTCATCCAAAAAAAGCATTTAGCACCCTTTTATCTGTATTTTCTACTCTGCAGTTAATTACTGGCAACTAGATTTATCTCTTGCATGCTGCTTAAATCCTGAGAAATTCTCATCTAACAATCAATTATTATTTAATAAGCTATACAATCCATTCTTATTAAATTTCAATTAATTGCTTATTTGAGGCAAGATTTTTCTTCTCACTTCTCTAATCCTGAATATTTGAGGCATTGGAGGGGGGTTTATTACCATTTCCTTCCCTTTGGTCACCCAGCATGGTTTTCCTCTTCACACCCCAGCTGGCACTCAACATGAACGTAGGCATGGGGTGACCCGTTTTAGGGAAAAAGAAAAGCTTTAGGAAATAAGAAAAGCTTTAGGAAAGACAGGCAGTGAGGCTGGGAGCCATGAATGTCACCTAAGCAAAGAAGGAACCATGCCAGTAACAAAAGGGAACAGGCTCTCAGCCATCCATGGGCCAAGGAGGACCTGCTTCACTCACTGACTTCTGGATAAGTCCAAAGCTGGGATTAATGGAAAACACTCCCATGAGTTAGTATTTCTAAGGAAGCCAGTGTTTGTGAGAGCAGGGAAGGCTGGGGCCAGAAGAAATCATGAAGGTCATGAGCTGGCCCAACACACCCTTTTGGCCTGGGAAATCAGCTTTCAGATGGGTCTGACCATCCCAGCTTTGCCTTGATGGCTCAGATGGATTCCAAGTATCCCAGAAAAGCATCCAAATCCTTCCTCCAAGGGTCTACAACCCACCTCCCAGCCCATCACACCGTGCCAGACTCACAGCTGCTGCCAGGGGCTTCTGTCCCCACCGCTCAAGGCAGCAGAGACAGAAATAAATAGCAGAGGGGAAACTTGGAACTGGGAGATTGAGAGCGGATCACTCCTCCCACAGGCGGTTAATGAGACACTGCCATAAATCACCTGGCTCGTGCCACACTGCTGGGACAGAGCTTTGTGCAGACAAGCTCCTGTAACCCCATGAGAGCACGAAACTGGAGATGCCAGCACGCCACTGGCCCAGGCAGACTCACCGTCGGTGAGGGTCTGGAAGCACATCTTGCCGCTGTACTTGCCGTAGCCGGCCACGGTGCGGGCACGCACCTGCACCACGTACACCATGCCGGGCCGCAGCCCCTCCAGCCGCGCCGTGTTCGTCTGGCTGCGCGCCATGGACGAGTTGTACTCGTTGTGGTCCTGCGGGCACCCCGAGACAGCCACGGTCAGTGGGACAGGGGACAGCGGGAGGACAGAGGGACTGCTGCCCACCTGTCCCTGTGGAGGGCAGGGATGGGGTTTGGCTGCAGGGGGATAAAGGATAGGCTCTGGTTCTGCTGCAGGAGCGTCCTTGACACGGAGGATTCCACAGGAAAGGCTGGGAGAATTGTGATTGTTCAGCCTGGAGAAGGCTTTGGGGTGACCTAATTGTGGTCCTCTAGTACTTGAAGGGAGCTACAGAAAAGATAAGGATGGACTATTTATAAGGGCCTGGAATCACGGGACAAGGGGGAATGGCTTCCCACTGACAGCAAGTATATTTAGGCTGAATATTTGGAAGCGATTCTCCCCTGTGAGGGTGGGGAGGCCTTGGCACCCTGGCACAGGTTGCCCAGAGAAGCTGTGGCTGCTCATTCCTGGAAGTGTCCAAAGCCAGGTTAGATGGGGCTTGGAGCAACCTGGGCTTCCCTGCCCATGGAAGAGGATGAAACAAGATATGCTTCAAGGTTCCTTCAACCCAGGACATTTTATGAAACAGGACCCACTAGGAACTGGGGAAGCCCTTGCAGCATGTGCCTCCCGGGCAGCTCCCTGGTCCCACCAGAGCAGGCAGCATGGAGTAGCAGAGGGAAACAATAAGATCATCCAGAGCAAAAATAATTTATGAACAACAGATTCCTCCTCTTCAAATGATTGACATCCTTGTGCATTTCAGAAATATCCCATAGTTATGGAAATGCAGTGTCCCTGCCCACAACATAGGGCTTGTTATTGGATGATCTTTAAGGTCTCTTCCAACCCAAACTGTTCTGTGATTCCACTAAACACCATAATGTGCCCTCTGAGACCCTGCTCAAGTAGGTTCAAGGGCAACTCTCTGCTGGGATCCCCAGCCTCCGCAGTCCTGCTCTGCTGGCACAGGTCCTAGGCCTACACCTTGGTGGAAACCTCATGCGTCTCCACTCTCATTTTTTACCACATTCCCCACTGCTTTGCTGGTAAGAGGCCACTGGTGAGACACAGGAGGGATGGAGCAGCTTGGGCTGGGCACAGTTCACCACAGGGGTTGGGAGCATGTCCCCTGCAGAACAGGACAGCTGCCAGGAACAGGACCAGTGACAGGCAGGGACAGGGAGGGGCAGGGACAACCTCCACAACCTTCCCTGATCCTCTCCAATCCCCTCCCCTCCTCCTGATGCCATCCCCATGATTTAGGTCCCTGCTCATCCTAGCAAATACCAGAGGCAAGGTGGCCACAGGCACTGATGAGCTGGACAAATGCTGCTGCGGGGAAGGACCGGCTCATTAGATCAACCTGATCTAATGAGTGGTGTCCCATGGCAGGGGGTTGAAACTAGAAGGCCTTTAAGGTACTTTCCAACTCGAGCTGCTCTGTGATTCAGATTCTGTGATTTAGCATCTGCAGTCACAACTCACTCCCACCTTCTGGAGGCAGCTCGGGTTGCCTGGTGTCTGTCCTACCTGACCACTCCCAGCAGAGCCTGTCCCAGAGCCCATTGATGTTGCCCCTGCCCCCACGCCCCCAGCCCAGCCCCCACAGCAGGGCTCCCCCTGGGCTCACCGAGGCTGGCCTGGAGCCCACAGTGCTGCCGACGTCAGGCGTGCAGATGCGGCTCAGCTTCTCATAGTAGCGGATCTCGTAGTCCAGGATGATCCCATTGGGCTGCTCAGGCTGGGGCCAGGACAGCGTGATGCTCCTCATCGTGGCACTCACCTGGTGCATGATGGGCACGGTGGAGGGGGCTGCCAAGGAAGTGGGGAACGGGGGAAAGTTAATGGGGAGGAGTAGGAAAAATAGCCCTGAGGAGAGGGAAAATCCCCATGGCATCCCAAATCTCCCATGCCTGTGGTTTGCTTCCCCATGGGAGAAGCTCATTCATTAGCAGTGGGAAGACCGATATCTCAGCAGCTTTACATGGAAGCAGAGCAAGCCACTGAGGGAATTCTGCTATTTAAACCAACTACTCCATTTAATTAGGGGCTTGGAAATCCTTGGTGTTCCTTCTCCCTGGGACTGCTTGCTCCAAGGATGTATCCCTAGGTGGGAGAGACACAGCAAAGCTCTCCCCAGTGAGGCAAACCAAGGTTTGGTGACAGGGTCCAGCTCTGTGTGACACCATCTGCTGTAACAGCCTCTCAGGGGAGCCAGCCCTTAGCACTCAGGGAGCTGTGCCACAACTGCCACCCCACATGCTCTCAGAAATGGGGTGTGGGAGCAAAAATCTGCCCACCCTGAGGACAGTGACAGAGAACCAGGGCAGGGACACCCCAGCCCAGCTATGGCTCCAGAGAAGCTGCTGGGGCTGCTCTTAGGGATGCTCATCCCCAGCACCCATATGTACTTCTCCCAGGAAAACAGGAACAGTGTCCTTCCACCATTAGGGACACTGATCCACTAAATCAGTCAGGAGACCCTTTTCCAAACGCTTTGTGTCCTCCAAGCTATACTTATAAGGGGCAGAGCTAGTCAATATAGCCCTATTCTGCACTCAGTCCTATCAAAAGAAAGGTATCCAGGTCTGTCCACAACCAACGGGGCCCTGGCACGTCCTGTCCACAGAGTTAGTTCCCAGTCCAGCCATGTCTGCTCTCCTCCTCCTCACCATGCCTAGAGTATGGACAGTGCTCAGCAGGGAAAATGCCTCCCCTGTGTAATCCAGGGAATACCTGAACCCAACACAACCAGCCTGGGGCATGAGATCATGCCATGGAGGGAATCTGGGGATGGCAGGAGCCCTGCTTCTCATAGTTCCAATGGAATATGTGGATAGTTCAGCATTGCCTTTATTTACCCAGAACACTTAATCCTGTTTGTTTGGGTTTTTTTAATGTCTCCACATCTGCTCCAGGAAGATGCTTGAGGGCTGAAATTAGGCACTCAGAATGATTGCTGTTTTATTAACTTCCATTAGCTTGGATGGGGGTGGGAAAATGGTTGGAAAAACCCACTGCAATGCCAAAGAGATTTTAGAAAGAGAGCACCAATGTCCTGGATATCCCTGGTGAATTTTCATCAGGTTACCCCACAGCTCAGCATTTCCATGTTTATAATCATTCTTTGCAAGACAAACAGGGACCACTGGGGTACACACAGACAGACGAGGGTGACCTGGCTGTTCCCAGCTCCCCATGGTGCGAGAAGAGCTAAGAAACATCCCAAAAATCCACCCCAGAAAAAAATAGGCCTGGAAACAAGAGGCAGGTTTGGCTGCACGTGGTTCAGCAGACAGCGATGCCAGCCAGACACAAGTGTAGATTTGTATTCCCCAGAGCCAGGAGACTGAAATATTTACACTGGTTTACACTGAAATATTTACACTGAAATATTTACACTGAAATATTTACACCAGGTTTCTCCATTGTGCTATCCAGTGGGAGCAGGATGGTGAAGGCTACCTGCCCTGGCACAAAGCAGGAATTCCCATTCCCTTTTTAAAGAGCACATGGGTTTCCATCCCCTCTGATTCTCTGACTCTCAGTGCATCCCAGGATCGGTTTCACCCTTGCCATCTGCACACCCACCCACCAGCACCCCTGTTTGACCCAGAGCTGCTCATTCAGCCCCTGATCCCTGGGGACAGGAAAGGGAGCAGGGGAGTCTGGAAAAGGAGACAAGAGAAAAATAGCAGGCGAGGGATGTGCCAGAAGAGACAGAGCCTGGACTCAGCCCTGGGATGCTGCTTTCTCTGTGCTGTAACACAGTCAGACTGTGTTTCAAGTCTGAATTCACCCCATCTCCCTTCTCCCAACTGGGAAAAGGGGTAAAGTGGTGATGCCTTTTCCTCCCCAAAAACAATCTAGAGGGGGATAAAAGCAGGTATCAGATAACCTTCCCACAAGCCAACTCTTACCCTGCCCAGGGCACAGGCAACCCTTCCCTATCCCCATTCCTCTCACCCCCTCTTCTCCTGGCCTTTTTCCCCACGCAGGGCAGGGGGCACCACAGCCATCACACACCCTCACACCCCG
The DNA here is from genome assembly GCA_013399455.1 of Anthoscopus minutus. NCBI lineage: Eukaryota > Metazoa > Chordata > Aves > Passeriformes > Paridae > Anthoscopus > Anthoscopus minutus. Next base: position 547,569 of record VWYI01043070.1, read on the forward strand.
GGAGCTTTTCCTTTTGGACACAGAGCTTGACTCCACAGGGAGCTTGCAGCTGGCAGCGGGACAGCCAAACTGCCTGGCATCACTCAGGTCTCACCAGCCTGGTTAGTGGTGATGTTGACAGAGACGTGCTGCTGTGGGAAGGGGCTCTTGTTGGACACGCCGTTGACTGCCTGGATCTCAAATGTGTAAGGGGTGTGAGCCCACAGGTTGCTGATGAAGACACGGGTGTCGGTGAGCCCCAGCTGGCGGGGGACAAAGTCCACGTTGTCGTCGCAGCGGGAGCAGGCGCGCCGGTCCGAGCGGCACTTCTTGCACACGATGTTGTAGGTGACGTCGTCCCGGCCGCCCGTCTCCCGCGGCGGGTGCCACTCCAGGATGATGGACGTCTCGTTGACAATGGAGATGACGTTGCGGGGGCCGGATGGGACACCTGTGGGAAAGGAGAGGCATTGAGACAGGTCCTTGCCCTCCCATGGAGTCTCCAGCAGAGAAGGACACCCCAGGGATCTGCATTAATCCATCACCTCCTCTGTCAGGAGGGATTTGGTGTCTACAACTTTGCTTAGCTCAGGGCCAGACTTTCCACACTGGCAACACCAACCACCTGCACTGCAAATAAGTTTCCCAGATGAGATGACAACTCCCACGCCACAAACTCACTTAAGTCTCCAAAAAACCTCCATGTGGAATGCACACAAATCCATCCGTGAAGATGGACCCATTTTAATCCCATCAGGAGGTGCTGAGATAACTGCAGTGCTCACATGGAGAAGCACCTCGAGCAGATTATCCCAGCAAGAGAAAAATCACTTAGCCAGCACCATGGAGAACCAGAAAAGCAGCAGGAAGAGAGTCAAGAATGGAAAGTGGTTATTAAAGTTATTAAGTTCAATATCTTGAGTTGGAAACCCGGGAATTTCCCAGCATGGAGGAAAGCCAGCACCACTCCATGGTTTGCAAGCAGCTCCCATGTTGGACAAGAGATGAAAATTGCATTGATCAAAGCCATCAGGAGCCATCACATATGCTTCAGAGGATGGGAACTGAATGCAGCTCCAATTGCAAGCACTGCCAGTTGAGGGCTGCAGTTGGTTCATGAGGAACCCACGAGAGCATCACTGAGGTACAAACACACATCTGCACAGATCTGTGGAAGGATCTGAGGTCAGCCAGGATGGCTCCATAGTCAAAACCACAACATTCAGCTGCTTGGTACTATTAAATAAGGGAAGCAAGGAATTCCTCGTGTGTGTGTGTGTGTGTGTGCCAGGGAACATTGTTAGGTCTGTGGATAAATTAGCCCTGTCAGCAGCCAGGGATGGGCTGGACAGGGACAGATTCATCAACACCATGGTGATGTGGCTGGTGGGATGGAGAGGTCATTCTGCATGGAGACACTCTGAGAGCCTCAGAGTAGATAATGCAGATGAAAGATTTTGTTCAAATGCCTGGAGAAATGACAGCCTTAAAAATTTAAAGATAATAGAATTCTATTCCTTTAAACCCTCTTTAGGAGCAAAAGTGTCTATCATGGAGCAGTCACCAGTGCAACATCCTTGCTGGAAAGGGCTTTCCTGCACCTGAGGCACCACAGCATTGCCAGGCTCCCCCATGTTGGAGGTATCAAAGAGAGTTACAGGACCGTTGTAGGGACCACAGCAGGAGCAGGGAGAAGGACCTTGATTCCCCAGGGGAACAAGACTGCAGGACTCACAACGGCTCAACGGGATCAATATTAGTGAGTTACCCCCAAAAATCTGCAACCTGTCTCACCAGCCTTAATCCAAATCCTCCCTCCATACCTTAAGCAGTTAATATCTTTTCAAGAAAAGGAAAAAAACTGTATTTCTTCCCTTTCCCAGTAACAAACTACTGCCTCCCCAGATTCTTCCCACTTTAACTGCAGCCCCTTCGCTCCTCTGGAGGGGCCTAGGAGCTGCAGATGTTGCCTTTAGAAGGGTTCCAGTCCAGGGCACTGCCTGCCCCCAGCTCCACAATGTTAGGAACTGCCCTGACACAGAGAACTTTGTGCGTGAACAGCTTGCACCTCTGATTGGAGCGCTGCAAAATCAAGCATTGACGAGAAGAAATAAAAGTCAGTGAGGAGACTTTTTTTCCTGTATTCCTGTAGTGCAGCACTGTTGTAAATCAGCTATGTAATGAGGCATAATAAAGATCTGTAGATTATCTGTAGTTGTGCAACCTGCTGAACACCTGTATGAGAGCTCAGGTGATCCAGCAAAACACACAAATCCTTTCCTTGTTTCCTTGATGTGTGCTTTGGGACATGGAGGGTCCCAGAGCATCCATGTGCTAAACTTTCATGATAGGCTGGTTCAAGGGCCTGGAGTGCATCTAGGGCGGGGGAGGAGTTGAGGCCTGAGTTTCCAGAGGACTGAAGAGCACAGCAGCTCTCTCCTCTCTCCTGGGCTCTTTTCTCACCAAAAGACAGGCTTGAGGACACTGCTGCCATGCCAGGCAGCTCGGGCAGGCAGCTGAGCAGCAACGCATTGCTGAATACCAATGCTTAATGCAGCCTTCCCCCTGCTAAAAAATATTCCATCTGCAAGACTATGAACAAGACAGCCAAAGCAGATAACTTTAAATCCTAATTCATGCTGGGGACTATCTTCCTGCCATCACTGCCACTGCCTGGGTGATGTAAAAATTCCAGAGGCTGCCAGTCAGGTGGGATATGGGGCCATCCCACCCCTCCACCTTGCCCACCCAGCCACACTCTTGCTCCCATTCACAGTGGGACAGGGAGAGAAAATAAAACAAACTCCACATGGATTGAGACTTTACCCTGCTGCTGCCCTAGGAGAAAGGGGAGCAAGACCCTGTAGCCCCCCAGCCCCGATCCCGTACTCACTGGTGCAGGCGGCGGCCGGGGGGTCGAAGTCTGCCCGGTAGTAGCCATTGCGGCAGGCACAGACCGGCGAGGCCTCGGCGGTGGAGCGGCTGTTTGGGGGGCATGGCACGCACAGCCCCGTGCCCTGGCTGGCCTTGAATGTCCCTGCAGGGCAGGCTGCAAGAGAGAGCAGTGCAGGTGGGTCCCAAGCTGTTCCAGAATGCAGAGGAAAGCAGGTCCTGTCCTTGGAATGGAGTGGAAAGAGAGGAAAGAGGGGAGAGAGGGGAGAGGCAAGAGGAGATGGAAAAGCTTCACACTTGTATCAGTGCTAAATGGGGCAGCACCTTCCCATCAATGTAGGATGGCCAGAATTTTCCATGTTGGCTATGGAAGCCACTAGACAAACACTGCAAATACATGGCAACAATCTTTAGCCAGGCAGAGCAAGGGGGCTGCAGTAGCCACTTTGCTCCCTCCCTACTGCTTGTATCCAGGCACGGGGATGACAGGGCACTGTGGGACCCCAGTCCCCAGCAGCACCCTTAGGGACATGGACAAGCAAGGACAGGACAGTGCTCCTCTTCTGCTGACCGCTCCCTTTCTACCAATCCCAACAGCCTGGCTCAGGTCCTGCAGCTCTTTTTCCTTGCAGAATTTAAATATTTAATTAAAAAGTTGGTGTGACACCCATGACAGTGTGTTATGGGTCCATCCTGTTAATCCCCCACAGCCTGGGGCTGGAGCTTCCCAGCCTCTGAGTTCATTCAAGCAGGAAATGGCAACTAATTCATAACAGAGATGTTCCAGTTACAGTGAGGGTTTAATCAGCCACAGGGGAGGTTTCATTAATCAACCATCTCTCTGCTCTGCAGAGAGAGGGTGAGATAGAGTGACAGGGATGGGGTCCCTCATCTCCGCCCCACTCCACCCGTCCTCAGCAATGGGTACTGATAAATGGATGCTCATCCATCCCTGACATCTAACAAAATCTGATGGAACCAAAGGCTGCAGAGGGGAATATGTGTATTTTAGCACGTGTGTCCAAGGGATCAGACTTCCATCCAGCTCAGGAGAGATTGCTCCTGGCCTCACATCAGGGGCCTCACCCAGCCCTGTCCAGCTCCCGACTCTGCCCCTGTGGTGCCCCTCAAGGCACAGGTCTGCAGAGAAACACCCGATGTGTCTCATAAACACAGCGATGATTGAGATAATGGAAAGTGCCTCTTAGCCCCTGTCTGCTGCATCAGGATATGAGGCATCTCCTAGCAGCCATGAAGAGGAAATTAATAGGAGCAAGCAGGAGTAACCACTTTGATGCAATTTCCTTGGGAGATAGTGGACCATCTAATCTTTATTGGAGCCCTTTAACCTGTCATTCAAAACTCATGAAGGCCTCCTGCTCACACAGCCTTTCCAGATATTAATAGATGATAGAAAAGAATAAATCAAAACAATATTTTACAATTTTATTATTCATTCGATTTCCCCCCACCCCCAGCCTGATGCACACAACTGGCTGCAATGAACAGTCTCTTAGTGGCCCGAACAGCTGGGTGAGGACGTGGCATTCATCTCCCACTCCACCATCTCCCACTGCCCTTCCTCTTCCCCATCACAGGAGGACTGCCAGGTCCTCCACATCCCATTCACGTGGCCATCCCATGCACATGGCATTTTAAGGAAGCACTCAGGGCCAACGGGCAGTGAGACACACAGGGTCACCATGCAGTCCAGAGGGTTTGAGAGGGACCTTCAGGATGTTCCACAGCAGAAGGCAGTGGGATGACCTTCTGCAGACCCTTCCCCAATACAGGCATACAGCCCTATTTCCGTAACAGCACAAGGAGGCCCAGAGTTACACAGACACACAAGGCAAGAAACAAAACCACAAATGGACACCAAGGCTTCAAGTGTATCTCCAGCTCCTCACCTCTCCCATCCCACCACTGCCTCCCCACCATGTTCTAGCAGTCTTGTGCTCCCACAGGAAGGGTGAGCATCCACGAGACAGGCAAAGGGGGACCTGTGGGCTCTGGAGATGGAGGACCTGTCAGAACGCACCTTAAACGTGCCAGATTCTTTGGAGGAGCAGGAAGGGGAGGGCAGTGGTACCAGGGAACAGCCACCTGTTTCAATGGAAGAACATGGAGGAGGGAAGGAGGATGATGAGAGGATTGCAGTGCTATGAACAAGCTTCAGTTTTAAGCTTGAGGTCATGTTGGTGAGTTGGTTGAAGAGGTTTGTTAATGTTTAATTACAATTAATCCAAGTGATGCTTTGTCAAAACACCTGAACGTGGCACCCTGCACCCTAGTGCCCACAGGTTTCCGTTATCACTTGGCTTATCCACAAATTCCTGTAATCTGCAGGCACATGGTTCCTAATTGCTATTATTACCAATTAGCTTTTCTCTCCTGTAATTACACAGTGCTTGCCTAAAGCCTCCCACAGTTTTGGGGAGGTGGATGCCTTCTCCTTCCTCCCAAATACACTATGGGTGCAGCACTCCCCTCTGGCTGCTGCCTGTTGTCCCCTCTTTCTAGGGGAGCTGTCCCATGAACCTCATACTGAAAACACAGCACAAACCCCAGGGCCCTGCAATGCCATGGTGGGATCCATAATCCTTCACATGGCAAACCTGCAGTCCAGGTGCAAGGCTCAGATGGAGGACTCAAACCCAGGAGGGAGCGGTGAATCACCCCACTAAATGCCAGTGCAATATTTGCCCTAATTTAAGGGCTGCTCAAAGAGCTTCCCAGAGCTAGCAAGGCCTGCATCCATGATAGTGTGCCAGACAAGTGCAGGATGAGGCTCTGCCTCAGCTTTCCCTGTGGGAAGGGGCTCTTTCTGCCAGTGCCCAACACTGGCACAAAGACCCAACCACAGCACAACCCTCATCTCTTCAGCCCAGAGGAGAATGAATTGATTGTTGATTATGGGCGCTGGATAAGATTAATGATGTGCTTAACTATCCATTTCCTCACATTTAGGCACCAGGGGTGTGTTTGTAAATGCTGAAGCACAGAACTCCTCCATGCTGCTCGGCAGGGAGCATGCTCAGCACTTAACCCCCCCACAATCCAAAGCTGCCCACGGATCCATCATTCTGCCTGCACACCAGGCATGCAGCACATCCCAGTTGTCAGGTTGCCAGCAGGACCCCGTTTCCAGGGCTGACATGTCTGGGGGTGGGAGAGAACATCATTGAGGGGCTGGTAAAACTCAGGCTTCCTGCAGTGAGATGTCATCAGTGGAAGTTTGGGGGAAAAAGAGCTTCGAGTTGCCATCACATCCAAGGGGTGATTGTAAGGATGTAGCCACAGGGCTGGATACAACTGGGGACTCCCAGCCAGAGCTGAACCTCTCCTATCCCCCTCAAAGGCTCAAAGGAGGGATGTGCCACATGTCTCACGCAAGGCAAACAGCCAGTGAAGGCACCACAAAGCTGTGTCTCCACTGCTGCCTCCCTCTACAGCTCCCAGAATCACAGAAATCTAGGAATCACAGAACCACAGAATCTGAGAATGCCAAAACCATGGAATCACAGAATGCAAAATATGCTGAGTTAGAAGGGATCCCCAAGGATCATCAATCCAGCTCCTGGCCCTGCACAGACACCCCAACAATCCCACCCTGTGCATCCCTGAAAGCATTGTCCAAACGCTCCTGGAGCTCTGGCAGCCTTGGGGCCGTGTCCATTCCCTGGGGAGCCTGCTCAGTGCCCAGCAGCAGGATGGATTATGGAAGCACTCGTAGCACACAGCAGCACTGTGAGGGCTTTTTACTGCTTAACACTCTCCTGTATCCTGCATCATTGTATTCCAGCTGCCAGGAGTCCTAGAAAGAGACAGAGATAAGCAGGATCTCCTGGCTCATCCATCCCTGCTCCCGCCCAAAGCAACCCACCCTCACAGTCTCTGTGGAAAGGGTGCAAGTGTGGGGATATTCAAACATGGGGTATCCAAGCATTTCACTCTCAAACTAAATCCTCTCAGTTAGCACCTGAAACTTGCACTTTTTAATTACTCTCCCAGGGAAGCTTAAGCCAAAAGATTAAAAAAAAAGAAGAAAGGAAAGAAAGGAGACATTGCATCTACATTAACTTGCTCTAAAGTTCCCTGGGGATGCAGAGTGGCATTTTTCCTTCTCGGATTTTAAAATAGGAGCTTCTCCAAGAAATTACAGATTCAGCAGCAATTCAGAGAGCCCTGACCTGCCCCAACCCTCACCAGCACCCTACAAACCAAGTCAGCAGTGCCTCACCCATCCCATGCCCCTCTGTCCCTGTTGTGACAGAGCTAACCCCATTTTCCAGGTATCCCCAAATTCACGCTTCTTTTGGGCTCCCTTCTGGGTCCAGCACTTTTCCAGCATCTTTAAGCACACCTGTGGCACTCTGGAACAGCAGGTCATGTAAAGCTGCATTAGAAGCAGTGGTGCTGCATGAGATGATGCCCTCAAGCAAGCTGGAGGTGTGGAGAGCACTGTCAGGTGCAAAGGCACTAAAGAGCAGGGATGGTCCAGCCTTGTTCCAAAAAGACATGTGGAAGCACCTACCACCACCCCTGGGAGATGGGCAGCAGGGTTAGAGGACAGTACAGGTCAGGAAAAAAGGAGAAACTGTGTCTCATTGCATTTGCAGCCTGCCAGAAAGAGATTCAAGGCCCCCCTTTCTGCAAACAATAATTTATCCTCAAGAAAAAATAGGTGTTGGCTCCTCAACCCAGCAGCTTGTGCACAAGGCTCATAATTTTTGGATGAAACTCCCCAAAAAAGGGAGGAGATGCTTGCTAGAAACCCCTTGTGCATTTTTTAGATGCCATCAAGACAGAATCTATCTTTAAATACACTGAAAAATAAAATAAGGAAAAAAAACATCAGTTTTTCAGCCTTCAAACTGGCTAGCCTGAGATGGATGCTTTAAAATGCTCTCCTTGCCATCCTGAGCGGCCGAGATGCGGGCTAGGACACCCTCCCAGACACTTTCAGCTGAGAGACACCATCCAGGCAAATAAACACCCACACAAAATTGTGTGCTACAGAAAAGTGCCATTGAGAGGATGCTGTGACAACAGGGGCAGGCACTTGGCATAGCTTCCCAGGGCTCCTGCTTGCCCTCTGGGCCAGTGCCGGGGCACTGCTGACACATGTTCCCTGGGGACACATACACACACCCCGGGCTGCCACCCAGTCCATGCATTTGGGCTTCAGCGCCTTTGATATGATGATGACACAGGCAGCAGGTTGGGGGGAAAAGCAGCAGAACTGGGCAGGCTCTCACCTAAAGGCAGGGGCTGTCATCTCCCACCTTCAAAGGGTGACAAGGGCGCTGCTCTCTCACCCTACTTTCATCTCCCCTGTTATTCTCCCTCCACACATCCAAGCAGGGAGCAGGCACGTGGTGCTGAGGTTTAATTGCATCCCTACATGGTGCTCTCCTGTCATCCCTTCCCTCCTGCCTCTCTGTTGGGGATGGGGCTGGCAGGCTCTTTTGTGAGGATTTTGCCCCCATATCTACTTTTTAATGATCTGATTGCCATTTCTATTAAGCCAAGTGTTTCTCCAGAAACATCTCAGCCTGGCACAGCCACAGGGAGCCCAGCAGGCAGCCAGCAGTGCTGGGGAGTACTCTGCCATGCCACCCTCTGCTAGGCATCCACAAATTAATCCAGAGAGCTTTCCATACTGCCAAGCAATGCCAAGCCAGGAGAGTTGGGAGGGTACCTGTGTCCTGCATTCCTGACCATACCAAGGAGACTCAGCCCTTAAGCACCCTGTCAGCCACCAAACCCCAGCTTTTCCAGCACTTCCTCAGTGTAGGAAGAAGAGCGCAACCCCAGTGGAAGAACAGCGCAACCCCAGTGGAAGAACAGGAAAGTCCAAGCATTCCAGCCCTGAAGTATCCTCCTGCTCCCAAGGAGGGAGTTCTGCACAGGACCCCAAGCCACGCCAGAAACTCCAGCACATGAGAACAAGACATCCCAGCAGAGCCTTGTCCCCAGATCCTTGTCCCAAAACCTCATTTTGGTGCAAACTTCATAATTTTGTAGCTGAACGCACAAATTTTGCATCACCCATAGATGCTCCTGCCTCGAGGCCATCCAAGTTACAAACAGCACCCACCCCGTTGTGTTCCCTTCTTTCAGCACTGTATAGGCAGAAACACATGAGATAAATTCATGAGATAAACATGAGCTTCCCAGCATCCGGGCTCGCATCCTGCGGGCATGGGCTCCGTCTCTCCCACTGCACGGAGGAATGCGGCCCCTGCTCTGCATGACGCAGCTGCTTAATTAAACCAGCCCTCCACCTCGGGAGGAATAGGCTTAGATCCGCCTTGGGACACATGTAAATTAAAGTCAGAGCTGGCCTGCCATGGTTTATTCATGGAGAGAAGTAAAATTCAATGTGGTTTTACCTTTCTCAGGGGGTTTTTTCTGCTTTTCTTCTCATGGATGAGAAATGAATTGGAGCAGGGCAGGATTTCAAAGGTGGTTGCAGGGTAGGGAGCTGTGCAAGGCATATTAGAGGCAACAGGATTGGATGCATCCCTGTTGGCTTCTCCCAAAAAACCCACCCCTTGCTCCAGAGGAGCAAATACCCGGTTGGTGGAGCAAGGAGTAAGCCTCACGTGCTTCACTGGAAGCAAAATGCAATCAATGCGCACCCAGAAGAAGTATTCCTCCAGAAAGGCTTGTTTGGAAAAATTAAGGGACTCTGGATTCAAAGGAGCTTCAACACCAACTGTTTAGGTGACATCATGGCCCAAAACAAGGAGTTTAAGCCTTGAGCAGGGCATGGAAGCAGCTGGTTTAGGCTCCCACATGCCTGGCTGCTCACTGCCTGCAGCTTCCCAACAGGTCCATGCTCACCCATTTAAACATCCCTCTGGGCTTTACTCTCTCTGTTTTTCATGGCTGGGGGGATTTTGAAGGTCTGAAGAAAAAAATCTGTCCCAGATGGATGCAAAGAGAAGAGCAGGCATGCCCTGGGCAGACGGTGCCACAGGGCTGCCAGCTTGCCACAGAGCAGGGAACTCACTTTGCTCTCCAGAACAGCCAGAGGGGGGACCACATGTCATGGTCACTTTTCCAAATCACTGTTCTCCCACTCAGGTTTTGCTCTGTTTTAGTTTCCACTTGGCTCCAGCTCAGTGCCCAGTCCCATGCCACAGCTCCCTCTCCACAGCTCCACTTCCTTGCTATAAACCAGCCACTCTAAGTGATCAAACTGAATAAATTAATCAAACTCCAGACAATTCATACACATACACAGGAGAGTTCACAGCAGAGCAAGCAGCAGACACATAGCCACAGCAGTACCAGGCACAGGCTGCTCCTCACCATCTTCACTGCCCCAGCTCATTATTCTGAGTCAACAAATGAAAGGGGGATGAAGTTGTCATCATGGATTTGATGCTATTTAACCTCTTTATATTCTTCTTTAAAAACAGATTAAGCAGCTGCAGCCTGGCACAGGCTCCTCCCTCTGCCAGGGCCGCCATCCCTGCAAACAGGAGCTTCCAGTAGCTGAAGAGGCTCCAAGAGCCTGGAGTGACACGACAAGGGGGAAGAGCTTCACATGGACAGAGGGCAAGGTTAGACTGGATATTGGAAAGAAATTCTTGGGTGGGGAGGCCCTGGCACAGGGTGCCCAGAGAAGCTGTGGCTGCGCCATCCCTTGAAGTGCCCAAGGCCAGTGCCTCACCACCATCTGTCATCCACAATGAACCTCACAATGAGTTTGGAATAAAAAAATGGGAGACTGAGATTCAGGCCAGGACTTACATCCCAAAAACACAACGTCCAGAGATGCTCTATCCCCACTCCAGGCACTAGGCTCCATGAAGAATTATTTTTTTCCCTCATAAACTGCAGCAGTGTGAAACTCTTAGAGTCAATAGACACACACTGGACGAGCCCATACTCCCATGTGCCACCCCATACTCCCATTTGCCACCTAACCCAGCACACTGTGTTCACCTCTCAATGCCTGTGTGAGCTATCGAGCCACCTCATCGACAGGGAAGTGAACAGGCACGAAAATTCCTAGAGGATCTCCAGGAGAAGCTCTTCCCCCAGGTACAGAGCTGCTGGCAGGGGCTGTGGTTAGAAGTCCCCTGAAAAAGATGCATCTTTCCTTCACAGCTAGGGATTTTGGGAACTACTGATGCCACTCCAAAATTCCAGTCCTTCTTCTGATCAGGAAATCAGAGTGGCATCGCCACTGGTTTGCCCAAGGCACAGTCTCCTGCTGGCTGGGATGCAAACATCTCCCATCCCTAACAGAAACTAATTAAGCATCTCTTCCTCCTTCTCCAGCTCATGCCATGCAGTGTCCCCTTGATCCAGAGAACATCAAGTGCTCATTAATTACATCTGAAGTAGTTCCTCGTTAGCGCTGATACCGTGAAGGAAGAGTCACCCCAGGATGGGGCTGGGGAGAGTTTCAGCCACAGAGCCTGGCTGGCACTGCTGGAACAGGCAGGGACATGGGGACACACAGCTTCCCTGTGTCCCTGCCATAGCACTGCAGGACATCATGCCTTGGGTCACACTGGAGTGCTGAGATGTCCCAAGATGGAGCAGGACACTGCCATCCTGGTGGAGGTGAGCCTTGGGGCACTATGGTTTGGCTGACTGCTTAAGGACTATGCCCAGAAACAATCTGCCATGGGAGGATGGATTTGCCATAGGAGGATGTCCCAGCTAAGGCACATCCCTCATCCACTCCAAGAGTGCCATGCATGGAATTAATTAGAAAAACAATTAAGAGAGTTTCCCAATGCATATAGCAGAACAAGCCACAGTTACTATTCCTGGGAGGAAAGGCGCCTTCCTACCCAGCTGCAGAGAGGAGACAGGACACATGGCACCAACAAAGGTGACACCTTTGAAAAGCCCTTCCAGCCAAACCATTCCATGCTTCCATGATTCCCGCACTGACACACCCCTGTGCCACAGTGGGGAGGGCAGGCAACCTGCTCTAGAGCTCCTGGACAAGAAGGACCTCCTGCAAGCAGCTTGAACACTCTGGCACTGTCCATTTTGGTGCCACCACTGGGACAGGACAGATGCCCAGAGCTGCAGGCTGGAAGAACACTCACTAACCCCCACCTCTGAGCCCAGACAGCTTCTCCCTGCCTAAATTTCCACCTGTGTCTATGCTGGCAATAGCAACAAGCAGGCACAAAGGAATGGTCTCCTCCATCCTCAACAGCTGCTACACATAAGTCAAAGCCACCTGAGATTGCAGGGATTTACTGTACATAGGCAGCTCTGGAAGCTTTTCTTAGCTGTGAAACATAATTTGCACCTTGGGCTCTCTAAGAATAAGTTCTCTTCAATAATAACACATGATTAAGAGCTCAGGAGCAGATCTGATGTGAAGCAGGAGATCTGTGATAATCCCAGGTCTCCCCTGTCACCCTCCTCCAGCACTGCCACCCTTGCTTGCCTGGTGTGCTGAAACAGATGTCCATGGTAGAACCAGGAGATTTGGGTTTATCCAGAGAATGACAGTCCCTGGAAATACCCAGACAGCTAGAGAACCTTTCTGCCATGCCCAGAACCATTTAAAATTCCCTGGTTTGCATCAGTGTAAAACCCTCAAACATCAAAGCAATCCCTGCTTGTAAGGAAGGTGGCCAGGACCCTCTGTACCATAAAGGGGACACATGCCAGCGAGCACCAACTCCTACCAAACCTATGTCCAGGATCAGGGCAGATCTGTTGAGCCTGGATGCAATATGTACTATAATAAAGTACAAAATAAAAAATAAAAGCATAAGTCAATATTGTGCCTCTCCTCAAGGGCAATTTCCTCTTCAGGCTGCAGACCCGGCAAAGCTGCTTGAGCTAGGATAGAAATTCAATTCATAATTCCCCTTGTATATAATTTTCCAGAATGCCCCTGCTTTTACAGACAAGTTTTAGGCAGCAAAGTCCAGAGACCAGACCTGAGGCTGGAGCTCTCCACCTCCAGTATGGCACAGAGTTCTGTGCCCCACGTTCCACAACTCTCCCCCAGAACAGCAAGGAGATGGCAGACCATTGCCTGCACCCACCAGGGCACCATCCCAGAGAGGCCCTAGGGCAGGAAGGGATGAGACAAGACAAGGACAGCATTATCCCAGCAATTGCTCCCTGCTCACAGGTGTGCTGCCACTGGGAGTCCAGCCATACTCAGGCAAGATGCAGCCACACTGAAAGCACCAAAGTGACCAGCTCCTACCCCAACCCACAGCTCTCCTGCCTCAAATCCATCTCATACAATAAACGTGACACAAGCAGATGAGTCCTGGGTTGAACACAAAAAGTAAGTGATGCAGCTCCCTCCATGCCATTAATGAAATTTTTGTGGCTGCTGCTGGAGCCTAGGGTGGGAGAACCACCAATTCCTCCCTGGGGTGGGTGCAGAAGTCAATCTCAGTTCTGGTTTGATGCTCCCACAGCAAAGGCATGGAGGTTCCTTGGCCACAAGTGCTGCACCAGCTGAAGATGGATTGGTTTTCCCATGGCTCCTCCAAAGGCCTGCTTGAGAGTAGGAGCGACACTTTGATTTAATCACCCTGCTCCTCTCTCCACGCATCCTCTGCAATCTGAGGCACCAGGCGTGACAAATGACCACTTGTAGCACACTCAGAGCTGACACCCACGGCACCGCTCCATTTGTCACTATCCGAGCGCATGGCGGGGCTCGGAGAGGGGAGCAAATTAAAACCTCAGTATCTGCACTGATTACTTTTCCCTCATCCTAACAGGCTCCATCCTTCCTCAGCAGTGTCCCAGCTGGCACATCCAACCCACACAAACCTCTTTAGACAGCCAGGGGAAAGAAGGGCAACTCATTCCACCTGGTCAATGGATTTTTCACCCCTCTGAGTCTCTTACTTACTAAAACATTATCTGTGAAGGGCTGTTTCCCCAAGCAGGGGCTGCTAGAGACCCACAAAGCCCAACTGCAGCCCAACTCTGCTTCCAAATGATGCCTTGCACGGGGGAATGGTGATGAGTTATCTCATTGCTTGAGGGGGAAAATCCATTTTATTATTATAGAATTACAGAACCATTAGGTTGGAGAAGTCCTCCACGGTCATTGACTCCAAACATTAACCAAGCACTGCCAATGCCACCACTAGACCATGTCCCCAAGTGCCACATCTACACAGCTTTCAGACAGTTCCAGGGATGGTTATTCCATCACTTCCCTGGGCAGCCTTTTCAGGGCTTGGCAGCCCTTTTGGTGAAGAAAATTTCCTTAAGTCCCAATCTAAACCTCTTGAGGCCATTTCCTCTTGTCCTGTCTCTGCTCCCCAGAGCAGAGTCTGACCCCATCTGGCTGTCTCCTCCTGTCAGGGAGTTGTGCAGAGCCAGAAGGTCCCCCCTGAGCCTCTTTTTCCCCAGGCTGAGCCCCCACAGCTCCCTCAGCCACATCTGGTGCTCCAGACCCTTCCCCAGCCATGGTAAAAAACCCCTTCTTTATGTTTTAAATTATTACTGTTATCCTACTGGGAGAGACACTGGCACCTGGAGCATGCCATGGGCTGCAGGGTGCAGTACAGCCCCGAACATGGGTGAGATTCCCACCCCTTGGCAAGCAAACCACAGCAAGAAGAGCCATTCCCAAATAAGTTCTCTCATGACTGTAAAAAAAATTTTAAAAAATAAAATAAAAACAAAACAAAAAAACCCCAACAAAAACCCCAAAACAAAACAAAAAACCCCCCACAAAAAAAAACCTCACACAACAAAAAGACACACATACACCCCCTCCCTCCCCAAAAAAAAGAAATCCAGAAAGGAAAAAGTTATAGAAAGGCTTTAAAAATCCCTGGCTGAGTCACTGGGTTTGCCAGGTGCTGGCTGTTTGCAAACAAGGGTGAAACAATGTGGGTGCCGGACATGGGCCGGACCTGGCGCTTCCTTGTGGCTCTCCCATTGTCTGAGAGAACAATCCCTGCTCCTGCTGGACAGCAAAGGCCTCCAACGTGCTGGCAGCAGGGTGAGAGCCTGGTCTCCTGGGCTGGGTGAGTGGAGACTGTTGGGAAAGATGGATGGGTTTCACAGCCTGCTGCTGCAGGGAAGCTCATAAACATGCACACGTGGAGCTCTGCACCCCAAAATTCCCCAAAATACTAATTTCCTCAGGCTCTTCAGCTACCACAGAAAGTTTCCTGAATGGGTCATTAACAGAACAAGGGTGTGGAAGCAGTTTTATGCCTCCATTTGCAAACTGGTGCAAGTAAAGACCCTTGGGTGAGTGGGAAAATCAACGGAGGATTTTTTTTCCTGTTTTAAGGCTGGAAGCAATGTTATTAGTACTAAGAAGTTCTCTTTGTAGGGAAGAGAAATACATAAACAGCTCATGGAACAATTTAAGGAGGAAAAAAATTGACAAGCAGGAAAATCAAGCCATACATGGCAGCCTGTGGATCATCCCCTCTGAGGTCACTGCTGCAATGGTCCCAGCTTGCAACCCTGCAATGCTCACTTGGCCCCCACTCATAGCTTGCCTGGGGCATTTTCTGTGTTTCTCCCTTTTTTCTCCTTTAGAAGGATCACAGGGATGATTTGGAGACAGGGACAGAGAGTGGTGGGACCCTCGCCATCCCTGTGTTGGGGGAAGGACAAAGGGCCTGAATCCATCAGAGGTACATTTGGACTAACAATATCTAATTAAGAGTTTCATTAAAACCCATTGCACTCATTAGGAAAAAAAGTTAACAAGGTTTTCCCGGACATTTTCCTTGCAAAATTATTACAGAAGTTAATGGATGCCTTCACTAAGGCATAATTTAGGAAAAAACAGACTTTTAATATTTTTTCTCTCTCTCTCTCTCTTTTTTTTCTTTTTTTTTTTGTGATTTCACTGTTTCTCCTCCACAGTGTGGCCGTGGTAAAACTGGGCTGCCTGTTCCACCCAGTGGTGGAAGCCGGGAGACCGCTTCCAGGCAAAGGCAAAGCCCCTCCAACAAAGGGGAGCATCCCTCCCTCTCTCCCTCCTGCTGGCACCACTGCCAGGATTTGGGAGGACCTGGCAGAGCTGCCACTTCCCAGCACAGCCCGTGCAGGGAGAGCGGCTTGGGCTGATGTGGGATGGGAGAGGGGCAGGAAACTTGATATTGTGCCAAAAAAAAACAAAGACAAAAAGGGAAAGAAAAAGGAGAAAACGGCCCATTTTGAGCAGTCAAGAGTTTGTGGCTGAGCTAAGCCTGAAATAAAACACCCCCTGGACATCTTTGCTGCCATTCAGGGTGGAAAGTGCCTCAGCTGCTCTGATTTGGGTCTAAAAGAAGCTTTTGGGATGGTTAGTGGGTAGTGTGTCACAGGTTTCTAGCCTCAGGGAGCAGACACACAGCAACGCACAGGGAGGAGATCAACAGCCCCAGCATCCGGACAGTGCCTGGCCATGGGATGCTGGGCAGGAGGAAAGCTTGAAATCCCAATTCCAACCCACAGGGAAACATTTTCTCTTGAAAAATATTGAAATCATCATGAGCATCAGCTGCAAATCCTCCTTTCTACCCAGCTGCCAGGTAGAGACCCCAGTGTGCATCAGCTGTTTGTCCACAGGTTTGGAAAGGTTTGGGAACAAACTGGTTGACCTAAACCTGGTCCCCAGGAAAGAGCTTGATGAGGAAGTGCTGATGGTTTTTAAGCCTAAATACTTATTTTTTTGGCCCCAGCCCTTGTTCTGCCTGGCCCACTCTGGGACGCTGATGGCCCTATCCTGTGCCCTGCTAAACCAAATCCAACAGCAGGTAGAAGGAGAGAAGGGCAGGGCAAGCACTTTCTTTTTACCTCTTTGTTTTTCCCCTCCTGTTCAGAGGATAAAATCTCAAAAAAGAAAGATCACCTGTAGGCCAGGTAAGCTGGAAAGAGATGCTGGAGAGGTGGGGAGGAGAGAGCTCAGCACAGAGGCTGGAAAGAAGATGATGATTTTCAACCACAGGGAAGTGTACAGACCAGTGGATTGGAGAAAAGAAAAAAAAATGAAGCCATTCTTAACAGCAAAAATAATACTTTTCTGCAGCCTCTGCCAATGCCTGGTGTGCTCACCCTGTCACAGGCATCCAGGTAGCTGGGCACAGAGCTGCATCACACTGGGATGGGGTAGATACAGCTAAAGGCACAGGGAGCAGGGTCTTGTGTCCCCATGACCTCCCTTGCTGCCATTCACCCATGGGACAAAACCAACATTGCCTTCATCACCCAAGAAAACCACTCCTGGGTGCCTCAAAATGGTGCAGGGGAACCAGGCTGGACCATGGAGCAGAAAAGGCAGGCTAGGGCACAGCAGAAACCAAAATTTCCCCGTTCTTAACACAAGCAAAATTTCATTGGGAAAACATGACAATTCCCTTGTTCTAAGTGATAGCAAATTGTTCTACTACTAATTGCAAAATGTTCACAATTATTTTTAAAATTACTTTATAAATCAAATTTTTTCCAATCTTCTGTGATGGATAAGTAGAGGAAATCAATAATTATCACCAGGGCTACTCAGCAGTGGGGGAGGATAGCAGGGGAACCAGCATGGAGCTGCTCACTCCTCAGCATTCAAGGTCAGACGTGTCTCTCCCGCTGCTCCTTTCCCCAATCCGTTCCTCCACACAAGAGGCAGAAGGGAAGGACAAACACAGGAAGGAGACAGAGAAATCAAAGGGATGAAGGAGATCAGGATAAATCCACACAGAGCTTTGGCAAAGGCTGGGCAGAGCCCAGCACATCAGCCAGCAGGTGAGGAAGGATGGGGGGACCTGGCTGGAGGAGTGGCTGCTGTAAGGAAAGCCAGGGATGCCTGGAAGCAAGGCTGCTTGATGAGCAGCCTTCGCATTGCAGGCAATACAGCCCAGCTTTGCTATTGTTTTGTGGGACTTATTTTGATTTTTTCCCCCTGCCAGGTCAGATACCCAGCTGCTGTAGCAGACAGGCCAGCCACAGCAGATTAGAGGCTCCCGAATGCGCCAGCACAGGAATTTGCCAGGAGGGGAAAACTGAAAATGAGACAAGGCCAGGAAGTAGCAGGACTGCTCTCTCACCCCTTCTCCCTGGGTTTATAAATACAACATAGAAATTCAGCACAAAGCGAGTTCAGTTTCAGACTTTTTCCTTCTCCATGCACCCGAGTTAGTGCCCGGCACTAGGAAGGTCAGAGAGGAAGCCAGTGTGATTGCAGCAGACAGAAATACAGTGCCCAGTCCTCAAAGTCAAAAGGGATAAAAGCCAAGAGACAACTGCCAACATTCTAGTGAGGGATTCCTTTGCCATCATCAGGTTTGAAACAGCAGGAGAGAAAGGGTTTAACAATCTTCCTTGAGGATAAAAAGCAAAATCCACCCAGCATACTTAGCAAGGTTTCCCCCATCTCGCAGTGATCCCCACGGCCACCTTCCCTCCCACCTCCTCCCCAGCACAATGATACATTGCCCCTTGACCACACAAGGAAGCTGTAAAGCAGGGCTGAGGGACAGGGCAGAGCAAGACAAATGGATTTAATATCAGCCTGAGGAGAGTGTGGGCTCTCTCATTCACCAAATGAATTATTCATTTGGGATTCAGACAGAGCCTCCATCTCACACTGACCCCCTGCCCCCACAGGCACAGGGTGCCCAAGAGGATGGGCTGGGCAGTCCACTGTATGCTCTGGCATACAGCTGAGAGCTGTGCCAGGGAGTCTGTGCCAAACCAGCCTGGGATGGGAACAAATAACGGGGCTGATGCACAAAGACAACTCCCCTCTCTCCCACATCCATCCTGGCACAGTGGTGGTAGCAGTCACCCATCCCTCTGACCCCAAAACACAAGGATAATCTCCTCAGGGTTCTGAGTAACCCAAATGAAGATGACGTTGTGCTTGTGTGTCCCTTGAGCCATAAGTATCACTAAAAGCTGGGATTAATGAATCCCTGAGTGGTCCAAGCTCCACTGTCAGCAGGAACATGCTCCAGTCTAATGGCCCCCTGATAGGCACAGCCTCCTTCCCAGGGGAGTGAGGGATGAGACGGAGCTGGGGGAGCTAAACAATCCAACCCTTTTTCCCCACCACACAGGAATTAAGCCTATTTTTTCAGCCTCCAAATACTGAGGCATTTTCTTTTTTTGGTTTTTTTTCCTTGGTGACAATTCCCACAGGCTTGTTAAGTGTCTCATCTCAGGCTGATGAAGGCTTGAAGCAGATGTCAGGAGTGTCTGCTTCCCAGGAGCCAGGGTGCAAGCCCAGCAGCTTCCCTGCCAGGCAAACCAGGCAGAGGAATATAACCTTTCTGAGAAAACAAAGTCATGTTGAAAACCAAGGAATTTTTATTTCCAAACTTTGCAATGTGCCACCTCCTGCCCACCAACCTTCATGAAGGGCAGCAGTGGGCTTAGGTCCTCCCTTGCCAGCTCCAAGGTCCATGGGGATACAAGAAGGAGCTTGATGGTCAATGAACCACCACGGAGCCAGAGGCCAACCCTAGGTCAGATTTTTATTAAAACAGAAGGTAATTTTCCAAAATTCCTGTTAGGAGGGGTTTTAGTGAACTTCAAGGGGATGTGGGATATACTGGATTTGGGTTCCTCAGTGGCACTGAGCAGGGTCTTCAGACACACAGGTTTCATGCAACCCCAGCCTTTTCTCTGTCCTCCTGACACGAGAACCAGAAGATACTCAAAAGGACTGGTAAGGGGCAGCCATCCGAGCTCTCCTCTACAGACAGCACCTTACCATCACCCATGGAATCATCAAGCAGCACATTCCTGTCATCACAGACAAGCCTGGTGCCACTTAACACCCGCTTTCCTTGCGCCCACAGCATACCCTGGTGCCTCTCAGGATCATACATGCTGCCTTTATACAATCTCTAAAGGATATTCTACTCCTTGGAGCTGCCAAGATCCCTAATCTTTGCCTCAAGGAGTCTGAATACAAAGCACGCTCCCCATGCAAAGGCAAAACACTCACCAGGAATTCAGCAGTTTCTCCTTGGGAATAAGTGCTGAGGAGTGGGAGCACAGCTGGAGAGAGGCACCAGGACACAGAAAACTCAGCAAATCCCCAGTTTTCTGGGGTCTGCTTGGTGTAGCTTTGATGGCACAAACACTTCACAACCCTTGTGCAGTTTGCACAAGAAAAGGAAACAAGAAAAGCCATGGAGATGGATCTGACACCCACCCTCAGCAGATTTGCTCTCATGCATCTCGTCCTGCTGTTGTCAATACTCTCCCCTTCCCCAAGCACTGAGAAGGTGCATCACAACCCTCCCAAGGTCAGAAGCACTCAAGACCCCACCTTCCTCCTCCTGGCAGAAAGGTCAGCACCACCAAAATCCACGGTTTTACACTGTCACTCCTTTTCCTCCATTTTTGGCAGTGACATTTCTTCCCAATTCCAGTGTTTAGCTAAAATTAGTATTTGTTTTCCCATTATGAGAAATGTCATTTTGCCATACAACCACGTGTGCTTTCTGTGTGTTGGTTCAATAGCAGAGGAACATCTTGCCAGGAACACTTGCTTTGCAGAGAGCCCTCCCACCGACTGAGTGCTTCAGCTCCTCACAGGAATCTCTTGGTGGGAACAAAACCACACTCAGACACAAAACTCATAGGAATACCCCAGCCATGCTGTTTGAGAAAGGATTCTGGGGGTTTCCTGGTTGTCAGAGCCCCAGCACAGCAAGGTATTACCACCCTCACCTTATGGTAAAAACCTACACAAGTTCCCAGGTTTACAGCAAACCATCAAACAAGCTTCTCCACTGCCTGAATTCCAAATTTGCTATTTTTACATATCCAGAGTTACAGGTGGAGAAGAAACACCTTGAGGGACTCCCCAAGGAGCATCACAGCCAAGCCTGGTGGTACACACACTCCCCACCTGCACCAAGAGATGCAGGTTGGACATCTTCCCATAACAACCCATCAAACCAGCCCTAAAGTACTTTTGCCTTCTCCTCTTTCCAACCCTTCCTTGTCCTGGTGGTGTTGACCTCCTAGAAGCTATGCAGAACTGATAAAAACAGGGTGAGCCAAAAGCCCTCTCCTCCACTCCCCACCCCTCTCCTCTCCTGCCGTGTGCAAAACCAATACCTTAGTTTGGGAGAGGAGAAGGAAAGGTCAACCAATAGAAAAAAAATAACACTTCAATGGTATTTGGGAAATATTCACCACAAGGGCAAAAGGAGACATAAAGCAGTGAGCATAGTTTCCATATTTATAATCTCACACTGCAGGACTCCAGCAGGCAGCAGCATGCTGGCAGTGTGGCCAGGGAACCCAAAACCCAGCAGAACAATTCCAAATAACACTGAGAATCAGAGCAGCCCCACGGCAGCTGAGCCTGATGGCAGCTGCCCGGCTCGGCCAGGGAAATAACGAGGCAGATGAAAGCCTGTCCAGTGAGCGCAGCACTTTGAAGGCAACACATCACAGAGGTGACTTCCAGCAGGGTGACAGCAGCACCAAAACCACCACCTGCACCCTCACCACACTGCTCACCAGATCTGGCTGCCGACCAGAGCACACCGAGAAACCACAGGCTGACCACCGCTCCCAACTCCTGCCTGCTCCCTGGAGCAAAACCACATCAGGGGGATGTACTGCCCACTGTACAAAACGGTTTGTTTGGGGACAAACGCCTCACCCTAAAACAAACACAAAGGGTTTGTTGCCCAAAGCCAACCTTACCTTTGCAAGCCACGTTGTTCTCGGGCTCATAGCCAGCCTTGCAGGTGCAGCGACCGATGGGCACCATCCACTCGCCGTCACCGTTGCAGTACAGCTTGATGGGCACGTCCACCTCCTCGGCATTGGGGATGCAAGTGCCACGCGCTGTCACCAGAGAGGTGCTCTCCGCACCCGTCATCGTCTCCGGGAAGATGGCGAAGTTCTGCACCACACTTGGGCACTTCTTGAAGAAGACCCTGACAGACAGCAGAGACATGCAAGCCCCATAGTCCTGGAATGCCAGGTAAAAGCCATTGCGGGTCAGGGGCCCAAAACTTCTCACTTCCGTGTTCACCTTCATCAGCCGGCCCCCAAAGTCCACCTGGGAGAAGCTCTCGTCAGCAGCAATGGTGTCCACTTTGAGGTAGGGTGCCTCTGTCCAGAAGGCAGACTTCTTGGTGGCAATGACAGAGTCTGTCTCGTAGTAGTAGAGGTTGAAGGTCTCCTTGCAGGAGCCAGGGACATTGGGAAGGCTGCTGCAGTCCCGCACAGTGAAGCGCATCTCGGTGTAGATGCGGTGAGCCCCGCGCCGGTTGATGAAGGTGGTGAGGAGCCAGTTGTTCTGGTTGGGCTCGAAGACATTGCACACCTGGTACGTACGGATGGTGTTGAGGTTCTCGTCGTAGCCACTGACTTCTTCCCACTGCAGAAAGGAGCAGGGAGAAGTGGTGAGAAGGAGGAAGAGGGACCGGTGATGGCCACTCACCCTGCACAGGGCAGGGCTGGGAGGACAATCCCAAAGCTCCAAAGAGGACAAGGAATGTGGTTATGGGCACACAATGTGATGCACATGCACCACAGGCTAGGACCAGAAGAAATCCCCACCCTTACCATTCCATGCCTCTCCCCATTGCTCCAAATTGATGTTAAAACAATATTTTCCATGTGGGCAACTTCCTTACCTGCCCTGAGAGAATGTAAAAATGGGAAGAAAGGTGGCCCAGGCATTTGGAGGCAGGAGGGAAGGCAGTACATGAGGCTACAGCTTCATTAAAGCCTGAGCCGGTACGTGGGCTGGAGAACAAGCCTGACCCCAAGCTCCTGGCACAATGGGATCATTTCCCTCAGCAAAGAAAACCAACTAAATAAAATATTACTGCTGTGGAGAGAGGGAATATAGATTCGCAATTCGATTTATAGAAGGGCATTAATATAATCCAGGCTACAATTTCAATTAAGGGACAGCGGCAAACTGTGAATAGTCTATGATGGCATTAGAGTCCTACAGACAGATTTACAACCTCATAATCCATTCATTTTAACTAATCCATGTTTACAGTCTCCTCGTAACAGCATTATTCATATGGCAATCTTTAAGCAGCTCCCTCAGTATCAGGGATAATTTCCAGGAGCGATACTGCAGCAGCGTTCACGCCTGTATTTACACAGGACACAACAGGTGATGCCACCCTGCCCTGTCACACTGACTCCTGACAAGCCAATGTGCCACAACCAACCCTGAAACCTCATGGATTTTTCCCCTTTCCTTTTCCACTGAACAATCACATTTCTCAACTCATCCCCAAGCTTCTCTCCTGTGAAGAACATCCTTGATGTAACAAAACACAGGTTTTTCTTTTGTTTTCAAAGCAGCGTCCTCCTCACACTGCCAAGAAGTGCAGGAGAACATTCACTCCCAGGCCCACCTACCCAGCTCTGTTACACTTAAGCCAAGATCACAACTCAAGGTTGTTAAGCCATGGTTACCAAACCATCAATAAAGCCTCCCTCATCCAGCCCGGTGTTCTTCCTTCTCATTTTATGCTAGGAAAGCACAGCAAAAGCCCCCCTTGCCCATGCACAAGGTGTGGGGATTCAGTGCCCCTTCATTACCAGACATCTTTTCAGAGCAGGAGCTGTACAATCCTCCCCAATCAAGGGGGTTGCCATTGTTTTCTGTTCCCACCTGGGCTTTGCATTACAGCCCTGCCTCCAATTAAAACCAGGCAAAAAGCTCTCCTCCAGCTTTAACATGAGCCCCATGGCTCAGCTGTCTTCATTGCAGGAATCCTCCACTTCGTCCTCAAAAACCCCAGAGCCTCAATACTCAAGAGCCAAAACCCGCCCACAAACACTGATTCAGTTCAAGGTTTCTTGCATTTAGGAAAAACATGAAATGCGTTTTCCAAGGGCCAGATCCTGGCACTGCCTTGTGCATGCCTTGGGTTGAGCACCCTGGGAACCGAGCACTGGAAGCAGCAGGTCCCTGTGGCTGGAAGGACCCACAGTGCCAGCAGCTGCTGCCACCAATGTTTTAACAGCAACAAATGCATCATTTTGATAAGATACTACTAAATAATTCAGAGGGAGCTGGGGATTAAGTCAATGTTGTTCTCTGTCTCCACTACGATTTAAATCATGTCCATAAGGAAGAGCAGAAGGAGAGCTCACATCCTGCCACAGCCTGACCTGAGAGACCACAGCCCCTGCAGCCTGGCTGGCATCAGGCTCCAGCATGAACATCAGCAGCCCCCACCCCAAGCCTGGGCCAGGTCTGTGAGCTGGGATAAACAGCTCCTCTGGGAGCTCAGCATGCCATGGGGTGATGCCACCACCCAAATGGACCCAAAACCTCCATGGAGCCCATGCCACTGGCAGACCAGGGCCAGGAGAGGTGGCTCATCAAATCCCTGTGCCTCCAGCCCCAAGAGAGATGAAAGCAGCCTCAGAGAAGGAGCTGACATCCAGCAGCCACCAGGAGCCTCTCATCCTGTCAGGAACAGTGTGACCAGCAGGACTAGGGCAGTTACCATCCCCTGTGCTGGGCACTGCTGGGGCATCTCCAATCCTGTGTCCAGTTCTGGGTGCCTGATGACAAGAAGGACATTGAGGAGCTGGAGCATGTCCAGGGAAGAGAATGGAGCTGGGGAAGGGCTGGAGCACCAGGAGTGGCTGGGGGAGCTCAGCCTGGAGGAAAGGAGGCTCAGGGGGACCTTCTGGCTCTGCACAACTCCCTGACAGGAGGGGACAGCCAGGGGGAGGTCAGGCTCTGCTCCAGGGAACAATGGATAGGACAAGTAGAAATGGCCTCAAGGTATGTCAGGGAGGTTTAGATTGGATACTAGGGAAAATTCCTTCCCAGAAACAGTTGTCCAGCTCTGTCACAGCTGCCCAGGGCAGCAGTGGAGTCGCCACTTCTGGAGGGACGTAAAAGCTGTCCATATAGCTTTTGTGGCACTTGGGAATATGGGTCAGTGGTGGCTTTGGCAGTGCTAGGTTAAGGGTTGGACTTGAGGGTGTGAGAGGGTTTTTCCAACCTAAAGGATTCTGTGATTCTATGACTTTCGATAAAAGACTTGGCATTTTAAATACTTTGTGGAAGATTTCATACACACTCCTGTAAAGCAGAAGGCTCTGCAGGAACTCTCAGAGGAGTGAGAATTGGATGGCTGCAGGGAGGCACGGAGGGATTCACACAGTGGGATGCAGGGATAGGGCTGGGGAGAGGCTTTACTCTGCTGCTCTGCAGAGGGCGAGACCACCATGCCTTGCAACACAAGCTCCCCACCCGCCTTGCACAGGCTTTCAGGGACAGCAGCTGCAGGCAGCTATTTATATCCTGTCTTCATCACCTGCACGTGCCCCTCCTGCATTTTTCCAGCAATTTACCTGGGCCCAGAATTTTTCCAAAGAAATTGAGCAGCAAAATACCCCAATTCAAGAGGCTCTGACATGTCTGGAGTGGATTTCATGTCTTCTGCAGGTGTGGCCCAGCTTTGGTGATGGTGTGCAAAATAATTTCTTTTGAAGCCTTGGCCAAGCCAGAGACATCTGATCAAAGATGCAGCCTGGCATCCTTTCCCCTCTGGTGCCACATCCTGGAGTCTCCAGGGATAGGCCATGCTGCTGCTCCCAGCCTCCCTGTCCCACTGTAGAGCCCGTCCATCAGCTCACATCCCCTCTCAGCCACGGCTCCATCTCTCACTTTTTCTGCCAGGAGAATGTGAGTCAGGTTATTTTATGCTTCCATTCCTCAAAGGCTCATATTATATAAAAAAGATGTTTTAAGTGCCTCAGGGTGTTTGGTTCCTCATTACTTCATAAAAGTGACATTAATAGCCAAGGAAGAGCACTGCCGAGTGCAATTATGGATGATGTTCCAGGTATGAAAGCTGTTTGGAGCCTGCTAATGTTTCCTAATTACAAGCCTTTTGGCACAGGGAGAGGGAAGGCACGAGCAGGGGGATGGAGAGCAGCGATGGAGCTGAACCCTTCATGAGGAAGGAGGACAGGAAGGGGAAGAGAGAGCATGGAGATGGAGACAAAGTCCATCTTCACCAATGCCCCAGGACTGGCTTGGGGAAGGATGCTCAGCCTGGCTCAGCTGGACAGCGATGCCCTGGCACCCCACAGCAGCCCTATGGAGCACTGCTGTTCCCACTGTCACTCCTCTGGCTTCCCACAAGCATCTTATCCCTACAAATAGTGGGGTTAAAAGCATGGACCCCCCTAGATCACATAAGGGTCGGCCAGACAAGTGGAACTTACCCCTGAAGGTGGGTTGGCGGTCCAGCCCAGCTCGGCCGTCGCTGTCCGCGTATCCATCAACGTTTCTGAGGAAACAGAAGAAAAGGAAACTAGTTATTCCCTAAGTTTTCCATTACTTTCTGAGCATACAGACATGAGAAAACACTCAGGTGCTTTCCCAGAGCATGCACCTGACCCTTGGATAGCTCAGGAATCCCTAGCAGTTGCCCTAATGGACTCAAGGCAGTTTTGCTCTGGAGCAAACAGTCCGGGACAAGACTCTGCAAGGAGTCACAGCCTGAACCCAGCTCACACTGCCAGCTCTGACCCTTCCCTACCTAGGAAAGGAAAATACTATCACCAAAACAAAAAATTAAAAATTAAAAGATGCTGTATTTCACAGAGTCACATCACTCCCTACTTTTAGACATAAAAAAAAAAGAAAACCCACAACAAAACACAACAAGAATAATAGCAAGAGCAACATCATAAAGAAACAGATGGGGAAAACCCTCCAGGTTTTATTTATTTGTTTGCAGCAAGCAGACATGCAGATTAATTGCCGCAATTCCTGCATCCTGACCAAACAGGAGGAGGAGATGTGCCGCTGGCAACTGGCAGAGCTGAGCAACCCCAATCCCTCCCCTTTCCTGCATGATCCCAGGTACTCACAGCAATGCCAGGAAAAGGGGTGCAACCGGAGAAATAAAGGACAGGAAATAAAAATCAGCCCAAGAATCTGTGCTGTTGCCGGGCTGCTGCTTTTAATCTCTCCACAGCTGCTTCAGCAATCACAGGCGGGAAACAAGACTGATTAATCTTCCAACCCCTCCCTTTGCCGGCCACTCCAGGATGCGAAGCTGGAGAAGCGTGACCAGGAACTCCCCACCCTAACATCAGTGATAAATGCTCCTGAAAGTTCTTCCAGGGGTGAGCTCCCTGCTCCCCAGGGCAGGGAGAGCAAGGTAGTCCCAAGGCATGGTGTGAAAAGGGGCTAGGAGCTGGCAAAGCTTCTGCATCCCAAACAGACCCTGGGATGCTGCAGTGGCACTGCCAGGGGTGTTCAAAGGCCAAGTCCCCCTGCTTTGCATGGTGCCAGGCTCACAGTGCCCTCAGAGAGGAGATGTTTCATTCCTGTTCCACATGGGAAACAGAAAAGCGTAGTGACCTTCACACTGTCACACTGTCACTTTATAATTTTGGTCATTTTCCACTCAGCAGAAGCCAGCTAAAAATGAAGTATCCCAGCTGCAATTCCTCTCCAGCCTTGAATCATGGAATCCAGGAATCATTCAGGTTGGAAAGAACCTTAAAGCTCATCCAGTTTCATCCCCTACCATGGGCAGGGGCACCTTCCATTATCCCAGGCAGCTCCAAGCCTTGTCCAGCCTGGCTTCAGACACTTCCAGGGATCCAGGGGCAGCAACAGCTTCTCTGGGAAGCTGTGCCAGGGCTTCATCACCCTCACAGGGAACGATTTCTTCCCAACATCCCATCTAACCCTGCCCTCTGGCAGTGGGAAGCCATTCACCCTTGTCCTGTCACTCCAGGCCCTTGTAAAAATGGGGCCAGAGGCTTTGGCTCCAGAACTCCACGGGGGCCTTGGCTCCAGAACTCCACCAAGTTTCTACTCTCACCAGCCTTCACCTTCCCACCACCTCCACGCCTTCCTTCCCTTCCAAACAGCCCAGCCTCTAATTAAACAGCCATTAATCCTTGCAACACCCCTTCAAATGAGCAGGAAGAAGTGTACAGGCATAAATGGATGTGGTGTTGGAAGCTACAGGCCATCCAAACATCTGCCAGTGGGCTGCATGGTGAGGGATGCTCTAAGAGCCCCTAAAACACTTGGTGTTCTCCTCCAAAGCAAACAGGGTGTCCTTGTGCCACACAGGGAAACCTGAGGCAGCAGAGAACAGGGAGGCACAGGGACCAAGGCCAGGCTGAGACCCAAGCTGGCTCATCCACACTCTGTGATAAATAAGGATAAATTCCAGACCCCATTACTGGAAAGGCACTTCTTCCAAAGGTACATTCGGAAAGGCTTTTCACTCCATCATCTCCCTTCCTGTTCCACACACTTACAGCTTCCCTCCCCAGGCTTTGACAGAGGAATGTACTTTTGATTAATCACAGCCACCCTGTGGGACGGCAGCACGCAAGGACCAGCTCTGCTCCAAGATTACACTCACCAGGACCCCTTCTAAAGTCTCACACCTTCCCTCGAGTTCCTCCCCAAAGGCTCCACATTCTGGAAGGAAAGCAGGAAGGCACAGCAGCAACACTGAAGAAGACCTCAAAATAACTAAGTAAATAGAGAAATTAATTAACAATAAATGGAAAGGAACCGCAGAGAAGCTTTCACTTTGGATGTTTTTGGAGTCCCCTAGGTGATTCTGTGGCCAGAGAGGTCACATTCAAGAAGTTTCCACCACAGATGCAGAGCTTGTGATGCAAAATGTGGAATACATTAAATTTTCTTAAGAAAAGATGCTCATTAATATTTGATCTTTGTAACTTCCAAGCCTAACCAACAAGAAAGGCAATTTAATCTGTGAAGCGGTGACTCACAAGCTCTAAGTGATGTCCAGGTGTTGGAGAGAGAAATTCCTTTTTGGTAGAATTGCCTTGATAAGGCTTAGGGCTACATATGTTTCAGTGATCTCAGTCCTTAGGGAGGTTGATAATGCTTGGGAAGAAGGATGTGTGTGATGTGCCACTGAGAGTGGGCACACAGAACACAGAACTTAAAGGCCACAGGACATTTGGCAGAATCCCCAAGCCAAGGAAGAAAGTAATAAAGCAAACCCATCAATTGTGCTGAAATCAGCTCTGACAGGTAAAAATCTATTCCTGCAGGGGCAGATCATGACCAAGGACTCACACACCACTGACCCAAGAAACACTGACCCAAAAGAACAGAAAGATTAAGCATGTAGACTAATTAGCATGAGAAACAAGATAGCCATTAACCAACAGAAGACAGAATATTAATTAATTACAGAATATTGTAGCCAATAAATGCTAATTATTTTGATTGCTAAAATGTATCAGTAGTAAAAAAGCTTTGATAGCTGGGGTGCTTGACCACCACCAAGCACCCAGGCTTGGGCAACTGAAATAAATTATCAGTGCCTTTCTCAAGTGTGTAATTATTGGCTTGTTGCATACTGGATCCCATTTTTGTGAACAACACTTGCACTTCCATGGCTCCATGCTTCCAAAGCAATCTGCAAAGCAAAGGAAAAAGAGGGCTGAGAGCCTGACCCCCTATAGACCATCTCCTGCACAGATCCTGTCCTGTCTCCCAAGGACACTGCCATAGACAAGATCCATCAATGGGCAAAATGGTTAATTTGGTTAAATACAGTAATTTGGTTAAATACAGTTTTTGAGGCCCTGGCACAGATTGCCCAAATCCTCCCTTCGAGTTCAAATTCCTGCTGAGTCCACCCAACCCTGTGACTGCAGAGGCACTGGCATCAGAAGGACACGGGTCAGCAACTTCCTATTGACCTCTCCTACTTCCTCTTGGAGGAAACCTTGGGTTCACTTCATTTTCTGAGACGAAAAAGTGACACTGTGACTTTGGCAGGGCATTTATGGCCAGGCTGCTTGGGGCTATGGCTGCTGAGCACCCTCCTTCAACAGGAAAGGGCTCACAGATCCCAAATTCTCACAGAGAAATGGGAAACAAGGCAGAGATCCCAGCAACTGTATCTGCAAAATAGAGGCCAAGGGGGCACAGGATCAACCCCCCACCTATCTATCACTTGGGATTGGGCAAGGAGGACAGGCAGGGAACGATTCTAGCTAGGGGATTAGTGCCTGAGCAGCCCTAATGAGTAGAGAAGCCACATGGACATATTGCACCTCTCCTCCCACCTGCCTTGCCCTTCTGCAAGGGTCAGTCCTCGTTAATTGGCACAGGGTATTAATTAAACCCCCAGAGGAACATCCTTTCTCTGTGCCTCTGACATCCAGCACAGCATCACTGACCACATCTAGTGAAGTGTGCCAGCCTGTCAGCTGGACCAAGCAGTCCCACCATGCCAGGCTCTGTGCCCAAGACCCTGCCACCCCTTCCTCTGCCCCAGGCATGCTCCTCCAGCATTTCCTTCCACACCTGCCCACCTGCATGTAGGCACAGCAGGTACCCAGGGATGCTCTGTCATCAGGAGGGATCTCAACACGTTCATTGGGAGAAGCCTCCGGGATCAGAGGCTGCACCAGTCAGGCTGTGATGGCTCAACCCCTCATTAGGGAGAGAGGAGCTCTGCTACCGCGAGCTGAGCTCTCTTGGAGTGAAGAATCTTCAGCTGTATACAGTAGATTTTCTTTAATGGACACATTACTTTAAACTAAGCCTTCACCATCTGTTCCAGTCCCTAATTATCAATACAAAAACAAACGTCTTCTCACAATTACACTCGTAACAAGTAAAGATGCCAGCAATTAGAATGCACCAGCTTCCCTGTGCCGAGCAGCACATCCATCTGGGATGGCACTCATGTGCTCCAGGCAGGGAGGACTCGCTGCTGTCCCGGGCTCCCCACACCCTCCTAGGCAAACCTGGTCTGAGACGACGCCTGCGGCAGGATAAGCTGCGCCTCAGAGGAGCGAAGGATGGGCTGGCATCCTTCCAACAGCAAGGAAAAAATAAGTTTTTTGGGCGAGAATAGCCTTCATATCACACCAGCTGATGCTGTCTTGCCAACCACTCTTCCCGCAGGATTGAAGCCTCTTCCAGAAAAACCTTTCTGAACTGCCCAAAATGAAGCAGAACTTATTTCCTGAAATTCCCAGCCTGAAACTCGTATTTCAGATCTCCCAACAGCAGGTTCTTGCCCATCATGCCATGAGAAGGCATCACTTTACCCTAGAAGGGCACAGGGTCAGGCTGCAGACAGAGACACACCCAAACTAACCCAACCTGACAGCGTTTCAACACTGTTATCTGGAAAGAAAGAGATACAACAACAAATTTTCTGCTCAGGGAGTCCACAAAGACACTTCTACAAGTGTATCATTCCTCAGTAACTGCCACAGGTCCCTCTCCCGAAGCAAGGAACAGCAGCTCTCTCCCTCCTGCAAGAAGATAACGGCAGGAACCTGCCTAAGGCACTCGAAAGCAAATGCTTGGGCATATGTAGCGAGACACGGGCTTGTCTAAGACAACCAAGAGGGAAAAGATAGAAATTAAGCAAAATAAGGAGAGAGGAGGCTTGATAACAACAGATGGGGAGAGGGAGATTTGGAAAGGATGCCAGCTGCTGGAAATAAGCCCCCCAAAATACATGCAGAGCAGGGAGGTGGGTGCTGATAGCTGAGCCTTTGGAGGGAGGGGAGGTGGGAGGGCAGGTGAGTGAGGGATGGGGCAGGGCACCCAGGGCTCAGGTCTCAGGGACAGCAGATGCTCCACAGGTGGGATCCTCAGAGACTCATCCTGATGTGCCTCAGTAAGTGCCTATGGGGTCAGTGCAATATCCAGCCCCAGAGCACATCCCTGGGCACCTCCAGCCCCACAGCATGGTTTTCTGAAGGGGAACAATAGCAAGACTTCTTTTCCATAAGGAAAGCACTATATTTTCCCCTCTATTTCACACTCATAAATGCCAAGCTTGCTTCCTACCTCTTCCTTCCCTTCTGAGAGCTTCAGCAAAATCAGCCCAAGGCAAACGCACAGCTTGGGAAGCTTCTGTCCAAGTTTGGTGACATTACCAGGGAAAGGGAATGACAGGGAAACAGAGCCAAGATGCTTTATTCTCAAGCTTAGTGCTAAATAACATTAAGTGCTATGGTATTGCAAGCTTTGCCTTCCCAGGGCTGTCGTGATTTCAAGCCATGTCCATGTGCAGGTGGCACTATGGCTTCCATCAGCACCATTCCATACACTCATGGTGTGCATCGCACCTCTCGATGCCAATGGAAGGAAAGTCCCACAGGTGCCAGCAGAATAATCAGAATTTAATTCTCACTGCTTCCATAGATTAATTTACCCTGTACTCTACTCTAATGAGATCTAACCTGAGCTGTGTCCAGCTCTGGAAGGACATGGGGCTGTTGGAGGGAGTCTAGAGGAGGCCAAGAAGATACCTAGAGGGATGGAGCAGCTCTGCTGTGAGGTAAATCTGAGAGAATTGGGACTGTTCAGCCTGGAAAAGAGAGGGCTCTCATATACTGGTGTTTCAGTATATAAAAGGGCTCCAAGAGAGATGAAGAGGAACTGTGGAAAAGGGCATGGAGTTACAGTACAAGAAGAAATGGCTTTCCATTGACAGAAAGTACATTTATGTAGGATATTGGGACGAAGTTCTTCCCTGTGAGGGAGGTGAGGCCCTGGCACAGATTGCCCAGAGCAGCTGTGGCTCCCCTATCCCTGGAAGTGTCCAAGGCCAAGTTGGATGGGGCTTGGAACAACCCAGGATAGTGGAAGGTGCCCCTGACCTTGCAGGGGGGTGGAACATACGAGCTTTAAGGTCCTTCCAAACCCAAACCATTCTGGGATTCTATGATTCCATGAAAGCGTTCAAGCACACACCAGGAAGTTGCCTCAGTAATTCCCGGTTCCTCTCTATGACCACACTTCTAACCACAAGTCCAAGGTTGCCTGTGCAAGTTTTTAATATATCCTGAAATTTAGATTAGGCTGGGAAAAAGTAGGAACACAAAATCCATACAGCTCTGCAACAGGGATTAAGGCAGTGAGCTGCTGGAGGCACATCCCACCCAAAATGTCTCTTCAGCTGTAGGACTCCTCATTTGGTTCCTGCTTGGAACTGTGAGGAGAGCGCTGCCGTGCTGGAGCCAGCGGCTGCACAGCAGGAATGCTGTGGCATTTCCCAGATGGTTTAATTACAGCACTGGAGCGGCGGCAAAGGTACGAGCAGGATCAGCCTCTCCCCTCCAACAAAAGCTGCTGCTCTTCACAGCTTCCTGAGAGCACTGACTTCCCCAAGCCGCTTCCAGCATCTCTGCACTTTCAATCAAAAATATTACAGCAACAACTAATTACGTCCCATCATTCCCAGGGCTCTCTGCCTTTAATGGTGCATTTTGCTGCTACAGAACGACGGTGGAACGGCTCTGGAAGTGCATAACGAGCTCTCCCCATCAATCTCCCGCGGGTTCGTTATGAAGGATTACCCACCAAGTAACAAACCCAGACACGGAGGGGAGGATGCGCTAAACAACAAGTCAACACAAAATATTGCCTTCCTGGATTTTAAGGGTCTGTGCGAACCTCTCAGGAGAGCGGAGCAGCTGAGCCTGCTCTCCAAAGACATCTCAGCTACCGCCAGCATGAAGAGATCTGTGGTGGCCAAAATACCCCTCACTTCCAGCTGGAAAGGGATGGAATTTCTATATATCAGGCGAGGATGAGTGCTCTGTGTCAATTTATGATGGGATGCATTAAGTTGTGGCTGCACAGCACAGTCCTGGCCTCCTCCAGGATCCCCCGTCAATGCCATGGATTTCAGCACACAATGAAGATACATCGCAGCAGGGCAGGCAATAACTTAATGAAGCTCAGATTTGGAGGTGTTTGCTCAGCAACTACAGAACAACTTTATCAATAAAGCGCTGCCTGCTGTGCCACAGGATGAAATGCTCTAATTGCAAGTGGCAAACACTCCCCACATCAGGATACACTCAATTGAAATATGCTGGTTGATGTGCCTGAAAGCACCCAATCAAACATCAGCTTCCATTTTTGCAAGCATCCATGCATTCATACACATGCGTGGCAAGTGAAAAATCCAAACCAAAACCCCAGCCAAAAAAAGTTCAGGAGGTGATGAAATGTCAGGACCATATGGATCAAGTCCTGTTTACAACCCTCACTACACCTCCAGGCCCAGCATCTCCCCTCAGTTTCCAGGCTCCAAAGGGACTTGACCCAGCCTGGGTACGTGATGTTGGGCAAGCTCAGACGAAGCCATACAATCCATTTATCATAATCTTACCAAGGAGAGAGACAGTAAATCAAAGAGACAACCCGCCTGCAAATAAATTACTGAGGAGAGGGAGAGGGGGAGAGGGATAGAGAGGAAGAGAGAGAGAACTGCAGAGGGAGAGATAAGGGAAAGGGAAGGAAATGACAGAGAATTAGCCAAAAATGCACATATCACAGGAAGAAAACAAACAAAGGGGACCAAATCAAATGGAAAGATAAGAGAAAAAAGATAGGGTTTTCAATAGCTTTTGTTTTCTAAATTGCAAACCTATTTTAGAAAATTTAGAAACAAGTTTTCAACTATCAGAAACTCATTTGCTCCTGTCATGACAGAATTGCTTGCTGATATCATACTTTTTATAATTGCACACAGGCCCTGGATACCCAAAATCCACATACACCATATGTACAGGTCACTGCCCATACATCATCATTTATGCTTTGGCAACTCAAAATCAAGCAGCAACAAGGGCTGAGAGAACACTTTAATGAACACCCTGGCCCCCCAAGACAGACCCAGCCATGCCAAGGGTCCATTTGGGGCAGGCAGATGATGCAGCCTTCAGGAGAACATTTTTCAGAACAATGTCACTACGCATTTAAATCTCCATCCCTGCTTTCTCGAGGCTGGGTTGCCAGCAAACCTCTCAGAACACCACTGCCTGCCCCAGAAATCACCATATGTTAGGCTTGGCATGCAACTCACTTCATCCTCCACAAGATGTGGAAGAGGAGCTCAGCCAGCCAGGGATGGGCAGAGGCTCTTCCAGAAACCTTAACCTCCAAAAATCTTTGCGAGACAGCCTTGGAGAAGGTACAGCTAAGTGGTGGAGAAGGTCTGGTTTGAAGGAAAGATCATTTAGGTTAGGCAGAGCAGTCAACTGCTCATCAGCATCCATGAGATCACCCCTCAGAAGCACAGGGCAAAGCAGATGAAGGCTGAAGGTCAGGTGCATGAGGAAACTCAGTCTCTTTTCCATGTAGGCAGGTGATTCCAGCACAGGCAGGGCACACCGACCTCACATCACTGGACTCTTTGGGTGGAGACCAGCTGTCTTGGACACTCATCTCACCAGTGGAAAGAACAAGGAGGATCCAGAACCCCAACCCAAAATACATCCTGCGAGAGCACCGAGTCTTGAGAATAATCCAAACGTTGGGTAATGATGTCAACAACTTCGTATTTTCCACTACTCTTCCACAGCTCACATCTTGGTCAACATCCAAGTACTCACATGGGCTGCACGTGGTGCACTCCAGCCAGGTTCAGTGGAAGCAAGTGAGCTCACCCACTCATCCTCTCTTGGGCAAAGCGAACATCATCACACTATCAAAAAGCAAGGAACTCCAAAAAGTGATAAAAAATACTAAATACAAGCAGCACATAAGATTTTGCACACAAGGGCCATGGAAGCCTAATGAGTTCTGTGGAAGTGGGCTCCTTATCAGCTAGGATTCCCTTGGAAATGAGAGCCCCTCTAAATACAGAATTAGCTGTCTGAGAAGATAGAGCTGCCATAAACATCAATAGCATCTGCAATTACACATGCTAGGATGAATTACAAGGATACACAGTCTTCATGCCTGAACCCATGGGATTGCAGGGGATCTCCCAAGCAGCGGGCTCCCATATGCCTTTCAAGCACACGTGCTTGGCTCCAAAGCTGAGTACAGTGGGTGCATGGAGCTTTGGTGAATTCCTGTCCCCCCTTTCCCCACAGCTCTCCTTCCCTGCTGGATTATTTTGCCTTACTCCAGGGTAGCACCGCCTGTAAGGAAAACTCTAAAAATCAAAACATTTATCCTGCGTTTCCCTACACGCCATCACATCTTTAGAGATTCAGGATGAGTCACTGTCTTGGACCATGTTCTCCAGAAAAGCTTCACGTTTGCTACAAAACCAGGCATCTCATGGCGCCCTAAATCTGAAATGCCAGCCCTGCTGTCAGAGAGCCCTCGCGCCCAGAGCTGCACCTGGCATCATCCGGCTCCTATTTACTAGATCTTATTTTAAAATGTCAGAGGGATTCTGTGTGAGCCACAAACATGACAGACTACTCAGAGCAAGCACTGCCAGGGGATTCAAGCTTAGCCCGGGCACGACTGTTCCCAGCACAGCCAAGGCCTTGGTGTTCCCCCAGTCACCAACACTTTTCACCCCAGCACAGATCAGCTGCAGCCACATTGATCTTCTATTTTTTAATGCAGCTTCTGACACATACCAAAGCCTTCTGCGGGGCTAACCAAAAATTTCATGAGTAACTAAGAACTAAAAAATAGCATTTATGGTCCACCCATTCACAGGGGATCTCTGGGGAAGAAGAGGGAAAGCAGCAGGGCGAGAGTGGAATCGCACAGGGATGCTCTGGCTGCTCTGGAGATGACGAGCAATCCGCAGCTGTGGGAGCACAGTCGTCAAGGGGAGGAGGTGGAAATATTGAACCTCAAATGGAGCAAGCTGCAAAAGCGTCGGCTCCCGCGCCACCCCCCAGCCCCGCGCCGGCCGTGCCGAGCATCGTCTCTCCGGCGTCTGCACCATATGGAGTCAGCTTGTGAGTGCAAACGAGGCAAAGAGCAATAAATCTGTGCCACCACAGCAGCACACGGGGCTGCTGGCAGCACAGGGAAGCCTCCGTCAGGACATGGATGGGATGGGGGAAGGCTCTTCTCTTCTTGCCAAGAATGCCTTGGTGGAGAAGCCCATCCCCCACCATCAAGAAAGGGACATGGCAAAGCCAACAGGTCCATTGGAAAGGACAGAACACCCCATCAGCAGACCCTGCTGGGTTCTTTGCTCTGGCTCCACATCCAAATGCCCTGGAATTCCCAAAATGCCCTGGGAAACTCATCCTGGGCTCTCCCAGCTTTGCCGTTCTTTATTTTCTTCTCCACTTTTATATTTGGACAAAATAAGCAGCAGCCAGATCTGCAACTATCCTACAATCTATCTAAAAACCTTTCCTATCAGTCTGAGTCACCTGTAGGTACACACACAGCTGGCCTGATGAGTGTTTGCTGAGATTTCCAGCCACCCATTCACAGGTGCCCAGTCCTACAGCCCAGTGAGGCTGGATTAAATCCTTGCCCAAGTTCCCCAACAACAATCAGCAACTGTGGTCACCTTGGAAGATGCTCTTCATCAACAGGGGTTCAGGATCCTTTGTTGTAACCTCATGGTGCATCATCCAAATGGTGCCAAAAGCAGTGGGAAACAGCTGCCTGTCCCCTCAGCTTGTGCCAGCACAGAGGAAGCATCAGGGATTCCCCCCATGCCAGGAGCCTCTTCTGTGAGAAGGAGGAAACACGAGCACTACTCTAAGTCAATCTTAAATCACAAAATTTTCCTTAGCGCTATTCTCAGGCCAAGCTTTTCGTGCAAGCTGTAGTGCCCAGCTGAGCTGCTGCACAGCCACAGCTCCCAGGGGCCCTGGGGGTGAGGAAGGGAAGGAGGAAGAGGATACTGGCAGGAGGTGCCACTTGGCAGCCGGCCTGCCTGGCACACCCCTGCCTCCAGTCCCAGCGCCTGCGCAAGCTGGGAAAAGGCTCCAGCATGAGGAAGGCCATCTGCGTGCCGGGAGCCACGCCAAGGCGGGTTCAGGGATTATTTTTCTCCCTCCTCCTCAGGACAGTCTCCTTCCCAAATGCTGACTTTACACACGGGTGACACTTCACCAAAAAATTTCAGTACAGTTGCAGGAGGAAACCAAGAAAAAGTCCCCCAGTTAGCCAGCCCAGTCACTGACCAAAGCCCAGGATATGCCTGCAATCTGCTGCAGGTGAGGGATGGTCCTGGCACAACCAGGAGAGCTCCATTTCATGCAACACCAGCTCTGCTCATTTTTAAAGCATTGCTGGTTGATGATAAAGTTCCCCTGAAGCTCATCTCCATACCTACCTCTTCTCCTGATGACGGTGACCCATCCTCCCTGATTGTGGTTTCCTTGCTGAAATAAATCACTTTAAGTGCACATTGTGCTCTGGGTCTCATTACCATTCATCATCTTCTGCACAACGGAGCTGTCACATCCTCACAAACTCTGTCACCTGGGCGACACAGGAGCCATTTGCGAGGGCAGGCAGGTGGGAAGAAAGCACCTAGGGCTTGACAGGGTACCAGCTTCCCGTTCCTCTCATCTGCACTGCTTGAATAGTGGGCTCATACCCCTCATGGCACAAAAGCAAGAAGAAGCAAGATGGGATCGATGCACCAAGGCCCCAGACTGATGGTAGCAGGAGTGGTAGCATCAAGGTGTGTGATGGCCAAGAGGGCCTTCCTTCAGCGAGTTATGTCCCTGCTAGAAAACTTCCACCAGAAAAAGTGGAAGAAACTCTCTTCCCCCAGTTTGGAGTAGAAACATCTAAAGAAGGGAAGGAGGAAGAGCCAGGCATGGGGGTAGCAGGATGGTCACTAATCCTTCTCCAGGTGGATTCTAGGCAGCACCACACTGAAGTCCTCATCAGAGATCGGTGCTTCCAGCTCCACGAGATTGCTCCAGATAAATCCAGAACAAAAGACTGGGTCATGCTGCACACAGTAAATTAAAAGCTCTTTGCCAAAACTCCACAAGGACGCACCAGGCAACAGCAACACAAAGGCACCGGTTTCCCATCACATCACTTTTGAAAGGCAAACATTCAGAAAGAGGGAAGGGGAGTGATTAAGGCTGCTGCTAATCTTGGAGTGTCCACAAAGATGGGCCTGTTGGGTTTTTATCAAAGATTTTAAGTACCATCAGCCCCCAGATGGCCAGTGGTCCTGTGAGGGCTGGGACCAGCCTGGAATGAAAGGCCAACTCACACAGCCAGGAAGGAGCTGCTCACCCATAGCCACGCCACCAACACCTGCATTCCTGTGCATCAGCACAACTCCCTAGGGAAAGAGGCTGTTTTCTGGCCAGATGTTTGGGAGGGTATAAAGGTTTGGGTTTCACCAAGTACTCAACATCTACCCAAATCCTGTAGTGAAGGCTGTGAAGAAGACACACTGCTCTCCCACCTTCCACAAGATCAACCCTCACGCTTGTCTGAAACTCTACACCTCACTCATCCCATCATATCCCCATAGGAAAACACCCCTCACTGCTCTGGTGACCACGGCAGGAGAAGACCCCCAGAACTAAGTAGGAGAAAAAAACCCGCAGACGCAAAAGATCCCCAGAGATGCAGGAGAAGGCTCCTAGACATGTCATCCATCACTGCCAGGAAGGATTCTCCAGGTGGTCCCTGGGGCGCTGCTCAGCTCTCCCAGCATCCCACCCCGCCATCCCAAGCATCCTGCTGCAGCCTGGAGACCCCTGTGCCTCCTCCTCGCCCAGGGCACTCGCACACATGTTCGCACACGCCGGCACGGAGCAGGAGGGGAAGCCAAGCTGCAGGAATAACACAGGCACACAAACAAAAGAGCACAAGCCATTAATCTGAGTGAACCAGAGGAAATGAAATCATTATGTCTGCAGCTACAACATCCCGAGGAACAAATTTCCTGCCTGGGTAATAAATGGATTCTTTTGTTTCACATTGGCCCCAACCACGTGACTCTCTTGGCCTATTCCTCATCCAAAACATCTTGCTGTATAAATACCCAGACGGGTTTGAATTTCAGCTGCTAAAAATATGTTTTAATTATAATAATATATAATAATAATAACAAAAAATAAAAATTCTGGATCTACAGGCTCCCCTTGCCTCCTAAACAACCTCTGAAGGCTTTCCAGCAGGCAGGCAAGCAAACAAAAAGTCTCAGATTGCCAGAAACAGCTGAACAGCACAAATGCAGCCTTTAAAAAATAAATGAGGCACCTGAAAGCAGCTCCAGGTTAATGCTTGCAATAAATAATCCCTGCCAGAAAGAAAAATGATGGGTGCATGAAGCACCAATGGCCCAGCAGTATCTCCTAAGTACCTCCCAGAAGCAGGACAGGACCAAAGGCACATGACATATCAATGACAGCTCCAACCTTGGGGCTGTACAGGTTTTCTTCTGAGCCAGGTTTTCGTCTGGTGGCTCACCAGGGCTTGGGATTTACCATTGGATGGATGGAGGGAATGCAAGATCTGGCCTCCTCTGGCTTGGCAAGATGCTCCTCAGCTGCAGGAGTCTCTAGGGATGCAGACCTTGGAGAGAGCTGTGTGAATGACTGGTTCAAACTGTTCCTTTAATCTGCAACTCCATCACATCACTCACTTAAAACCTCTTTTGCATCTAATTGCATATCTTGCTTCTGCTTTCAGCTTCTTTTTGCTCGCCTTCCCAGCTTCACCAACACATTGCAAGCACTGCAACAACTTTCAAAACAAGATGCTGTTTTGAAGTCAAACATCAAAGTGCCTTGGTGCACAAAGTCTAAATTGTTTGGATGTTAAAGACAGACCTCCACGCAGGGGAACAAGTTCAAAAATTCTCTCCAGCTAGAAGGCAGCCATGGGCAGAAGATCAAACCAAGCCCACCATTCTCAACCACAGCTCTTACTCAGAGTTCCACTTGTTCTCCATCACCCCAAACATCCCAACACTCAATGACTTCTCTTCAATTCCACACAAACACACAGACACAGAGGAAACCCCTGGTGCATCACACTAGCAGAACCTCATTTGTCTTCCTTTGAGGATCATCTTTAATTCCAATTACATTTTGAATGCTGGCAAAAGTGTCCAAGAAAGCTGCTGCCTCATTTCTGTTGCTTATCGCCACTGTAACTTCAAGGAAGGGGAGGGAGAGAAAAAGAAAGAGGGAAAAAAAAAAACAAACCAGTCCTTGGAAACTAAATATTTACACGCCCACATAAACTAATCCCAGCAGATCCAAGGGTGGGAAGCCTATTTAAAAAACATCCCTAATTACTTTCCCATTTTAAAGGGAATAATCTGGCCATTAGCTCAAATGCTTTACTTAAGTAATCACTTATTTTTCAAGAGGAATAATGTGCTGGTATGTGCACAGACAGGACAGGGGACTGAGAAACTATTTTTATACCCTCTCCTCAGGTACAGCTCCTGATAGCCAAGTGGCATGGAGGGGTTGGAGGAACCAAAGGGAGTCAGGAAGTCAACACATGCTACTCTTGGGAGGCTACTCCTGGAACATGGACAGAGCCACCTCATGCTCTGACAACTTGCTCTTAACACCCTGGATTGCACCACAAGGAAACTTTGTTGGGGAAAAGAGGGAGCTCTCAAGGCAACATGGGAAAGAAAAACGGGAACAGACCCCAAACACCTCAAAAGGCCACCAGTCCCCTCACAACAATGTTCTGGCAAACACCCCCATCCCTCCCAGCAGTGCCAGGAGCAGGGAAACACAGAAGGTTGATACTGCAAAACACTGATTTATCAAGAGCATCTTTCAGTCCCTTTTTGTTCATGTATTAACAAAACATTCTCTTATCATAAAATAAAGTGGTTTCTGCTGGATAAAAACGGCAGTAATCTAGCCATGGGGCTGTACTGAAGGATTCTCAAAGTCCCCCTGTAACAGCAAAGCAAAGAGCAGCAATTTGCTAATTGGCAATAGCCACTATGCTGCTCGAGTAAAGGGCTGGAACCCTGAGGATGAGCAGAAGTTTGATTATAAAACTCGCATGGTGGATCATTTAGAAAGATAAAACCACGCTTGCTCTGCCGCAGCCAACTATTAAAAGTGGAGAATGTTATTTCAGGTAATAAAGAGCAGGACCTGAGGACCAGCCTGGGAATTCAAATTTACAACTTGTATCAAATTCATCTGCTGTAAAACTTCACCTAGTTTATAAGTTTCTCACCAACTTCATAAAACATGTTTTATTATTGTTGTTTTCTGACTCTCCTGCCTCAATAAAATTTCTCTCCCTGCCTGTGTGGGTGTTGCATTATAAACATTTGCACTTTGATTCATTCAAGACTGCAGAAAGCTTTCAAGGTAACCTATTAGGAATACTTTAAATGGTTCAAAGACATCGCAGTTTCCCCTGAACACCGCAAAGCTTTAAAGAACAAAATAAAAACGTGCCTTGCTGCAAACCACCTCCAAAAATCTGCTGGGCTGGTGACTCAGGAGGTGGGAGTGACCACGCAGGCCAGCCAGGAGGGGCCCAGAGTGGGAAAACAGAGGTGTTATCAGGCACAGGGTAAGTTGGGCACCCACCCATCATTTTCCTAGTCGTCTCATCAGGGAGATGATGGAGGGATTTATTAATAAAGATTCTCTTGGGGATGATGCGAGTGCATCCCACTGGTACAAGACAGCCAGACCATTTTTGGGGATGCTGCTAAGTGGTTCCCACTGGAGAGAGGCAGCTGGATTGTTATCAGGGAAGCTACCAAGTGGTTCCCACTGGTAGGAGGCAGCCAGACCATCTTCCCACAAGTGAAGGACCCAACCATGCAAATGCAGGGATTTCCTCATCCCTGATCAGCCCTGACAAGCGGAGCCCAGCGCTGGCACACAAAGCAGAGCTGGAGGGGGCTGAAAGCAGCATCCCTCTCAAAGCAGCTCCTTTTCTTCTGCCTCAGCCACAGCCCACTGAAGTTAGAGAACAGCTTTTCATGGCTTTGAGCAGGCTCTGAGCAGCCTCCCTCCCGCGGGCGTGCAGCAACGCCGCCAGCGCCGCGATAACCCACGCACGGCATGAGAATAAAAGCTGAGTTTGAGAAGGATACTGAACACAATTATCTTGTGCCCCTGCAGCTCCTATCAGCCAGCAGCCACCTCCTCTCCTCCACCAAGTCAGCTGCAGCATCCAGGGGTCGGGGGAGCACTGCCAGCCCACGGACAGAGCCCGGGAGGGCTTGACCTGAGCTGGGTCCAAAGAAAAAGGCATTGATGCCTTTAATTCCTGCACAGCTGCTGCTTTTCTCCACTTGACTGAGCAAGAGGCAGGCTACCTGGCACAATGCACACGGCTCAAGGAGCCACACATCCCTCCCCAGGAAACACAGCACAGAACTGAGTCTCCTTTATGTCATTAAACCAGAAATTACCACTTTACAGTCCATCTCTGGTCACAATAACATCATTGTATGTGACTTCACAGCACCTCTGCTGAGAGCCTGATGGGCTCAAATGTCTTAGACCCCCACCAGCAATTTCAGCTCAAGGAGCAAAGCACAGGGAGCAAAGGCCACAGATCTCTAGGAGATTCATCCACTTGGGTGGAGCTTCTGGAGAGCTTCAGCCAAACTCCACAGGCTGGGGAAGAGCTCTGTGCTCCTGGTTTACTTGCAGCCAGGTTACACCCGTAATTTCCAGGACTAAATAAAAACGCCTTAAAAAATAATCACAGCAGAAGGGCAGGGATGGAGTGGCTATATGGTAAGGGCAAACACACCTCTGGAGCAGCCTCTCCAGCTCCATGGGTACATGACAGGAGAGAAAGGTCCTGGACTAGTCAAAACCACTACAAGAAGCACTTTTGACAATACAATTGTGACAATTTTGTTACCTCTCAACACATTTGTTTCAAATGAAAAGCAAAGCCAGCCACCAAACAGAGCACTCCAAGAGCATCCCACTCATGCTCTCTCCCTACATGTTCATCCTGTTCCTTGGGCACTTGGAAATAAGCTAGAGATTTTTGGTGAAAACACCAAGGCCCCAGACTGTCTCCAGTACATCAGGCTGTCTCCCTCTCAGTTCCCCACATTTAGAGGGCAGGGAATACCCACTGAGCCCAGAGCAGCCCCCCACAGCCAGCCCCATTCTCCTCCTGCCCCCTGAGAACAGTGTTTCCCTTTTAACTCTTCTGCTGAGTTCCCAGTTTTCCCGGGGAAGATGTAATTCACACCCCTCTGCCTGTTCCAGGGTGATTTAATGTCTTTTGAGCAAAATGCAATTATCCTCATATCAATAGGGCCCCAGTGAGGATGAT
Organism: Anthoscopus minutus; assembly: GCA_013399455.1. Classification (NCBI taxonomy): domain Eukaryota; kingdom Metazoa; phylum Chordata; class Aves; order Passeriformes; family Paridae; genus Anthoscopus; species Anthoscopus minutus. The sequence goes on from VWYI01043070.1 coordinate 591,394, forward strand.
AATGAGCCAGCTTCAACCCCGCGGCTACCGAAGTGGCTGAAGCAAGCAGAGGCCTCAAGTAATCAAAGGCCTGTCCCTTGCCTCTGATTGCTGAAAAAAAATTAAAAACCTCCATAAAACTTCAAGCACTGCCATCCCTCCACCTGTGGTGTGGGATTTAGCACCAGTAGACAACACCAGCTGCGGGTACTCTCAGCTGCATCACACCCAGCTGCTCTTTGGGTGTCACCTGCCAGGTCACACACAGCACCCCATGACAGAGAGAGAGCACAGGGCATCATCCTGCTGCTCCAAGCAGACACAGCAGCCCTGCTTGCCCAGGCTTTGGGACTCAAGGAGAAGCAGCCCCCACCCTGAGTTGAAGGTGACTTGCCCGGCATCAGAACACACAAATGAAGGCATCTCCCTGCTCTGTCCTGCAAACAGGAAGAAAATAGAGAAAGGGAGGGAAAGACATGGACATGAAACAGGTCTTGGGCTTTGCAGGACTTCAGAGGCTTCCTGGGAAACAGCAGAGCCAGGAGCAGGGAGCATCCAGTGAGCTAAGCTGCCTATCTTCTCACAAAAATAATATATATTCAGGTAAAAACACGAAAACCCAGCTGTGCTCAGAGCAATCCAAGGAAAATGCTGGTTGGGTTTCAGTCATCCAAAGCTCAGCTCACAGTTGCTGCTGGAATGTGGCACACTGGGTACCAGTGCATCGGAGAGGCAGGTGGGATGGGCTTTTGAGGAGAAAGCATCATAAAACAATGCTTTGAAGTCATGATGAAATCCCCATCGGGGATGGCAGGAAACAGCCTGGAAGTGAGGATTTCCACAGCCTCTTAACCTATTCCCACCCTCCACTTTTATCCATTGCATAACAAATTAAAGCTTCATCAGCTCCAACCACCAGTAACCCTGACTGGATGCTTCCCCAGATAATAAACATTTCCTTCATTAACATACCTGGGGCTTTACTAATGCCTGATTATTTGACCTGGATATTTCCACATTTAAAATAAATAAATAAAATCTCAGAATGGGTTGGGTTGGGGGAGACCTTAAAGATCATCTCATTCCTATGCCTTGCCATGGGCAGGGACAACTTCCACTAGATCTTAGCCAAAAACTTAATAAGTTTAATACTGCTAAAAATCACCAAGATTAGCTTAATACCATACTTCTTTTCTCCCCCCATCCAGAAAGACCTTGAAAGGACTCATCCTGCTTGTTATGGGGAATGATTGGTTTTAGTTAATTGATGCCTGTTAATTTGCTTTTTTTCTCTTCTCAATCTTAACCCTCACCTCCTCCAAAGAACTCCTTGCCATGACAATCCATTGTGACATAAGTGCACAGTATGGAGATGTCAACCATGGGACTCCCCTCCTCCCAAACCAAGAGCCTCCCTGGTTTAAGTTGGAAGAAGTGAGGCTGAAGGACACTCATCTTCCTTGTCCAGGGCTCAGCACAAGCCTCTTCCCTTTTGAACTGTTGCTTCTGTGATTTTTCATCACGGGGCTCCCAGCAGGAACTTATTAAAGCCAGACCAAAGCACGTCTTGCTTTAATAGTAATTAGGTCACCCTGGGTTGTGGGCTTAGCAGGCAAAACTATAATTATTTAGAAACATCAAGTTTAAATGCCAAAGAATCTTAATGGAGCTGAGCTAATTAACCAATTTCAACTAAGTAACTGATTAGCTGAAAAAGCAAGAAAGATAAATCAATGATCATAGACAACAACATTTTCTTTTAGCAGCCTTTCTTGAAGCAATTCTCAACTGCACAAACTGAGCCCAACGACCCCTGCTAACCAAATATTATTGTAATTAAATATTCAACAGAAAGACTCTTCAATTATTCAAAAGACTGATAACACTTGGTTATAATTGGGTTGGTGGGAGAGGTTTCCAGAAGCAGCAATTGCATGCACGATCCAGCTCTGGTCGCTAACGCAAACCCGCAGGTTGTGGCATCAGCACAGGGCATCCCTCCCATGCCTGGAACCAACCTGGGGACAGACGGACGCTCTCCAGTCCCAACGTGAGAAAACAGACCAGATGGTACACAGGCTTTCTGGATTCCTGTTATTAGACCAAAAATGTAGGGGACTAATGGCCAGTTTCCAGGTTTCACACCATTTTCCAGTGGTAGGTTTATTCCCCTGACAGAGGGCCGGGATGAAAAGCAGGCCTGGGTGTATCATTATAATTCACTAAGCAGCATTACCATAGGAAATTACAAATTAGCTTTTCAGCAAAGGATATGGACATATTTAGATTAACCATAGAGAAACTACAGAACCTTCCAGCCCATCCATCAAAGCTCTTGTAGCTCCAACTTTCAGGGAAATGAAACAACAATAAATATTGAGCAGGGAAAGTTAATCTTCCCTGAATGCACTTTAATAATTCAAAAGTTGTGAGAAATAAATAAATAGAGCACAGATCCTTTTGTGTCTACAGAACACGTGTCTTGTTATTCTCACTATTTCTCATGATGTGACTTGGTGGGAAAATGGATGGTGACTAAAATAAAAGAGCTCCAAAACCTCAGCTGTGGCTGTGAGCAACATTTACAGGGAAGCAGGGAGCCCATCCACACTTGCCACTTATCTGGAAAGCCATGGAGCTGATTTGGGCAAGAATTTGTTCCCACTGCTCCTAAGGAAAGGGCTGTGTTGCTTTTACCTGCTGTCTGCATCCACTCTGTGCCCATCCCCAGGCAGCCTCTCCATCTGCTCATTTTTGGAATGACTGGGGGTTTACCCCTAAAAGCTGAACAATGCAATAACCAGCTCAGGGTCCAGGGGCCACCCAAGGTCATAGCTCTCTCCTGACACTACTCTGCCATCACTCCATCCCTTTCTGCACCCTTCTGCTCCCACACCAACCTGGGACCTCTGTAAGCAACAATCACTCCAACCTCCTACCATTGCAGCTGAGGAGCTGCCTTCCGAAACTGCCACCCAGCCAACATCTAACCTTAACATTTGGCTTGCTCAAGTATTGATGCATGCAACCATTGAGAGCTCTGTCTGCAGCAGAACAAGGTCAAACTGAAATGTGCTTTCACATCTTAATGAACATTTGGGAAAAGCATTCCCTCCCACAACCCCAAGTATTTACCCAGCCTTGCTGTGCTGTTAAATGGCTCCTCACACCAACACTGCCTGTTTAGAGGGAACAAAGCCCCACAGTACCCTTTGGGCAGCATCACACAGTTCTGGGGTTCCTGCAGAAGCCCTTTCCATGTGTGCTGAGCTCAGGGTACCCACAGCTGGGAAAGGTAAAAAAGCCCCCTGGAGCTGGCTGGACTCAGCCAGTACAATGCTCACCCATCACAAAAGCCTCAGCCTTGCTCTGAGCATCACTTCCACCAGCCTCATCCCACAGCACTCCTGCTGCACCAGGACTGGAGTCCCTGAGATTTTGCTGACTTCATTAGCATTGAGTTACCCACTGCCCAAGCTACCATTTCCCCCTTTTCATCAAATCTGAGCATTTCTTTAGCTTACAGAACTCATCTCTGCTAGAAACATTAATTACTCAGCACCATATCCAGATAAATATATCTGGCCTCTTTCATCATCAAACATATGTATTTTCTTCTGATTTCTAAGACAAATGGAAGAGGTTTATTCTGCCCTGTTGTGGCATCAGGAGTTGCATCCAGGATGGGTGAGAGGACACCTTGCAAACCCTCTGACAGCTCATGCTACAGCAGTCAGGGCCACTTAATACACAGGAGAATATGCAGCACTCCAATATCCAAAAGAACAGGAAAACACAGTCCCCACCTTCTCCATGAGCAGAGACACCAGGAATTAGTCAAAAAAAACCCAAAACAACCAAAAAAGGCAATATAAGCACCTGCAGCATCAGGTCCCTTTTCCATGACTTGACACAACACTTTCCCTTCAGGCTCAGGCTGACAGGATCTGGGTTCACTTACCATGCCAAGAATAAGGGTTTTCCCCTTAGGGCTTTCTTTACTCCCCTCAGTTAGTTTGAGCAAAGAAAGCAAGAGTAAACAGACAGAATAGTAGCACTTGCAAATTTCCATGAAGATTACCATCTGCACCTGCAAATTCCCTCCTGAGGATTTATTTCTAGCTTTGCCCTGAGAAGTGCTCAGCTCGGGGTGGAGCAGCTGGGCCAGAGGTGGGAGCCCACAGGGTGCTGGGGCTGAGGGAAGGGCGGCCGCCAGCTCTCAGCCTGCTCGGCACAGGCACTGCTCCGGCGCCTGGCGGAAGTGCAGGAAGCCCAAAGGATGCCTGCAACAGATGTGTGCATCCCGAGCCAAGAGGGAGGAGAGCGGGCAGGCAGCACGCACAGAGCAGGAGCCAGGGACATCGCTCTCCAGTGAAACCCCATCCCTGCTCCTCTCCCAGGTGGCAGTTCTAAAGCAGGTGGATAAGCAGGGGTTAGAAGAACTAAGCTGGATTCACCAGCCACAAGCAGGGCTTTCCACCTCCCTCCTGTGCTCTGCTTATCGTTATGCTGCAAGCACAGAGAGAAAAACCTGGATTTTAAAAGAGCGGGTGCGAGGTAGGAAGATGCTGGAGAGCCGAGCAAGCCAGGCAGGTGAAACAGAATACATGGAGGAGCTGCACCAAAATGGCCATCAGCCTCATCTGACCTACCAACAGCTCCAACCCGAGTTAAAACATGTAACGGCAGTCCATTATCACCCTCTCTATATGCTAAGTGGATTGTATTTGGTTCAGCTAACAGAGACAGAGCATGCCAGCGACTCCTGAGTGATTGCAGGGTGTGGGAGAGACAGAGTACTTGGTGCTGTCATCTTCTCCAATCCTTCTCCTTTTTCACAAGTCAGGAAAAAAATACAAAAATCACTACAAACGTCCAGGTGTCCAGCAGAAAAGGGTCAGCTAAGCCACAGAATTTAGTAAAAAATCAAGCAACCATAAAAAAAGTCACATAAGTGACTATCACGTCCGGGTTCGCATGCCGCAAGCAATGAGTTAGCAAGGTTTTATGGAGCATAACGAGGGTGGTTTGGAGGCAGTCCACACCCTGACCCCAGCTGCATCCTCCTCCCACTCCAGCCAGGTCCAGACCCCCAAACGCCTCCCCTACCATCACGGAAAAAAGACTTTTCTCGTTGGTTTATTTGGGACGTAGGAAACCATCCCTGGCTCAGCTGCTCCTGCAGCCCAGGTCAGAGCAGGGTACCAGCCGTGGCTTTGCCATGCTGTCAGGGAGGGCTGCCGGCTAATATAGCCTTGCTTATGCTCCAGGGGTAAAGCCAGACCCCAGGGCAGGGCAGGTCCTAGTTGATGCTCCAGATCCATTAGTGAAAACCATGTTTCAATCTAGCAAATTCAACCTCTGTATCAAGAGATTCAGTAAGATTTAAATAAACCCCCAAAAAAGGCATTTTCTTTATATGAACACATCGTTAGATTTAATTCTTAATCAGATTAGATTGCCCTACCTCAGAAATTCCCCATCCAAAATTTTCCCTGAAATCTGCTATCTCTCCCAGGATACTACTTTACTATCCAAGCAACTTCCGCAGCAGAGTAGAAATATCACCACTTCTCAACAGGTTCGATCCTGGGCAAAGACACTGACTCTGCCAGCGTTACCGGGGAAAACTGGGGCAAGCTGGGGAACACCCTGGGTGACATCCAGGAGTGCCTTCAGACCAGGAGGGAGCCGAAGTCTCCCATCCAGCCGCAATTCCAGCAGTGCCTCAAGCCGCTGACGCTGCAAACACCAGCGAGCAGAGCGCTGCTAACAGGTCTCGCCTTTTCATGTGCGGCTTCGCCACCGAGCGAACGCGCGCTCGTTGCATCACGCTTCGGCGTGGCACCAGCACTCCCACCTCCAGGTATTCCTACAGAGATGTCATGAGGCAGCCCAAGAAATACGAAAAGCAAATACACGTGTCAGCCAAAAGCCAGGGGAAAGGGGATGCTGCATCAAGCGGGCCTGACCGCCACAATCCAGCAGCCGTGCTTGCAAGCTGTGGCCAAATCCCACCGGAGCAGCATTCCAGCTCCTGAACCAGCTCCTCGCTTCCCAGAGCTAAGCCAGTCTCCTGCCAGCTCAGCCACAACCACACTCATATTAAAACCCCCTGAGGAGGGCTCAGCCCCACGCCGGCCAGCAGCGGTTCGAGACCCTGAGCATCATCTCCCCTACCTGCGCGCCTCTCGCTGCTCACAACCGAGGGGCTGCACCTTGTCCCCTGGGCACAGCCACGGCTCCAGCGCTGGGCAGCCCCTGCCACGAGCTGGACCAGCAAGAAAGGTGGCAGTGGCAAAATAGAGAAAAAATAATCGAAGCAATACTTCAAGAGCTATGCCGGGCACGGAGCAGCGACACAGCACCAAGGCTGGAGCGGGCTGGCTGTCCCACCAAACCCACCGCCCGGAGCCTGGGTCTCGGCTGCTGGCACGACCAAGCGGGAGATGGGGAAAAGATCCCAGCCCACTGGCAAAGACCGCGCTGAGAGGACAAGCACGCACCTGCCCCGTGGCTCCATGGCCGGGCCAAGCGTCCCCTGGCTCAGTTCATCCCCAGAAACTGAGACCACCTGCCCACAGCTCCTGGCGCATCCATCCTCCGCCGGGGCTGGAAGGCGGAGGGTTGCCAGAGGCGGCTCCGCAAACCGCCACGGCCCCCGGACGCGGCCCCACCACAGCTCCGGGAACCAGAGAGGACCCAGACAGGACTCCAGAGATGGCCCCACCGCGGCCCCGGGGACCAGAGGGGACCTCAGAGGTGACCTCACCGCGGCCCCGGGCAGGGCTTCGCAGGGAAGGGGAGCCGAGCCGGAGCTCGCCCCACGGGGATGCGGGCGGGTTTCCTCCTCCATCCCCGGCCCCCTCCTGAGGGCACGGGCTGCCAGCACCGCCCGCAGGCCGGGTAACTTGGGCTGGCACAAGAGGCCGGGACCACGGGGCCGGGATCCAGCCCCGTGCCGGTGCCTTACGGCGGGGGAGTCGCTCCCCGGCTGCAGACGCCGTGGGCAGCGCAGGGACCCTCGGCTCAGCATCTCACCCGCTCCCAGTAGTCCCGGTCGCGGCTCACCTTCCACGGCGGCCGCGGCGGCGGCCAGGCAGAGCAGCACCACCAGATCCGCAGCCATCGCCTCCTCGGGCCCCGCAGGCGTCAGCCGCTACCGGCGGGCGGCCGTGAGCGGGCATGGGGGGTGCGTCCGCNGCCCCCTGGCGGCCCAAGACGCCTTCCATGGCGGGTCTCCCGTGAGCGGGACCCGCGACGGGGCGGACTCGGCCCCGCTGGGCCGGGGCGCGGCAGGGGACGGGCGGGGACAGCAGCGGGGTCGGGTCGGCAAGATCTCATTGCCGCAGTCCCGCTCCCCTCTCTCACCCCTAAAGAAATCTGGAGCAGACCGCCAGTCCTACAGAGACGTAGCCCCTCTGCCCAGCCGCCCCCAGCATGGCCGCTCCCCTCAGGCTCAGACACTGCGGCCGCAGTGGTCGGACACAACGCGGGGCCCCCTCAGCCTCTTGCCTTCTCCTCCACTGCGTTCACCCTTCGCTGGGCATCGCTCCGGGCGCCGCGGCCAAATGGGCACCGGGGAGCGGCAGCCTCGGTCAGGGAACCTCAGCAAGTTCACGGGATGCTCAGCACCCCTCAGCAGCAGCCCCGTCACTGCCAGCCCAGGGCCGTGCCCTGGTATCCACAAGCCCAGCCAGGAGCGATCTACATCCACGGCCTCCAAAAAAAACCACCCAGAAGGACGCTCGCCCCGTCCCGCTCTCCCCAAGCACCGCCCTGGGCTCAGCATCCACCGCTGCTCCGCTCCCCACCCGACAGCAAAGCTGATCCTGGCCCTCCTCCTCCTCCTCCTCCTCCTCAGGGAAGCGCGCATCCGAGCACACGCAGGTTAAGGAAAACAGCGCGGGCAGGGCAGGCAGCAAAGGCTCATTCCTTTCACGGCCACACGCCTGCCGCCACGGTGGGGCCAGAAACCCTGCAGAGACACCGAACGCTGGAAAATCGTCCAGGGAAGCTGGAAAAGCTTTTCAGGGAAGAAGAGTGCAAAAACTAGTCAGCAGTGCCACGGGAACAAGAGTTTTCCTTTTGTGGTTGTGCAAAATATATTTTCAAGCAGCTCCTATTCAGCTGAGCAAATAACAGAAAAAATTGCCAAGAACCTTCTGGCTAAGTTTTAAGGAAATTTGCTTTCATCTTGACAACCCTTCTTCATTTCCTTCCCATGAATATCTCAGCAATCCAGTTTACTCACTCAGAGGATCACAGAAAGAAAACTGTGAAGTAAATGTCAGTATTATTTGCATCTTTATCCAGTCTGCCATAAAAGCAACACCATGTTATTTATCTGATCTAGCACAACTCAGTAACAGCTCAAGTATAGAATATTCATGATGTGCAAAGCAAAAAAATGTTAATCGTTTGAGAATACAAGAGGCGAAAAGCTGAGCCTGTGAGTTATCCAGAGAAGTGCCTCAGGTTTTTTTTTGG